>PYHW01009140.1:129270-141945 GCA_013186435.1 Turdus rufiventris | reverse complement strand
AGACTAAGACTAAGACTAGGATTCGCTTAAGGAATAAAGAGAGATTTCGCTTTGCACTGAGATTCGCTTGGGACTGTGATTTGGGATTTGCTTCGCTTGCAACTGGATAACCGTCGGTGCTGTCCCCCCGAGGGCCGTGGCAGTTGTGAGTATCACAACTTAAGAAGATCACCAAAATATTAGAGTGTGTCCAGAGAGGGATGATCAAGATGATCTCAAGGGCAAGACTTAAGAGGAGTGGCTGAAGTCAGTTTGCACAATTTGAAGAAGAAAAGGCTCAGGACTGAACTCATGACAGCCTAAGCAGACTCAATGGGTGAAGCGGAGAGGGAAGGTCTGATCTTCACTTTCTGGTGATCAGTGATAGGATGCAAGAAAATAGAAGGAAGCTGCATCAGCAGAAATTTAGACTGGATCTTCAGAAAAGGTTCTTCACTGAGACACTGGAATAGACTCCCCAGATAAATGGTCATCTTGTCAGAAGAAAATAGATGATGCTTTTCATCATACAGTTTAGTTTTAAGTAATTCCATGATGAATCTAAAGCTGTATCTTTGTGGTTTCCTTCCAACTAGAGATATCCATGATTTTGTGATTTGATGGCTTTTCACTATATGATTAAAAAGACTACAGCCATTCTCCTTTATTCAATCCACCTGTTCGTGGCTCTGCTCTTCCAAATTTTCAACACCACAGAGCAGATGCCACAGGAATTTGAGAACTTCTGGACAGTGTGCCAGGAGGAACACCGCCTTCCCAGCAACACCAAGAGGTCCTACTCGTCCTGTCCTTTGCATGCCCTTGTGCCCAGAGCCAGTGCTCCCAGCATGACCCGGCCTTTGTTCTGCACACAGGTTTGCAGTGCAGACCATGAAGGCTCTGCTCTGCCGACAGTGGGGTGACAATGAGGTGCTGGCTCTGGAGCGCCAGTGTGTCTGGGGCAACCTGCTCTGTGCCGACACCCACCACTATGCAGTAGGCCTGCTGACCAGGTGAGACCCCCTTCTCCCCACTGCTGGCATTGGCCCTATGCCTGGAGTGGCCCACACAGTCCCCGTGCATTCTTTGTAGAGGTGAGCCTGAGGGCCAGCGCTGCCTCACTGAGCTGCCTCCCAGCTCTCAGCCTCTCATAGCTGCAGCCGCCTGGCACAGTGCACCCGCCTGCTGCTGCTGCCTGGGCCCGGCCCTGGGCGGTTCCATGCTCCTGCCCACCGGGTCCCCTGTCGCCGCCCTGTGCCTTTCAGGTCCTGGAGTGTCTGGACTTGAGCAGTCACGGGCCCAGTGCCCTGCCGAGCAAGAGCAGGGAGGGGCTGTGCCTGCCTCGTGGTGCTCAGCAAGGAGACCTTGATGGTGGGAAGGGGACAGTGGCTGAAGCCATGATGGCAGGGTGAGACTGGGGAACGCAGCCTCTTGGGCTTGCCTGGGATTTGGCAGCTGAAGCAGCTGCTCTCAGCCCTCTTGCCTCCCGTTTCAGCTGCCCGAGTGCCTCGGCATAGGTCTCTGGCCTCTGGGCCCTGAGGCAGCTGTGTGGGGTTGCAGGGCCAGGGCCCTGTTGGTGCTGCAGCCCTCCAGGGCTTCACAGCTCAGCCTTGTGTTGCACACAGAGCAGAGAAATATGCAGCCTCTGTCAATGCCTGGTAGAGCAGCTGGCTGATCCAGATGGAGAGATGGTCAGGATGACCCTCTCTGTGCTTGCCAACATGGTGCAGGAGGAAGACCTCCAGATATCCCGTGCCACCTCCCTGAAGCAGGCTGAGTCACTCCTGCCACACTGGGATCACGTAAGGCTCTATGCTCATGGGCACTGGATGCTGCCCAGAAACTTTCTGCCCTGGGCAGTTTTGGACCTTTGCCCCACAGGGCCTGGAGCAGTTGGTGCTGAGGGGTTCTACTTTTCTCCAGGACAACAGCAGCTTCTCTCCATCCAGCTCTTCTGCACAGTGATGGAGCTGGTAGTGGAAGACAGGAAAGAGGCTCTCACAACAGCCATGAGCAAGATCCTGCTCCCACTCTTCTTGCACTGGTACGATGAGAACCGGCACGTAGCGAAGGTGAGATTTTGTGTCATGCTGCTGCATCCTTGGCAAGAGAGTTCGGCTGCCTCCTGCCCTGGCCTTGGCACAGGGACGCGGGTCCTGTGCTCCTGGCTCTGGTGCCACCTCCGGCTCTCTGCTGCTCTCCAGGCTCTCACAAAACCCTGCCTTGCGCTGAACGCTTCCTGAGGAGGAGGGATCTTGAGGAGCTGCTGACCAAGGAGCAGTGCATGAAGGGCGCCGAGTGCCTGGTAAGACCAGCCTGGAAGCCCCAGCCGCAGCCTGAAGAATTCCCCTGCCCCCAGAGCTCAGTGTGCGGGGCCAGCAGCTGTGGCCCTGCCTGCATCTCACACGCTGTTCCCTTCCCTGGGCCGTGCAGCTCTTGGCCGGGCTCCTCCGGCCCCAAGCCGGGTGCTAATGGGCCTCGACGCAGCTGGGTCTTGGGGCTGTGAGGGCCGGGGAGGCCAGGACTGGGCGCAGGGAGTGCCCAGGTGAGGGGCAGAGCCCCCATCAAGACTTTCCTCCTGGCACTCTCCGCAGTTGCTGGAGGATGAGAGTCAAGCACCTGCACTGAGCCCTGGCGCCCTTGCAGAGCCCATAGGAGCGCCTGCAACAGGCGGCCGTCACGTTCATCGGTGAGCCGCCAGCCCCGGCAGTGGGAGCTAGGCCTGGCGTGGCGCAGCCCTGCTCACCCTCGGCACTGCCGCCGCCCTCCCGCAGCCGTGGCCTTGGGCGGCACCATGCGCCAGGGGCCCAGACTGAGCCCTGCCGGGGATCGAGGCCGTGTGGCCACAGGGCTGGCAGCGCCCCTGGGGTGCAGCTGTGCCACTGGGGCCACCATAGGCTCTGTGTTGCCAGGGCTGCCCAGAATACTTCTGATGGGACAGGAGGAGGAGCTCCAGGCCCTCAGCGAAGGTGACTGAGGGCAGCCGTCCTCATGGCAGCAGGGGCCGCCGGGGGCAGCTGCAAATGCCGGCCACGGAGCTTCAGTCCCTACCCGGGCAGTGCAGGACTCTGCTTCCTGTGCGGACAAGGGCTGGAGTGGGCTGAGCACGGAGAGCATTCAAGGACACAGGGCAGATCCGTGTCCAGCACCTTGCCGCCTGTGCCCTCGTCTCCCACTCCCTCGTGGCCATGTCAGGGGCTGGGTGGAAGGGCCCTGGCAGGAAGGTTTCCATGCAGTGCCACAATCTGGCCTCTGTCTGTGGTTCTGTTCCTCTCTCTTCCAGCTCTTCAAGCCCTGAGGGAAGACGAGAGCCCCTCTTCATGAACCAGTTCATCCAGCTGATGTTTAACAGCAGATCTGCCAAACTTCGTCTGCTGGATCAGATGATGCAGTGTCCTTTGGTGACTTCTGGTTCCCATTGAAGATGGGGCCAGCTGGAGCTGCAGGCACAGCTCTTGCTGGTCAAAGCTGAGCCTGTTGCAGGCTCCAGCAGCTCCTGCCATCTCCCTTACTGTTGGCAGCTCCTTCCCTCCATTCCTCAGCCCTGCCCATCCCCTGTTTTGCCTCCCTTCCTCCATTCCTCGGGCTCTGCCCATCTCCTGTTTTGCCTGCCAGCACAGCTCTTGGCTTTGCCTTCCCCTAATAAAGTTTGGTTTGTTCGCTATCCCCATGTCTCTGTGGAGCCAAAGTGGCACTAAACTTCAGTCTCTGTGCACGGGCAGAGAGGAACAAGGTCAGCTCAGGCTGCAAAGCTCCCTGTCCTGCAGTCCCCTTTCACAACACTGAGGAGTTAAAGGTTGTGCTGAGCATGATGAAGGGGACAAGGAGCCTGGGTTTTAGAAGAGCTAGCTTGAGTATGCTCTGAGCCCACCCTTGAGGGATTCCCTGGCAAGCATCCACGGAGGGCAAAGGAGCTTGCAATGGTAGAATTTTTCACAAAGAGCTTCCTGAAAGCACAGCAATGCTCGATCCCTACACAGGGATGGGCAGAGGGCAGAACCAGAGGCCATTGTGGTTTTGGGTGTGCCTAAAAGCAAATGAAGCAGCAGCAGCAGCAGCGGGAGTGGAGTGGCTGAGATTCAGAGGCATGACCATGCCAGTGGACGGAGCGCTGTCAGGCAGTGCCTGCACGCTAGGTGAGGTTCTAGGGTTCTGGTCTCCCCACAAGTGAGGAATGGCAACCCCTGCCTCAGACCCAGTCAGAAAGCCAAGCAAGTGAGACCAGAGGCAGGAGACCCTTCCCATCTCTCTTGGGGGTGCAGGTGGTTGTGGTTGCAGGGCCAGGGCGCTGCTGGTGCTGCATCCCTCCAGGGCTTCACAGCTCAGCCTTGTGTTGCACACAGAGCGGAGGAATACGCAGCCTCTGTCAAGGCCTGGTGGAGCAGCTGGCTGATCCAGGTGATTGTGATTTGATGATATGAGCAAAAAAACATTTTCTTAAGACTTTTGTGAGATAACTGTAGAAGGTATTGAGCTAAGTTCTATGAGAATATTATCTAATTTTATCACGCAACATTATTCCAAGTAATATAAAAAAATACAATAAAATATTGTTCTAATTATAGGTCTAATTTAATATCTAAACATATGCTGCTCTTTCACAGATCAACCTAACTGGTAGTAGTTATTAACTAGTGTTCTTCTCTGGGTTTTTTTTAGTTATTCACTGTAGGCCTTAAGAGACATAAGATTAAGTTGGTTGGATGAATATTGCCATAAGAATTACTTTTTACTAAATTTTCTTTAATTGTTTGAATTTACTCGGTTGTTTACAGAATAGACACTGTACAGAAACAGCACAACTTCTTTCCTAATTTAGCAGGGCATTTTCTGGGCAGTCAAGTAGAGAGCACATTCCTCCTTCTTCCGACTGCAAATTCGAGACTTAAGTTTACAAGCATTTGACATAAAAAGTGAATGGGGATTTGGCAAAATATTTTCTGTGCAGGAAAGAGTGCTTCAGTTTCTGCTTTGCCTTTAATATGCGTAAGAGCAAAGCAATTTGTAATCTCACTATTGAAGATTCCTCCACAAAAGTATCTGGAAATATTTCTTGTTCTAGAATATCTTCTACAATTTTTTTTCCAAATTATATTTTGAGAAAGAAAAATGGTATGTAAGATTCTGAGAGAAATGTTCACTTAGTGACAGGTATTTTACCTACAATAATTTGTGATTCATTAGTGAGATATAATAGTATAAATACTGAATGGATGTATTTGGTGTTCACTGGAAGAAAAATAACCATTTCTGGCAGTTGAAAAAGTAGAATACTTGCACCTCTAAACCCAAATTATAATATGTTCAATTTATGTTGAATAAGATTTTCTGTCTTAATTAAAGAAAGTCCAGTGTACAAGCCTGTATACAAGCAGTTTTTTCAGTGTGATGGCTTTCATGTGCTCCTGGAGGTCACACTCACTTTTCTTCTTTCAAACACTACAATAATTTCACAACCATAAGGTGCACCGGATTATAAGGCGCCCTTCTGGGTGTTGACAAATTTCCAAACTTTGTCCATATATGAGGCACACCAAATTATAAGGTGCACTATTTTTTGCAGTGAGGATCTGTGCGCAACAAAGTAACGAGTTAGTAATGGAATCGCACGATCGCAGGGTTTACTGGCAGGTGCTCAATTTGCAAGCATTTTTCACCTACAGGCGTAGCCTTTAAATGCAGCCCCAGGCGCCCTCCCCGTGCCACAGGCCCCAGCACTCCCACCTGCCCCTGGCTGGCGCAGCTCGCTCGGTTGTCGCGGCTCTCGCAGTGCACGGCTCTCGCGCCTTGGCTCACAGCTCAGCTCACAGCTCCACTTGCAGCTCGCACTTTCAGGTTGGCAAATTTCTGAACTCTGTCCATATATAAGGCACACTTCTGGGTTTCGATCGAAATTTTAGACAAAAGGTCGTGAAATTACTGTAATTTAAAGCGCTTTGCTTGTGGAAGTTATTATGGAAAACAGAATAGGTTCTTTTTTGTATTTTGTTCACCCTTCAATATTGTCACCATGTTCTAAATGCAGTTAATAAATAATCAAAATTTTGCTTCGTGCTTCACCACTGAAACCTTCTGTTCTAATCCATGTTTTCATCAATGGGTGAGACCTGACATTAGCAAACATACCCATGGCCCTACTAGCATTGATATGCTTTTCAAGAAAATACTTAATACTTCAAGACTCAAACCAGATGGACACATGCTTAAATGTCCATCAAAGAAAATTGTTTTCTTAAACTCTTAACTGAGCACAATGGGTGGTGCTCTTTTTGCTGCAATTCATGAAGCATATTTTAAAAAGGAAAAGGCAATTTGCCAGCCAGTTGGCAGTAGGAAAACTAATAACAAGAAGCTGATTTCTACATGCTGTTCTAATACTGATTAGGAGACCACCAATATTTCTGAATAAAGAGAAAAATATTGTAAACAGAGAAATCTTCTAACCCATAGCAAAAATTAGAAATTGGCAAAAAAAATTGTCTACTTAGACAAAGAGCATTAAGAAGTATTGTGGCATTGTTATGAGAAAAAAGTTACAATTAGAAGTGAATGATATAGGAACTCTTAGCCTCAGAGGGTGCCTAGAGACCAAATTCTATTCATTTCTATGAAGCGGAAAAATCTAAATGTTGAAGTTGTGAAGCTAGTAGAAAGGCAATTATTCAGAACACAGGATATTTTATGGGAACAGCAAAGCTGAGAGTGCTTTAGGAAAATAAAGAATTTTTTGGAATTGTATGTTGACAGTAGTGTAGTTGCTGCCAATCTCATAAACGATCTGCATATTCATGTTTGTTGCATCACTTAGTGGCTTTTTTTGTTTAGCTGCCATGAGCCATCTTTCTCTAGGAATAAATTGCATTAAACATACTCTTTTTGATAGGTTTCCTCAGTCAGCAGATAAGCAGTGATCAGCTGCCCACTGCTCCCTAAAACCAGCTGTGTGGAGGAGAGAATCCAGAGGCAAAGGTGAGAAAACTCATGTGTCAAGATAAAAATAGTTTAATAACTGAAGGACAGAGAAAAAACCAAACAAGTGATGAAAAGGCAAGCACTCACCCACCAGCAGTCTAATACTCAGTCTCTAAGCAATGACTACATAGGAACAACTTCAGCCCAGTTTTATTGATGAGCATGCCACTTTTTGTGAGGTTAAGAACCTTCAACACTCTTGATGCACCCTTTGTGCCGGGTTAGCTCTAAATGATTAAAGCAGCTAGTAGTTACTAAAAAGGTTATTTATTGTAAAAGCACATCACTCTTCAAAGGCACAGTTGTAGACCTTAAAGTCTTTGCTAAGTTTTACCATAAAGTCCTGAACAAAAGCAGGGGCCGTCCCCAGGGGTCCTGGAGAGGCTGGTGATGCTGCTGGAGCTCCTATCTTCTTCTCAGGTGTTGGAGACGCTGATAAGCACGGCAAAGCAATTGCAAAAACAAAAGCTATGGCAAAAGGCAAAAAGCAAAAGGCAAAGAGCAAAAGCAAAGAGCAAAAAGCACTAACTCTCCCCAGTACATACTCTTATATAGGGTTTTTCTAACAAGCTAACACGTGACTTCAAACCACTTTCTCTCAACTTAGGAAAATTATAATTTCTTAACACGCTAGGATACGTATAAACTGCATGTATGATCTATCTTGTTCTATCTGAAAAATGTAAGCAATATTCTCACTGAAGTTCTATTTTGTCTATGTGGTGTCTAAGAAAGAGCTTCTGGAGCCTCTACTGAAAACATTAGTGTGCTTATTAACCTTCACTAGAACTTGTTCTTCTACTCTGGCATCTTGCACCTTTTACTTACTAATAACACTACAGCTCTCACTGAAACTTACTGACTTACTGACTTGCTTATTTACCTACTTATTTATCCTAAAACTCAAACTTATATCTAAACTTATTCTTCTGCTTAAACTTCCATTCTATGTGTGGGTGACTTTGCATGTTTCAATCCATTCAAGGGTTTTAATTGAATTTCTGCACTCTGGCTTCTGCCTGAAGGATTCAGCAGGCCCTTGACTCACTGACTCCAACAACTTTTCAGTATAGAATATATCTGTTTAGTCCAGTGAGGTCAGCTGTTCCATTTCTGTTCCCTCCAGGCTTTAGCTCACTTTGAGCCCACCTCTGGGATGATGGCAGGGGAGGGCTGAGTAAGAAACAGAGAAGACCTTCCTGCTTCATAGAAATTTCTCTTACATACTACAGTGTCATCAATGTTTCAGAGATGTGAAACCACATGGACTGCTGTGAGGAAAACCTACTCCTCTACCAGACCCAAACTTGTACATACTCATATTCAGAAATAGAAAAAGACTCCAGTTTTAGCAAATTATGTTTATGCTGAGGTCTCTCTGGAGCAAATGAATACTGTGCTGAGATTTTAGGCAGTGAAATAAGGACTGTCAACTGTGTGGCATCCAGATGAAGAGTCCAAATCGGTACAGTTTTTTATAAATTTGATTGACATAAGAATGTAAACAAACTTACTTTAGTTTTCATGATACTTTTACTTATGCATAAGGAAACTTGTTTGGTACAGAAGCATAGAAATTTAGAGGTGTTTCAGCTATCTTATAGTAACCTGATCTTTCTCTATTTTGCTACTCCCAAAGTAATGGGACTCAAACATCCTGTGTTGCATGTCTCATCCATATGTTTATACTTCTGTTCTCTGATAAATAAAGTATTTATACACCTCTTTCAGCAGCTATGCTTTATGTCAGAAAAGGGCATGGGAAAGGGTTGATAAAGTGAAGAAAGAACATGAAAATATGATAGATCCTTCCTTCATAAATTTTGGACAGACACTAGTAATCCATCTTGTAAAAAAATGTGCATTTTCCACCACTGAAAACCCTGGAAATTATTTGCCAGGTTTTTTTCATGTAACTCTAGACATGGACAATCAAACAAATATTATGATTTAACTCCTTTTAAGTTTAGAAGATCCACACAAAACAACACATATTAAATATGCATAAATTTACTTACTTCCATGTCTACACATATATACATACAGATACATACATACAAATAGACAGAGATATGTAATGCAATTTTCATCATATATGTAATGAAAAAAGCCATTCCTCCAGAAAGAATATGAGAAAATCACAGTGTTTATTTTGCTTTCTAATTACCTACCTGTAGTCTTGTAAAGGTTTATTCACAGATGAGGCATCTATGTAGTAGCATCTGGGAAGCTGCAATGTGAAAAGCAGAAAAGATACTTCACATAAATGACAAATACATCTCCCACGTTATGTAGAAATTCTTCCTCGAGGAATTGATTTGGGATGCTACCTTCTGACTTACTACAATCACTTAGGAGAAGCATGGTTCTTCACAAACCTACTTGCACATGGGTCAAATAGAGGTACAGTTCATTGGAGACACAATTGAAAATATTCATCGTTCCTATTCAGCTCAACTTTTGTACTGTTGTCCTTTTTTTTTTTTTTGTTCCTGTAATATGGAACTGTTGCCTGCTAATTTTTGAGACAATCAATTAGACAGAGACTGTCCTTTATTTCCTTGAATTCAAATTTTTGCATATTTACTCTGGCATACAGTCCCTCCTTCCCACACTCCCTATGTTTCCACTGAGTCCATCAACTCTGAAGTAACAGCAGCACAAATGGAGTTCTTCACTTTTGCTTTCTGGAAGTCCAGAATTCATTCTTCATCATAAAAGTCCATCATCATTTGCAGATATGTAACTGACAGAAAGCCACATCAAAATAGATTTATAGTCAGAGGACCTTTTCACACAGCAGATGTGCAGACAGAAATCCACTGTGGTTTGCTGCCATTTTCTATTCCTCACTTCAGCATAATTTTCATGTTATGCTATGTAGAATAAGTACACACCACACTACACGTTCAAGTCTTTGTGACAATGCTCTAATGTCAGACTATATAGAATGAGTATGAAGATGAAAAGCACTTGAGACTTCTGTCTCTTGCAGGATGACTATTTCTAACAAAAATTGCAATTCAAAAGTGTAGTTGGTTATTCTGAAATAAACTTCCATGTGGAAAAAAGCTTGCTTAAAGAAATCATAGCTATTTTACTTTATATTTGTCTTTCATCAGGCTGTTTGCAGAGCCTGGGCCCACCTACTGATCATACAGTACTAAATTGTTAAAATATGCAGTCTGCCACATTTGGGGGGGGGGAAGGAAAAAAAAAGAAAATGCTTGCATATCATTGCATCTTGATTGTTATAATGACATGAGCTGAAATTTACCTTACTGAAGGAAGAGTGTGTCAGAGAAATTTGTAATTTTCTGAAGTGTAGCAGCTATTGTACAACTGAATTAGTCTAGCTATGTCTTTTACATACTGCTATGATGTATTTAAATAGGCATAGAATCTACGTGCATTTTACAAATGTATGTTCTTTCCTGTGTTCCAATAAAGCTAAAAAATGTTTAAATTTAGCAGCTGAGGTCAAGATGTGATTCCATGGATCTCTATTCTACAGTATAAGTCAGTTATGGAGGATTTATAGACATTAACTGAGGATATAAGAAAACCTAGATGCAAAGTAATAAAGCAAGAAAAAAAATGATCAGCAAGCCATTAACTACACAACCGTATTCATGTTAATACATTATAATTGTGAGAAATGTTCTGGGAATTCAATTATCATTTAATACAATAGCCTGTAACAATTTAATTAGATATCATTTAGCCTACAGACATCCACTGTTAGAAATTCTGACCTTAATAATTCTATCTTGCTAATATTCATTAGATTAATCCACATACAAGCTTTTGCACCACTGAGGTGTTACCTCTGCATTATCGCTGCCTAAGTTAAGAAAAAAACAAGGGGAGATTTCTTTGGTGACTCCTTTCTGAGAGGAGTAGTGGGTTCAAAATCTTGATAGGGACAAACCCATGGGGAAGCCTGTTGCCTCATTGGGGTCTGGGTTAGAGACATTATCAACATATTATTATGACCTGTTCTGATTATTTTTCACTGTAGGTTTTTCAGGTGGTCAGCCATGAAGACCAAACAAGAAGGTCAATCAAGCAGTGCCTCAGTGCTTTGGGATGACTGCTTGAGGGATCTGAAGCATAAGTAGTTATTTCCTTTATCCTGCAAGTTCTAGGGAATGATGGGGATAGAAACAGGAGAATCATACAGATGTGTATTTCTCTCCAACCTGTGACACCAGAAGAATTTTGAGGTTTTTGATCACAAGTCTGTTTGCATGTCAGGGTGCCTGCTGGCAATAGATGATATGCCCCTGTCTCAAAGGGGAAAAAGGACCCTTAAGCAGGAGATAGCAGATGTCATTGAGAGAGCTTTAAACTCAGTGTGAAAGGGGAAAAGGGATAAAATCAGGATCACTGGAAAAAAGCCTAAGGTGGCACACCTCTCTTTGAGTGCAAGTGTATTAGTGAAGCCTTTCAGTCTGCTGAAATAATAACAGAGAGAGGGGATGATGATCCATGTAGCAGCAAGGATACAAGGTTTCAAGATTTGTTGATGTGGAATCCATGGAAGCTCCTGAGAACGGTCATGCAGGAACTAGAACTTCTCTCTCTGAAAAGCCAGCAGGATTTATGATACAGCTGATGTGCCTCTACACAAGTGTATGCAGCAGGAAGAACAAACAGGAGATACTGAAAGCTAGGATACAACAAGAAAATTGTGATCTTGTTACCATCCCAGAGGCTTGGTGTGATGACATAACTGGAGTGTTATATTGACCAATCAATTGTAAACTCTTCAGAAGGGATAGACAAGGAAGAAGAGGTGGTGGAGTGGCCCTGTACATTAGGGTTTCTTCACTGTCTGGAGCCTAATGTTGATGAGAGGGATGAGTGTTTATGAGTAAGAATCAAGGGGTATACCAACTGGACAGATATCCTGGTGAGAGCCTTTTAAAGATCACCCAGCCAGCATGTAGAGGCAGAATAAATATCCTATAAGAAGCTGGGAGAACTCTTGTGATTGCTAGCTCTTTTTCTTTCAGTTTACCAGATAACTGCTGGAAATACAACGTAGTAGAGAGGAATGAGTCCAGGAGGTTCCTGAAGAGTGCAGAACATAAATTTCTGACACAGCTGATGAGCTAGTCAAAAAGGGAAGGTAACCTGCTGGGCCTGCTCTTTGCTTATCAAGAAGTTTATAACATATATAAATAAAAATGATTGGTTATTACAGTGATATCATGAGCTGTACATTTTATCAAATGCCTTCCCTGTTTGAATTTCTGCCTAAATACATGGGCCTTTTTTGGTGCAAAGCTTTCAGCTTGTTTGTATGACATAAGGCATTGATATAAATTTAATTGTAGATTTTACTACCTTCAATTACAGTAATTTCACGACTATAAGGCGCACCCTTTTGACTAAAACTTTCCCCCAAACCCGGAAGTGCGCCTTATAGTCCGGTGCGCCTTATCTGACGGTCAAAGTTCTGAAAATTTGCCTACCCAGAAGTGAGAGCTGTGAGCCTCGGGGGAGCCGGCAGGGCTATGGCTGCCAGGTGGAGGGGGAACGGAGCCCCGGTAGGCATGTTCCAATCCCATGGAGGGGGGGCGGAGCCCCAGCAGGCATGTTCCAATCCCGTGGAGGGGAAGAGGAGTCCTGGCAGGCTTGCCCTGGCCCCGTGGAGCTCCACCCTGCCTCCACAGGGCTAGGGCATGCCTGCTGCCGCTCCGTGCCGCCTCCCCGGGG
>PYHW01009140.1:98980-125655 GCA_013186435.1 Turdus rufiventris | reverse complement strand
TAAGTTAACATATATGTCATACCTGTCAATTTTCTTTCAGATAATTTTCTTTTTTTCTTCAACTTTATGAAAATGTTAATAGAAATACTTGCTAGAAGAAGTTTAACATGTATCATAACTATCCAGATGAATTTTACAATTACCACTGAGGTAACTTGAATAAAAGCCAAAAATTGTGTATAAAATTAATTGCAGAAAATTTAGTGGCATTGTGTTAACAAAGTGCTGTTCAATATCAGATTTTTTTAAATGTAATCATAGATGACAATAAATAAATCCATGCTATTACTTAATGAGAAAAATTATTTTGCAAATCCAGTTACTTAGATTCTAGATTGCAGAAAGCTGACAGTTTCTCACTTTAATCCATATATATTTGTGATCTCCACAGTTTTAATGTGGTCTTCATAATGCAGTGGGATCAAGGCAGACAGTTCTTTCATCTTAATACTGGTCTACCAGAAGTCTGAAATGGTTTGGATGTTTTAAGATCCTTTAAGGTGTCATTTAACATGTGTTCATTGCCCTGTTTAGCTAGCATTTTTAGCAATTTCTATCTTGGAAGAAAATGCAGTTAAAGATACTGTGCCCTTATTTCCTTATTTATATCCTAAGAGGTTTTCTGATGTAAATTACTAAATTAAATTAATTGAATGATGCTGCCTTTGTTACCACTTAAAGAATGAAGAGTTTTCCAGTGAAAAATCAATATATGACATGAATTCACAGAAAAATAGGAATGCTTTCTTTTGCATCATAGACCTGCAAAGAAGGTAGCAAATGAATTAGTATTTATTAATTACTTTTTGAAAGCTTAACAAATGTGTCAGTCCTTAAAAATGGTGGAAAATTCACTACTGAAAAAGCAGTGACAAAAGGCAACTAATAAGTAAATTGTACAAAGAAGTAATTTTAAGCTGACATTTTATCCTTTTTCCATATGCACATTAAATGATTGATACTTCTTAGAAAATAATGAAAAAGAGCTCTAAGTTACTCCATATTTGCTTCTGTAGAAGTCATTCATTTAATAAATGAGTTAATGAGAAGGGGAATATTGGTATAAGTGCTTTATCTTGCAAAAAAAGTCATCAAGAAAGCAACTTTACCATGGTACTGTATTTTTAGTGCAGCAATAAGTGGATTTTTGATGTATTTATTTTGGATGCTATAGCATGCTAGCAATATGAAATTGGATTTTCTAAAAGCAAGGAGCTGGTTTGATTGATCTATGAGTTAAAGTACTGAAAACCAAAAAAACCTTCGGATTATTTTTCTTAAGTACATTAGTTTTACTGATGCAGATAGTAGCAACTTTTTTACACTATTAAATAGAAGTGGTCCTCTTGTATGGATTTTGTAGTATATAGCTGACTTGAATTATGTCAGAACAGATAAAATTACTAATTTGTCAACTAATACAAAGTAAAAGATCTAAATGTGCAAAGGATCCTAACAAACTCAAGAAATCCTAGCCCTTCTGTGTCTTTCAATTTTATTTTTCTATTACACAATCCTTTTGTTATTTAATTCAGGTCCAAAACTACATTTATACAAAGGTTTGATTTTTATTTTAGAATTTTCCTTTCCAAGTATTGTGGCAAAAAAATTTTAAAAGAGGCTTTGTGTGAATTCTTCAAGCAGAAATTAGGAAGCAAACCTAAAATAATTGTTTCAGTGTATTTCAAAATTTCAAAATTTCAAGTGACTTTAAACCCTCCATATATTTTGGTATCATAACTTACACTTTTAAAACATAGTTGTGAAGAAATGCCTGCGTTCCTTCTTGACTTACACTACAAAGATGCCTTTTGGTGTGTGATAAGATAAGAGCTTACAAGAATTGAAGAACCTTCACATTGAAAGTAGTGACAGAGACCATGTATGTCTGAAACATTAAAAATTATTGTTAAAAAGTAATAGGTAAATTGTTGAAACAGAAATAAATGCCTTATTTATATCAACCCTTTTTAGCCAGGATTAAAAGTACATTATTTTCCAAACAAAATAAAATTCCTACAAAGGAAAAAGAGATGTTAATAAATCAAACTTGGTCCTGCCCTATTACATATGCAACTGTAGAGCAAATAGTAACCAATGAGTCACACAAGTAATTTTTTTCCAGTAGCTTTAAACTTAATAGAATTCAGATATAAATTTGAAATACATTAGAAAATCTAAGAAGGCATGAGAATAAGTGAAAACTTAAGTCCTTCCTTCTGTGAAAAACAGAAGCACACAAACTCTTCCTGTTTCTTAACCTTATGTCCAACTGGGTTTTTCTATGCATGTTACAGAGGAGGTGGTATGTTACACACTTGAAAGAGATACAATTAGACATGATGCAAATCTCAGCAGAGAACTGCTTGGCCAGAAGGAACAGGAGAAAGCATCATTATGCTGAATTATGGAAAGATTTGTTAGTCTGAGCTAAAAGTTGCTAAGGATAACTGAAAATCTTCCCAAAAGGTGTTGTAAATTTAGTGTTTATTTCTTTGGGTTTTCTTTGTTTTTCTTTTAAGAAAAATGGGCACAGAAACATTGCATTTGTATCTCTAAAGGCTATGCCTATTTGAGTAGGGTTGGTATCTGCTATTTTTGGCATGCTAGAGGTCTCATCTCCTTCTCTCTTTATCAGCCAAATGGTCTATATTTTTATAGATTATACCTACCATTTGTTGTTTCTGTGGAGCCAGTCTGCATAGCGTTATGTCATATATCCAAGGGAGATGATAATGAGAAAAAGGAAAAAATTATGCGAAATACCTTAGCAGACAGATTTCCTCTAAAAGCACTGCTCTTTTAGGAAAGAGCATATACATTTCTCATGTTTTACAGATATAATATCTACCAAAAATGAAACCTGGACACACAAGCCCTGTGGAATTCATTAATTAGAGAACCCTGGAGTTCACTATTAAACTTACTAAACAGGAATATATTTTAAGCCTTCCACCTCTTCATTTGTAAGTAATGTAAACCAAAATTAAGGAGCAGAGTTGCTTCTGGCAGTTCAGAGTGGTTTCTCAAGTGTTATGTGGGAGCAAGCCTTTCTCAAAAGTAAACTTAAGAAATTAATTAGAGAAAATATTATTACCATTAAATACATAGCTTTGCTAAAATGCTACTATAGTTGAGACTGGCTGGAACAATTTGCGATAAAGCTACACAAATAAAACTCATTTGTGAATTGTAGAAAGAGAAAAAAAATTCCATTGTTTTTCTTTATTCTGTGTACCAATAAAAACCAAGTTGCTTTCCTTTTTTTCTTTGAATTGCAATTATATATATTTCCATGTAGACAGAGAAACACACAGATGTTTTTTAATGTTAACTTAACTTACTAAGTCCAACTAAGGCAACTAAGTCCTTACTAAGTCAACTAAGTCCAGTTTTTCAGACATGTCTGTAAAAGTAACATTTTCTTCTATACTGGTTATAGAATACAGAAATATGACAGTATTTTCCTTCTCTTCTGCCAGTGACTACCACTGAGAATGATCAATGCAAAACCATCCCTGAAGATCCTAAGAAACCCTCACTGACCAAGATAAAGATCCAGGGCTTGTCTCAGGTCACCAAATTAAATTAATCAAATGTAAACACTCTCCTGAAATACATATTTTCATTTATTTCTGTCCTCATCCATATGACAACATGAGTTGCTTCTAGAAAATCCATATACAAGCAAACATCTGCTCTTACAAGATTAGCTTCTAGTTAAAAACTCCATTTGGTCTTTCTTGGGAAGTCATAGAGATCCTGAATTGAAATGTCCCGGGAAAAAATGAGAATACTTTGAAAAGAAAAATACAAAGATGGTTGTTGTATGTTGTGGGTTTTGTCTTTTCTTTCTTCCACAGCTAAAGAAGTTAGCTTCTTCTGAAAGCTTCTTTTATTTTTTTGCCAAGTTTTCTCAGAAGCTTCTTAGCCATCCATGAGGTATTTTGATGTTTTTGCCTGATTTCATTCTTGTTGGGATGCATTCCTTTTGAGCTTGGAGGAGGTAATCCTTGAATATTAGCCAGCATTACTGGGCCCTATTGTCTTCCAGAGCTCTATCATGAGGGACTCTACTGAGGAGGTCCATGGAGAGACCAAAATGTGCTCTGCTGAAGTCCAGGGTAGTGGGCTTGTTGTACACCCTCCTCACAGCATTGATGATCTTGAATTTCACCATCTTGAGGTCACTGCAGACAAGGCTGTCTGGAAGCATGACTTTCCCTATCAGCTCTTCCTTGGTGAGCACAAGGTCCAGCATGGCGCCTCTCCTTCTTGGTTCCCCAATCAGATGTATGGTGAAGTAGTCTTTGACACATTCAAGGAATTTCCAGGATTGTTCGTACCCTGCTGTGTTGTTCTTCCAACAAGTATCACAGGGATTGAAATCCCCCATGAAAACCAGGGCTTGAGAGCATGACTCCAGTCCTATCTGCTTGTAGAGGACTTAATCCACACCATCCTACTTGGGTGGTGTGTAGCAGATCCCTACTATAGTATCTCCTGTCCTTGACTTGTCTTTAGTGTTGATAAACAAATTCTTGATTGGTACCTCATCCTCCCCCAGGCAGGGTTCCATACACTTCAATTGGTCATTGACATTTAGGGCTACACTCCTTGTCACCCTAGATTTGCTTTCCTAAAAAGCCTAAAGCCTTCAATTTCAATGCTCCAGCTGTAGGAGCTGTAGGAGCCACCCAACTATGTCCACATGATGCTAATCATGTATCCACGTGATTTACCAAAATATGAGTATTGGTCTAATACCGATACTCAGCTGTGATGGTGTAAGGGTCAGTCCGAAGATTGCCTGATCTGCCTCACAGTCATTGTCAGAGACTGAGACCCTGAGACCCTTGAGACCCCTGGACCCTACCTCTCACTTTGAGCAGGAGCTGCTGGCCTACCTGAGGTGGATGCTTGCCAAGGGACCATGTACAGTTGTGCTTGCCAGTGCTGCTTCCATGGTACACTGCTCTCTGGCTGAGTACTGGTTGTAGTGTTCTGTCCTGCACTTGATTTTTGAAGCCACGGGCTCTTGAACACAATAGTCCATAAATGTTCCCACCTTTTGGCCACTTTTTTTCCACTCACCTTGGAAAATGACTATAAAATTATTACTCTCCAAAGAGACTTTGAGACTTCTTTCTCCCCACGGATGGAAGACACTGACAAATGATCCGAGGACGTCCCATCTGTTGGTAGCTATTCCCCCTATTCTCTCTCTCTCTCTCTCTCTCTCTTCCTCTCTCTGTCTCTGTCTCTCTGTCTCTGTGTCTCTCTCTCTCTTTCTCTACTTCATCATCTTTATCTCTCACTCCCTGTTACCATTACCCCAAAACTTAATTTGTTAGCCCTCAATAAACTGCTTTGCTGCTTGTTGCTGAACAAAATCTTAGTGTCTTGCTGTTGTCTTTTGCACCCTGTGGCTGAACAGACCATCATGACCCCTGTTCAGGTTGTGCGGACTGTGACATTTTAAATGGCATAGTCGGACAGGTTTTCTGACAGACAGAAGAGTTGCTGGTTGTGTGTAGTCTGTTACACTCGCCTAGGTGAAAAAGCATCCCTACACTCGTTTAACGGTTCTGTCTTCAGAAATTCATAGAAGACCCCTTGGTGCAAAAGGCATGATTGAGTTGTTCCCATTCTTTATTCTTGTTTTTGTGTTATATTGACCTTCCTTGAAGTCAGGAAGAGTGCTGTGCAGTCGTGGTATTCTCCTCAGAGCAAGGGGTGACTGTGCAAGTTTTGTTGTTATTGTTGTTGTTGTTGTTGTTGTTGCTGTTGTTGTTGGGTTTGACTGCTTGGGGCCACGAAGAGACATACTGTTTTTGTAACTAAGGTAGTACCTCCCAAGCAGGGTGGTTTCTTCACCTACTCAGGGAAGAGATGTGTGCGTAACTAAGTGCTGACTTCCCTGGGTAGTTTTACATTCCTACTCATAAAATGACTGAAAATCATAGTACAAAAGATAAAGCTGCATTTTACACTCTGTTATCTATATATAATGCCAGACCCCCCCAAAGGGAGGAAGTGGGGGCACACAATAACTGGTTTAATCTAGATAAGGCAATTGATAGAATATGTTCTTCGCAACATGAAACAAAATTCAAATTTGGCCAAAATAAGACCACTGTCTGTTCAGTTTTAGGAGCTTGCTTTATGGCAGCTATAGAAACTTGCTTTAGGCGAAAAAGTGAGGAAAAAACAATTATTGATTCTCTACAAAATTTAGTGGAAATTTTGCAAAAACAATTACAGTAATATCATGATTATAAGCCATACCATTTTGACAAAAATTTTGCTCCCAACCCAGAAGTGTGGCTTACACTCAGGAGTGCCCAATATATGAATAGAGTTCGGTAAATTTCCCAACCTGGAAGTGTGATCCGCAGGCTGAGCCGAGCTCGCAAATTGAGCACCTGCCAGTAACACCTGCAATCACTTGATTGTTACAAATTGGTTACTCTGTTGCATGGCAGGGGGAGCGGGCTCCCGCTGGCACTGCGGGGCAGTGCTGGGCTGAGGCAAGCCTGGCAGAATCAGTGCAGGCAGCAAGGCCGGCAGCCACCCCTGCCGAGCAGCGCAGGGCAGAGTGGGGCAGCACCAGCCAGCCCCAAGCCGAGCCAGTAAACCCCATGATGGTGCGATTCCGTTACTAACTCTCTGCAAATGGAAGTGCGTTTTATAATCTGGTGCAACTTATATATGGACAAAGAATGAAACGTTGCCAACACCTCAGAAGTGTGGCTGATAATCAGGTGTGGCTTATAATCATGAAATTATTGTAGATGAAGAAAGGAATAAGATTCATGGTTTAAGGGATGAAAATAATTTTTTAAAATCTTCCCTAAGACAAGAATATACCCAAACATTAAAACACACTGACTCACCAATAGAAAGAGAGAAGGAAATTAATAAAATAAATCCTCAAAAAGAACTAACTCTGATGGGAAATCGTGGGGAACATTGCTGCCCTAGCTTGAAACCTGTAAAAAAGACTCTCTAACAATTTAAAGTTAGAAAGTGTATGTTTATTCAGCACTGGGCAGCAGCATGGGGTAGCCCCCTAATATGCACTGCAAAATTACAAGGGGTCACAGAGTCTATTTATTGACAAAAGGTTCAAACAAATACATATTCATAATATCAGCCCCTCCCATCCCCCGCTTCCTATGGTAATTAGCTTGAATAGCTATTAAGCATGCATCGTTGGCTTCTTGAATTAAGTCTGGGTTCGTTTTTGTGAGGAGGGGTCTTAAAAGGAGGAAAAAAGGTGTGTCTTCCTCTCTCTGAACTCTCTATCTTTTCTGTTAATGACAATACAAATGGCTTTTGGGGTAACATTTTTTTGCAAAGAATGAGTTTCTGGTTGCAATTTTTTGTATTCTTTGGACCTAACTACTAGTTTTATCCTTTCCCATTGCAAGCACAGCTGAGCAAACATAAATTGACAGGCTATCAATTATTTCAGGTAACTATCTCAAGTCCAGTTTCTTCTAACTTTTAACTAAAATTCTAATTTCTTCAAGATTAGTGTTTCACAGCGTGCCTTACTTTTGCGAGGTCCCTTCATGAACTGCTTTGCAAAATGCTGCTCCACGTCCTTGTGATGTGCCATGTCCTGCTTGCCCACCCCATTTGGCTTGTTTGTGCTCCCCAGTGTTGTTTAAATCTCCTGCAGGGTGTTGATGACAACATCCTCTCCATTCCTAATTTGCTCACCAGAGCTTCTGTCTTCATATGGCTTTGAACATCTGATTGGGTATCTCTCAGTTCAATAATCCTCCTTTACAGATTACGGATCCAGCAGTCCCCCCTGGACTAACTCAGCTGCCACTGCTGTGGCTGCTGCTGCTCCTGTACATGAAAGAATGTACCCTTACTGACAACTTTTTCTTTTCCCTTAGTTTTAATTTATTTTATTCTGAAACTTGCATATGGAGTGGATGGAATACAATCTTATCCAGATATAACATGTTTTTGAATAGCATGTTAGCAGACTAAAAGAATGAAAATGTTTTTCATGGTATAGAAGGCACTATTCCTCATTTTAAGTCACTTTTGGAAAATTATGCTATTCTGTTAAGAAATTTTATATAAATTAGAATATGGAAAGCAAGGAACTTAAATCAAAAGTATCTATAAATTGATTAATAACAAAATGGGATTTTAATGTAGTATGTGAAAAAATATTAGAACAGAGACAGCTTATCTATCATGGGAAAGAATACATCAAGCGTTATATTACATTTTGTCATCAGACGCTAAAAGCAGTCTCACCAAAGTCTAATATTGATGAAACTGGCTTAAGTATATATGACACTTAGACGAACCGGTGATACCATGAGAGGTTGTGTACTTAAAGTATTTCTTATGCCAAGGCCATGATAAAATATTCTGTATTTGTATAGATCAGATTTAAACACAATAAATAAATTTGGGGAAAAAATAATACACCAGTAAGTTGTAAAACTCATAACTGGCTAGAAAACCTTTGCATGATACTCTTACCTGACTGACTGCATTTCTCTCAGCTTGAGAAATCTGACCTCTCTCAGTTCTTGTATGGTCACAGCAAAGATGTGTCAGAAGCTCTTGGAAAGTGTGGTCAAATGTTTCTACTGTTAATCTCTGACAAGTTTAGGTTCTGTGAAGAATAGAGCATGCAGCAGTGCACTGTGACTAGTCACTAAGTTTGCCAGTCCTCTTCTGGGGCAAACACTGATGTGCTATAGAGACTACAGGATTTTTGCCTGTAAAAGTACAGCATAAGCCCAGTTAATTTTTGAGGCAACATGCGGAGAGGTAAGAGCTGGAATCTGAAAATTACTGTACTTGGATAAAATCACTTCAGTCCAACTGAGAACATAATTTAAATGCTGATATTGAGTTGTGGTTGTAAGCACTTGGGCACTCTTCTTTCCAGTAGAGAATGAAAAATTTATCTAAAAACGTACAGTAATTTCACGACTATAAGGTGCACACTTTTGACTAAAATTTTCCCTCGAACCCGGAAGTGCTCCTTATGGTCCAGTGCACCTAATCTGATGGACAAAGTTCGGAAATTTGAGAACTTGAAAGTGTGAGCCCACAACAGTCCCGAGATGAGCAGAGCCTGCCTCGTGGCGGCATCGGGGCTGCGCCGGTGCGGGGGAAAAGCCTGGGGGTTTGCGGGGCTCCTGGAGCTGCACAGGGCTGCCAGAGCGGTGTGGGGAGGGAGAGAGTGGGCTGCCGCAGAAGCCGCAAGCCCCGCCCACTCCGAGCTGCGCCCGCTCTGAGCCGCTCCGAGCTGTGCCTGCTCTATGCCGCGGCGAGCCACAATCACTCCTTGCCGCAGCAAGCCCCAACCGCTCCATGCCACAGCGCACTGCACCTGCTTCATGCCACGGCGAGCCCCGACCGCTCTGTGCTGCGGCGAGCCTCAACTGCTTCGTACCACGGAAAGCCCTGACCACTCCGTGCCGCAGTGTGCCCCAACCACTCTGTACCGCGGCACGCCGCGCTTGCTTCATGCCACAGCGAGCCACAACCGCTCTGTGCCGTGGCGAGCCCCAACCGCTCCGAGCCACTCTGAACCACCGCCGCCCCAAGCCTGACCTTGGCAGCCGGCGCCTGGGGTGGGTGGGAGTGCCAGGCCCCGCGCATGGGAAGGGCTCTTGGGATTGCGTTTAAAGACTACACCCATCTGTTAAAATGTTTCCGATTTGAGCACATGCCAGTAAACTCCACGATTGCGGGATTCCATAACTAATTTGTTACTTTGTTGCATGCGGCACAGATCCTCGCTGCAAAAAAAAAGGTCACGTTTTAGTCCGGTGAGCCTTTTCTGATCTACAAAGTTGTGAAATGTGCCGGCTCCCGGGGGGCGCACCTTATAGTCCCGTGCGCCTTATGGTCATGAAATTACTGTAATTTAAAATGTTATACTATGAAATAAGAGTGAAAAAAATCCAACTTATTAAAAGAAAATTAATAAACAAGACATAATTTCTCTAATATATTTTTATATGAGTGTTTAAAATTACAGAAGCAGAAGAATGCAAAATGTTCTTTTTGTAAAGAATGAAAGGACACTAATCCTGTCTTTTTGTGATTTTCTTTTGTTTTTACCATTTGAGTCTGTTTTCATATACCTTTTAAATGTAGACAATAATGAATGTTTCAGATTAGGTCTGGTTTCTTATTGTAAATAATCTTCCATTATGTAGTTCTTCATAGCAACTCCTTTTCACAGTTAGACTAATTTATGGTAGTATCTATTAAAAAAAGACCAAAACACTCTATATGGTAAAGTTCTAACATAGCTGGAATAAACTTATTTAGGACTATTTAAATTTTATTTTTAGATTAACAGTTCCACATGGAGGGGAAATTTTCGTAATAGCTCATATCCAGTGTTATCTAGATTCGTATTCTATTTGACGGATTCAAGTGTGTCAGCAGAGGGTAAACAGATTAAACAATTAAGAAAAGAAGCAATCTACATATAATTTCATTTTAGGCATACTTAGTTTCATCCACATTTCTACAAATTTAAGATTGCTTTCTTTTTAATGTTTAAATTATACAGACATAGTATAATTTTATGTCTTTTTTAACACTGGTTCTAAACATTTATACTGTGCATAACAAACCCGTCATATGTGAAAAGCTAAAACAAGAGCAGGCAAAATTTGAGGAAATGGAATGGGATGAGAGGATAGGAGACACTTGTGTTGTTCCTGTATTCACTCCTGCACCCTAACCCTTCCCTAATGATTGTGAAAAAACTCTCCCTTTCAGTCAAACAGAAGTAAGTTTGTCTATGAAAATGCAGATTTTTACATGTTCCACAAGCTCTGTTTGTTACACATGGTGACTACCCAGATTGAAGAGCACAGGCAATTTACTGAATAGTCTCATGTTCATGTACCTGTCCCTATTAGAGGCTGGGAAGAGATTACTGCCATTCATTGTGGCTAATCTTTCTTCAGATTCAACTCCAAAAAACAAAAGGGTCACTCCTACATATTGACCAGGGTGCAGGGAAGAGCCAGTGCAAAACATCAATGATTTTTCTATTAATTTTCTGATCTATGATGACGTTCTCTGTTAAAAGTATTTGCCTCTGATGTATTGTAGTCAATGACTGGGTTGTAATTGCCATGAGCCATCTTACAAGGGAGCACTTGGAAGAAATTCTGATAATGGAAATAGAATTTTGCTACTAAATTTATTCTTGGCCAATTAATGTCTTAATTGTTTAAGCCTGTGTCTTAGCTAGAAACATGCATCTGCTAAGGAAGTTAGGAGTCTCCTTTGGAATGGAAAATGTAAACCTCCTTCCTCAGATTACAATTTTGAAATGAAGGGGCTCTCAGGCAGGGATATCAAAATTGGAATAGCAGTTCTTTACTAGTATGTGTAATAAAGCAAACAAGCCAACAACAACAACTGCAGCATTGAGCACAACCAGAGCAGGAGCCCAGTTTAGCCCTCTGGGTCGTGGGTGCTGTCCCCTGCTGCAGTTCCGGGCACGGCCAGCAGGGGCGCTGGTGGCTCCCCGGGCAGGGCCAGTGAGGTGATTCCTCCGTGCCTGCAGGGGGCGCTGTGGGGTAGGTGTGGGCAGCATGCAGGAATGAATTATTAGCATGTAAACCATGTGTTCTGTAACGTTGACTTTTGTAAGAGAAGTTTTATTAAAGTTTAGCATTCTTTTAATATGAATGTTTTGTTATGATACCAACACTGGTGAAGAGTTGTTTTATTATTAGCATTTAACCAATGAAAGAATTGAAAACTGTGGAATGTATTGAAAAGTAACAAATTACCACTACTAGGACCACTGCACATGCTCCAAAAAGGTGGGGTGAAGGAGGAAATGTGTTTAAATGTTTGAATATGTATGACCACTATGAATATGTAGTTGGCTGATGCAATACCCAGGGTACATAAAGGGTGCTGCTGTGTTGACTGGTGTGCCTCTGACTGTGGCTAAGCACCCAGTGTTCTTCTTTTTGCTTTATTGACTTTGTCCCCTATTTTCCCATTTTAAATTTTCTTTAAATTTTAGCTGAGGAGTGGGCTTTGTTTCTCACAGCAAGCAATAATAGCATAGTTAGCGTATGACTTAGCACAGTCAGATTCACAATAACACCTGATAATACAATTTTATTTATTCCAGATAGTAGACTTAAAAGCAGACAATTTGTTTGGAGGAAAAAGATAGAAGATTGTAATTGGTGTTCCTTCCATACTTCACTTCCACTTCATCCTTCTTATCTGTAAATAGAACCAATTGCATGATTATAAACAAACCCAAACATGAGAAGAAAGATTATATAGCCTTTGTATACAATTTATAGTAATTCTATAGTAATCCATACAAGATCAATAAAATGTGCACTCCTGTATAATGTCTTTACCATTAGTTTTGTACGTTCAAAAGGTTTTAAGTACCATGTTTTTTGTGAAGCCTGTGATGGAGGTGAGGTACTAGAACACAAGAGGTAAGCCCTAAGCTTAGAAGAAGTCCAGGTAGAGCAGTGCACTTAAATTAATTAGGCAGTGCTAGTTGGACATTCTAAAATTGAAAACAGTGTTAAGTCATTTTTCTTCAAATACTGGGATACAGAAAATGATATTGTAAGTTGCTATCTTATACTGTTTTTTTTCCCCTCTGTCTGCATGTCCCCTGGTTTTATTGGAACACAGAGCAGATAGAAAAATCATTTCCATCAATATGATAAATAGTTTGGCAAAGTGGATTTACTAATAAGATTTATACAAGAGAAACCAGCTTGTCTTCACTCTATGTGGGGACTTCTTAGGCATTTCTCCTCTGGAGAATGTTGAAATGACCTGTCATAATCTCAGCTGTGTACTATGGTGACAATTGGGAAGCATCCTAGTGTCCATCTACATTCCTCTCCTGCTTACTCAGGCACTTGCCTTTAGTGCAAAATTTTATTTCCAGTGCAAGTCAACTGTATCTTACAACAGAAAAAAAAAATCTAATCTAATGAAATGCTATCTTGAATTTAGTACCAGACATAACCTTTCTGAATCCTTACGTGTACACAGCTATTGCAGAAGATGACTTCTTCAGAGCTGTTACTGCTTCAGCTGACCCTGAAGTGGCTGTAAGGTTTCTAATACAGAATAGCGTCTACTATCCTCCAAAACACCTACCAAGAGTTCAATTAGCAATAAATTAGCTGAATTGTTGATAAGACCAATGGGAATTTGTTCTTAATGTCTAAAGTGAACAAAGTTTAGGCTGTCTCAAGGATGCAAACGAATACAGTGCTAGCAGCACTGACATGGCCATCAGGGACACAGGTACTTTTTATACACCCTGAGGCAACAGAACTCTATTGGGAAGGATGGGATGTGTTTTCCTTGGGGAAACTTCAGGCAGTAGCTAAAAAGGCTCACGATCAGCTGACTGTGAAGGAAAACCGCAGAACACTTCTGTGGAATTAAGAATGCTGTTGAAATGAATTCCTCAGCAAGCAAAAATACAGACTTAATAATTTTTAATTTGATATTTACTATTGATCTGTGTCCAGAGCAAATATGCTGAAAGACATTTGATACTGATATTAGGATGTTTTGTAATAATTAGTTTTAATTATGTCTACAGGTGGGCTATAATCACAAAATATTTTAATGAGTTGTTTAGGCCCCACGTGTTTTACTTTGTTAACATCTCTTTCTGTCAAACTTATTAGAGAAGGATTATAAAGCTCAGATAAACCATGCTGTTATAGTCACAGCAGGTATACACAGCTGGTATAGGATTGGGTTTTTTAATTCAATATGTGTACTGGCCAGTAGGATAAAAGAGCCATGACAGGTTGACGCTATCCACACAAAGTTATATGAAGCAGAAAAAGAAGTAGAATAGCCCCAGGTGCAAGAAATGACTGTATTATAACTCAATATTTTAGCAGACAGTAGTAAGAAATAAGGAGAGCAATGGTGATATCTTGGAGAGAAATTTTGAAATATACAGCATAAATACATTTGAAAAGGAAAAATGTCCTTCATTTTAAGACGAAAGCAAACATCTTTCTCTTTGTACTTCAAAGAAGCAGATTTTTTTTTTTTTTTCTGTAATAGGGTGCAAGAGGGTGTTAGGTTTAGCTGTATCCATAGTTTGTATTCAGAGACCAGACTATCTAGTATAACATATGCTACATTCTTTCCCTGGGTAGTATAGTAACTAAACTAATTTACTCTCCTCGAAGCATAGAACTGATTTGATTCAGAATATAACCTGAAGCAATTCCTAGGAACAGTATAATTTCATGTTGCCCCATCCTATATGTTGCAGGTTCATTGAATATAATTTTTCATTTCTGTGCATTGCATTTACCAGGAAACTGAAGTTCAGAAAATTACTAGTGACTACCTTTTTTGTTGTTGTCTTCATATCTACTTTGCTGTCATCAACCATTAATGCAAAAGGTTTATACAAAGAATGTATTTATTTTTACTAAGTTGTATGCACTTCTGAGCATGCTAATCTTTTCTTTACAGTCACCAGAGCAAGTCAGCAACATAATGCAGATAATTTAAAACTAGCAAGACAAAATTGTGAATATAACCTGCAGTTTAATCTCAGACTTATCCGCAGAAGAGTGTTTACTTTTAATACATGGAGGCAAAACTGTGGGGTTCTTTTAACAAATGAAATTTTAGAGAGATTGCGTAACTTTTGCATTCATGAAAACTAGTGAGCAGACAAAATCCTGGAACAGCTAATCCTAGCACTTTGCCTGCTTATGAAGAAAGAGTTGATGATAATTAAATACTTTTTATCAGGGAGTAGAGAAAGTTGTTGCCAAGTGACAGGGTTAAAAATTATACAGAGAGGAAAAACAGTTCTTAGCACATATCTTAACAATGCAATTCTAGCAATTTAGTCTATAGAGATGGTACAAGATAAAGCTATTTTTGATAGAAAGATCAAAAGATGCAAGTACAGTGACTGTAAATGTCAGCCTCTACATCATTAGTTTAGGAAGAATGCCAAATTAATTCTGGAAAAATAATAGCTGTAACCTTTGGGATGGATTTCACTGTACTGTTTTTAATCTGTGTGGTTGAAATGTTCTTACCAGCAGCTGGTTGGTTAGGAAGGTCAGGGTTTTTTTGAAGAGAAGAAAAACCTATGTCTACCAAACAGAGTGAATCAAACTCAGTCTTTTTCCCATGTAGATTTTTCCAATTTCCAGCAAGCATATGTTTTCTTCAGCAGTTGAAACGCTGTTACATATTGTGAATCTATACACATATTGTTTGTATAAGTGTGTTGAAAGGACTGATGAATGTCAACTTTAAGACTTTAAGAAAAGCTTTCTTTAATTAATGGTCTTTAAGAAGACCTTCATGTTAATAGTTAATTTCTGCCCTAGCTCTCACTGTGTGTGCAGAACCATTATCCTTAACAGCCATGCTCTAAATTAATGAGTGAACACCACACAAAAAACTAGAGAGTATTCAGTCATATGGATTGTGACCGAGATTTCTACTTCAGCTGCCTATTCTGAGCTCATCACTGACCTCATGTGTGGAGAATTACGGATAAGCGTGCGGAAGATATCGAGTTGTAGGGGCAGATAGGACCCCCTCCCCTCTGCAGTCGAAGTCGTCTAACCTCTGCTCAGCAGCTGGCCACACCCAGCTGGACGTGAGCAGAAGGAAATGACGCTGACTGCCCAAGTTATAAAAACCCCTGTAACCCTTTAATAAATGCCATTTGCCATCTACCATATTGGTGTCTGTGAGCAGATGGACCGAGTGACCTGGGACTGGGTCACTGTGCTGTTCCTGAACCAGGTTGTTGCGCCTTAGGAAGGCAACACTCATGCACCCTGATTTCTCTTTTAGGATAGCTTTTGGGATGCACTCTGTTCCGATCCCTGTATCAGAGGCTGAGATCTCACTCCAGAAGCTGGCACCATGAGACCTGCAGCCCGAGTCTAATTCCAGTTTTTGGAAGCACATCTGACCAAGACACTTTTGCACCTGTTTCTGCCTACCTCCACTGTTTTTCTCCCCTGTCCCTTTCTCCTGCACATTCTCCATCAGTTTTCACAGTCCTACTGTCCTCCCAAGCTTCTGTACCCCCAGGTTTGTATCCTTGTCAGTTGCAAAGCCTTTCTTTGTTGCAGTTCCTTGGTAGCCTATCAGTGTGTGTGTTGGACAGCTTTGCTTCTTGCCTTTGTCTCCATTATATTTGCCTCTCAATTTTTTGTGTCTGTATAATTTATCTACGGCTTCTCTCCTTTCTTTATCACCCTTTTGTTTAGGTGCTCAGTCTGGTTATCCTCTTGAAATGAAAATTCCTGTGTTCCAATGATAAACATGATGTGATTTGGTCTTTTGGTCTGCTTCATCATTTGTTGATCACCTTTGGGACTCAGTATGTTCTTGTTTATATCTCCCTACTTATTTTCCTTTTTGCACTGGAAAGGTCCTTGGCCAGATACACTAGAGGAAGCAGATACCTGTTTCTACATACCTTTAAAGCATTCAAAATTCAACCAGCCAATGCATACACGTCTTATAGACTGTAAAATAGATGTTGTGTTTAATGTATGGTGATGAAAACACCTATCCATTCCAGTAGTAATGATTTGACTTAGAACCACTCTGACAGCAAAAAGGATTCTGAATCATAATTGAGGTCTAAAGTTTAGGGAAGATTTCACATATCAGAAGACAAGTGTTATACTGATGGTATGATTTGGGAATAATTTTAATTTCACACATTCTAAGCAAATGTAATGGACTTTGGTTAGTGTTTATTGCATATTTTTCAGTAAAGTTCTCTTTTTTTATAAAATCAGAAAATTTGAAATATTTACTTTTTCCTAATAAAGACTGGAATAGTTTCTTAATTCTCTAGAATTTTCACAGGAAGGGAATGTTATTTTCTATTCTTTTCTAATCACCCCTACCCAAGTACATATTGCTGCAACAACTGCTAGAGCTGCTTGTGCAGCATGGGTCAGGATATTTAAACAAAAATGAAAAGTTCATTAGATATCTGGCAATAGAAACCAAATATTTAAAGTCTGGAATTTTAAGTTCACAAAATCAGACATTTTAATATGTGGTTTGGGTCTTTGCTGCACATTCCAAAGATACTTTACTTAATACAGGGCAGTATTGCTGGTGTTCTGATCACCTTGTGGGATTAAGAAACAAGGCAAAGTTTTAACAAGAAAGCTCAATGTTATTAACACATAAACTGCATAATGGAACATTGAGGGATTAGCCACTTTTGGCAATGTTACAGTGGCCAATGAGGGAAAAGGTATATTTTTTAAATGGTCTCTGGCTGTCATTTACTGTCAGGATATTTGATTTACCTCTTCTTTTCAGAAAACAGTGTATAGATGAAAAAGTGATAATTTATCCATAATTTTATCCTTATCAATTTTATCCTTTTAATTCCCATGGTTTGCTGAACGTCATGAAATGATTTGGTTATAAGTTTTAAGTTAAAACATATACTCTCTCAAGCAAAATACCTGGAAAACTTATAACTGAGCTCTTGGGACCTTGAACTTGAGACTAAATGTCATACATAATAGCAGTATTTTAAGGATATCTTTTTCTGAAAAAATGTGACCTCTGTTCTTTTTATGATGAACATTTCTTAAGTAATAAATGCCCCTGGACCTGCTGACACTGAGTATCAATTTAATGTATGTAATTTGCGCAGCATGTGTAATCAGAGAATACCTTTGTTTAGAAAGTACCTCCAGAGGGCACCTAGTTCAATCTCCTGTGCAGAGTGCATTGGAGACTGCATAGAGTCCTGTTGGGTCCCATTTTGAGACTTTTTCAAGGAAGGAGATACCACAGCAGGCAAGCAACCACTGCTTATATTTGACCACCTTGGATGTGGGATGTGACGCATCTACAGTTTGGGTAAAATGGAGGGGCGTTATTAATTTGCATTTGATGTGCATCCTAAAATGTTGAAGAAGCAAATTATTTAATAAATATCTTGGCATTTAATCCAGATATTAAGAATGCATTTCATTTAAACTCTGTCTGGTGCTAACTGAGCTTAGGATAACTCAGTTTGTCTATTGTCCATTCATCTTTAATACAAACACATTTTTACAAAAAAAAACCCCAACCAAACAAAAAACCAAAAAAAACCCCAAAACCAAATAAGTAAACANAAAAAACAAAAAAAAAACAAAACCAAAAAAAACCCCACCAAAACCAAACCCAAAACCAAAACCAAAAAAACAAAAAACAAAAAACCAAAAAACAAACCAAAATCCAGAAACCATAAATGTTTAAAAATGAATGCAGTATTGAAATACCTAGAGCTGAACATTACTCTAAAGCAAGCAGTGCTAGAATGTTTATTTTTAAGTGTGTCTTTGGCTCCACACCCTCTCTCATTTGTGACATTATATTGCAAACTATGTACCCAGGTACCTACATGGGACAGTGTAGCTTAATGTCAAAGAAAAATATTCACAGAGTTCAGCAAATTACTGACTATTTTCTAAACTACCAAAACTGGTTATAAGCTCCTAAAGTAGGACACAAGCACTACCTTCTTGAGAAGTGATTGCATGTTAGGTCCATCTTGCATGTTTCTTTCTATAATCTGTTAGGTGGTCTCATTCCTCAGTAATCCTATTTAGGTGGCTGTGGGTTATGTCTCTCAGAAACATACAAAAGAAGTGCCAGAAGTTGTTGCAGGTAGTGAGTCTTTCTGGGAATATAGCAAGGTGGATATGAGTAAGATCTGAGGAGAAAAGGATTTTTTTGTACTTATCTGCATGATGCAAAAGGTGTGTTCAGACTCTTGCCAAATTAAGCTGTGCTAAAAATTGTTTTTGAAACAATGCTCTGTGGACTTAGGTCTGCCTTTTACTGCTTAGATATCATGAATTTGGAAGATCTTTCAGTGAGGAATACTATGACTAGTCTCTTGCTTGTTGTTATCGTTTACCATGATTAAACCCTAAGATATAGCCTAAGGTAGGTGTACATGCAAAGGAAAACCAAATAGAAAATCTTGTATATCTGTATTGTTTTATTCCAAATGAGACCTGGAAAGGTTTCTAGAAGAGATAGAAGTTACTCTGTGTATGACATCAAAAAAGACAGGGAATAATCTAGTACAGAAATGTTATTCTTTAGGAACTTCAAATGAAATGTACCTTTCTCTAAAGAAAGTTAGTTACATAGATGTTACTGAATATCCACAGAAACTTTTATGGGCTTTTTAGTGGTTAGTCAATGGGTATCAGCCTTCATGGGAGTTCCAGTGTTTAAATAATCTATGAAATTTAAAAGAGAAAACAGTATTTCCTTCAATTTGCCATTGAAAATTTTGAAGGGATCAGAACAGGGCAAAAAATAAGGAAAAACGATAAAACGATTACAGTAATTTCTTGACTATAAAGCACACCCTTTTGACTAAAATTTTCCCCCGAAACCGGAAGTGCACCTTATAGTCCAGACAAAGTTCGGAAATTTGCCTACTACCCAGAAGTGAGAGCTGTGAGCTGCGGGGGGAGCCAGCAGGGCCATGGCTGCCAGGTGGAGGCAGGACAGAGTGGTGGCTGTCACACCCCGGCCCCGTGGAGGCAGGACGGCCCCTCCACAGGCACACTCCGGTCCCATGCAGGCGGGACGGCCCCTCCAGAGCCACGCCCTGGCCCTGTGGAGGGGGCATGGAGGGGCGACAGGCATAGCCCGGCCCCTGGGAGGGGGCACGGAGAGGCGGAGGCCACAGCCTGGCCCTGGTGAGGCGGCACGGAGCAGCGGCAGGCATGCCCCGGCTCCGCTGGGTACAGGCAGGCCCGGGCTCCATGGCTGCCTGGTTGAGGCGGGGCCTCAGCCAGTAATCGCGCTGGGGCAGCTGGGGGCAGAGCCTCACTACAAAAAAATGTGCTCCCTATAGTCCGGTGCGCCTTGTATGATCTACAAAGTTGCGAATTTTGCTGACTCCCTTGGGGTGTGCCTTATAGTTCGGTGTGCCTTATGGTCGTGAAATTACCGTATATGTTTTTTTAAAACAGACTACATATTAAAGGAAATCATCGTTGTTTTATAGGTCAGAATATATGCTGTACATATTTTTTTCTTCCCCATTTCTATTCTTCTTCTATTCTTCTTTTCTAGTTATAATCACTGTAAGAACTTCAAATAAAATATAAGTTGTCCAAAATGATTATATTTTCCATAAGGTGGCAATATGCAGTAAGGCAGTGACGTTGCTTGAAAAATTCAATTTAATTTTTTTTCTTCTAGTCTTTTTTCTAGTTTTGAGTCATAAGGTTCCATGAAGGACAGGTCTCAGGTATGTAAAATATCTAATCTACATGGATTTAAAATTCATAATGATTAATATATTAAAATTAGGAATGAGAATAAACAAATGGCAATTTATGTTAGAAGGTTAGTGCTAATCAGCATTTTCTTAATATTGCCATCTATAAACACTTTTTCCTCTGAGAAGATATAAACTCCCACACTTTATAAGTGTGTGTACAATGCTGAAGACACTACAATATCATGCTCCCATAGCTTTAAGTTGCACTTAATCTAGAAGAAAGAATGTTTAGAATTTAACAACAAAAAAGGCACTCCAGAAATACTCAGATGCTAAAGGATAGTTCATACAAAGGATCATCCAGCTCCTGATGTGGGTAGCTAGACATCCACAGAATGACTGAGGTTGGAAGGCTCCTCTGGAGATCATCTCCAACATGCTCTCTTGAAGCTCAAGCAGGCTGCTCATGTCTGTGTCTGATTGGATTCTGATATCTCAATGGATGGAAGCTCCACAACCTACCTTGTCACCTGTCTCAGTGTTTGACCACACATACCATTAAGAATCTATACTTAAATGAAATCACCTCTACTTTCATTGTTGCCCACTGGGCAAAACGGAGAAGATCTGTTCCTGTTTTCTCCAACTTCTCCAATTCCCCTTCCCCATCATTTATATATGTGTTTGCAGCTAAAATCCATGTACCTCTGGCACTGGAGAGGCTCATACAGGGCTCAGCACTTGAGATGTGTTTCAACCACCCTGATCAGAAGAAAAGAACCACCTCCACTATTTCCAGAAGGGTGCTGCCCTTTTATGACCCAAGGTATATTCCTAGCTCATGATCAGCTAGATGTACATGAAAGTTTTCCATTTCCTTCTATGTCTAGCTGCATCTTTTTTTGCTTTGTTGAATGTTATATATATATAAGGTTTATCAAGTACTACTACCAATTTCATACCACTTGAAAATTTTCTGAGGATATGCTCTCTCTTACTATCCCAGTTAAACAATTATTGCTAATAGTATTGAACTCTGAGTACACTGTTAGTCTCTGTGCTGCTGCTCTACAATCCTTGAATTACCATTTCAAGTAGTTTTTCTTCAGCTCATTGTCCATTTATCCAGTGTGTTCTTTATCAGTTATTTCTATTTTGTCAATAAAAATGTTGTGAGTAATAATGTCAAAATCCATGAATGCCAAGGTAAAACACATCTAGCCTTCTCCCCCATGTCCACCAAGTCCTTGTTCTCACTGCAGAATATTATCAGGTTTGTCAGGAACTCTTCCTTTTGTATGTCCCATCTCATGATCACCTTCTTGTCCTTCTGTGTTTTCCAATTATTTTAGGGATTATTTTCCCCATTATGTTTCAGTAGTTCAGGTGGGGCTTGTAGGCTGTATCTCCCTTCATTGTTGTCCTTCCTGAAGATAGTAGTGATATTTCTATCTTCAAGTCCATAGAAATCTAACCTAATCGCCTATAGTGTTTTGAGAGAATCCTCAGTAACCTCAAAATGTCCTTGAACAACATCCTTTGTACTTGTAGGTCTTTCTTGTTGGGTCTCATAGATTTTATTAAATTGCAGTTTGTTTAAATGCTCTCTAATCCACAGAGAATCTTCTCTACAGGACCATATTCCATGGTACACTTACATGGAGGTCCCTGAAGAGGCCAAATTCCTTTCACCTAAAATCCAGGGTTGTGATTCTACTGTTTATCTTCTTCCCTTTTCTTGGTATTTCAAACTCCAGAATCTTCTGATTGCAACAGCCAAAACTGTATTGACAACCTCTTTCTCATTTGTAAGTAAGAGACATAGCTGAGTAACACTCATCACTGTCTCCCTGATCACCTGTGTCAATTGCTCCTAATGTTAAAATCACGATTGCTATTAATAGATCATTTGCTCTTTGATCAAAATACAATTTGATTCTTTTTGTTAATTTTACTTGTGCATTCTGAAAATCTGTTAAGAATTTGGTCAAACAAAAGAAGTCTGTAGGGTGTTTGGTCCAACACACCCTAGAAATTGCTGGAAATATATATATCTGAAATCATTAAGTGAGCTGTTAAATTATTTTTACTTGTGAGTGCCTTGAACTTAGGGTTTTTTTCCTCTTTATACTGGATGAGCTCTATTGATGCTTGTTTAGTCTAGGATCCTTGCTTCTCTTCAGGGATGGAGTGCAGGTACAAGTACCACAAGCCATCTGTTTGAATGCGCTTGTGACCATAAATTTCCTTGGTCACTCCTAATGTTGAGTTTGACAAAATGAAACCCCATCTTGGCTAAAAAGCTCTCAATAATTCATTACTGCTCTTGAAAATTACTCAAAATTACTCAAATTAATTTGTCAAATTATATATCAATCTTTTTTTTAACAAAATGAGAATATCTGACATGGTATGCTGATATGTTTAGTTGACAAAACTCTTGTGCTCCTAGTTTGTGATGGTTTCACTAGTTATGACACAAGAAAACATTTTTAGGGTAGTTTCAATTAGTCTTGAAGCTAGCAGTAGGATAATGTAACTACAAGACTATAAAGAAATGTTTGCCATAAATATTTATTATTAAATATTTATTGTCATAAATATTTATTTAATCCATAGTATAAGATAGAGTATAACCAAATAGATGTTCTCCATCAAGATAAGTTAAATGTCAATGGTTATAAAAAGACATACTTAATGATGTTTCTACCATTTCTGTTTGTGATTGTTAACTTCATATAATATTACAGTTTCTTCAAATTTTCAAAGTCAGGACACAATGTAATATCTTGTTCCCTATTATATATGCAACTGGCATTTTGAATGTTTCCCAGAGGTGTGTTGTTACCAACACAAACAGTTCATTTTAGTAAAGACATTTAAACCAAAAATTATTCTACAGCTTCTGCAGCAGCTTTTAAAGCTTTTTAAATAATATTGTCTGTTTTCTCTCTTTTGTTTCTTTGCATTTTGATGGTCATAATGACTTTTGAAAACATATTCGATTATACTCTGAGAGGGAAGTCAAATTTAATAACATTGATATAACGTGGATTATACAGTTAAAAATAGTCATTATTATTCTGCTAGAACAATTAATGCACTGAATGTATTACATTTCTAAAGTTTCCTTCCCATGACAAAACATACTAACTCAATTTATTTAATTGCAGTTTTAATTAACAGCACTTGTACGTTGCCAGTACGTGGCCTGGCGACAAAATCAAAAAGTTTGACCTGCAAAGTTTTTAATGATTGAAATGTAGGGGCTTTACACAATCCCTTGGCAGCAAACAGGCAGAAATAATTCAGACTCCTTGCCATTAGATAAAGCTAAAATTTGTGAATAGGGAAAAGAGTCAGGAAATGAAACCACATGAATTATGGATTCTTCGTTGTGAAAATCTAACACTTTAAAGGGGACCTTAGAGGTCGCTATTGGAGCAAATGTTAATATCTTCATTAATTTTATAGATGGAAGGATTCAGTGTGCTGTCTGCAAATTTGTGGATGACACTGAGCTGAATGGCATGGTTAAAAAACCTGAAGGATGGGATGCCTTCCAGAGGGACCTGCAAAGCTCAAGAACTGGGTCTGTGTGAATCTCGTGAGGTCCTACAAGAGCAAGGCCAAGGTGCTGCACCTGGGTCACAGCAACTCCTGGTACCAGCCCAGGCTGGGGATGAACAGATCAGAGCAACCCTGTGAGAAGGACTTGGGGGTGCTCTGGGTGAGAGGTTGGACATGACCCAGCCATGAGCACTCCCAGCCCAGAAAGCCAAACGTGTCCTGGGCTACATCCAAAGCAGCGTGGGCAGCAGGGGAGGGAGGGGATTCTGCCCCTCTGCTCTGCTCTGTGAGACCCCAGCTGGAACCCTGCATCCAGCTCTGGGGTCCCAGCACAGGAAGGACATGAAACTTTTGGAGGGAGTCCAGAGGAGGGACACCAAGATGATCAGAGGAATGGAGGAAAGGCTGATGGAATTTGGATTATTCAGCCTGGAGAAGAGAAGCCTTTGGGCTAATTGCAACTGTCCAGTATCTGAAGGGAGCCTACAAGAAAGATGGAGACTTCTGTACAAGAGCATTTAGCAACAGGACAAGGGGGAATGGATTCAATCTGAAAGACAGTTTAGGTATTAGCTTAGTTTAGGTATTGGGAAAAAATTCTTTACCTTGCGGGTGGTGAGGCACTGGAACAGGCTGCCCAGTGAAGCTGTGGATGCCCCATCCCTGGAAGTGTTCAAGGTCAGTCTACATGGGGCTCTGAGCAACCTGATCTAGTCAAAGTTGTCCCTGTCCATGGCAGGCAGGTTGGAAGAAGGTGATCTCTTAGGTCCCTTTCAAGCCAAAGCATTTTATTATTCCATAATTTAATTTTTCCCTTTAAAATAATCCTCCTGCAAAAATGTTGCTAAATTATCCTGCTCTTTTCTCTTTAGGAAATGGAGAAGGAGACATGGGCTGCAGTGGGAGTGGCAGGTGTGAAGATGAGTATCTCCATCCCATCTGCTTTATATCTTCACATGTTGACTTGAATCAAGTATCAAGTTCATGTTATGCAGCATGGGGACCTATGTTTGCAGCGAAGAGGGCCCTCCCATGACATTTGCCTGCAATTAAAATCTGTCTTTTCTGCCTAGATACAGAATCTTACTCACTTGGCCTAGTGCAGCCATGGAAAAAATTTTCTAGGAAAAGTTTTCTGCGAATTTATCATACTTAATTGATTGTTCTATCAGAGAATTAATTTTCTGACAATTTTTAATGGCCAGATTCAAAACAAAAATCTGATTTGAATTGATGCATACTTCAGGAAGTCTTGGAAAGTATTTTGTCTGACTTCATTACACTGTGCGTGGAACAGTTCCTTCCCCTTCTGATATATCTGTTCTGAAAGAAGATCTAGCCTTTCGGTACACTGGTGACTAAAATGATTTTCATTATACAATGGAATTACAAGGAGAAAGAAGTGAAACTAAATGGAAGTTTGTACTATTTGAAAGCAAACCAGAGGGAGAATCCAAGTCAGAACTACAATTTAATAGGAGGATTAAAAATAAGAGTAATAATACAGAAACACTGGCTTAAAATTACAGAGTGAAAATACAACCTGACACCCTGTTGCTCCAGGTGATGGTAGCAGAATCAGACTTATACAGTGGCTGCAGTCTTTTTGGGGGGACAGATGTGGTTCATTTGAAGTGGTGATGCGCTTGAAGCATCTGGTCTTCCTCTGAAGGTCCAGTGAGGGTTATGTAGCTCTTGTCCTCTGGGAATCCAGTAGGTAAGGGCACTCGTGGTGTTCCAAACCTCAGATTATATCCAGGTAGGAATGCTTGGTTCCTTCTCCTGGGAGAACCATTTCACAATGGGATGATGTAATTTTATTAGTCATGCAGTGAGCATGATGGCCCCTTAGCAGAGATAGCCCCTAGAGGAAGTTACCAGAGATGAGTCATGGACGAGATAAGGATCATTGCCCCACATCTTTTAACAGCTTATGAAGATAGTACAAGAATACATACTTTAGTTACATCTTGCATTGTAACCTAAGACAAAGTTGTAACCAAAATACTAATGTAAATGCCTTTTTACTGATATTATTTGATCCGGGCTAGCATTTACTGTAAGCTGAAGCACATTTGCTGGGTCTATTTATTTAAAGCAGCATTAACTGATACAAGACTTGTAGCAAATACAGTAATTTCACTAATATAACCCGCACCATTTTAACTAAAATTTTGCTCCCACACCGGAAATGCGGCTTACATTCAGGGGTGGCTAATATGTGAATAATTTTCTGATATTTCCAACCCCTGAAGTGGAAACTGAGGTGCCGAGTCGAGCAACCTGCCAGTAAAAGCCGGTATTTCGCGATTGTTACAAATTGTTACTCTGTTGTGCCACGGGTGGAGCAGGCTCCCTGCAGGCAGCACGGGGAGCAGGGGAGGTCCCTCCTTCCCTTCTCTGCCACAGCCTGAGGGAGAGACGAGGGGGCCCCGTGCTGCCATCGCCTCGGCCCGTGGGGTAAGCGGGGGACTCCTGCCCCCCGCCTGTCGCAGCAGGGGCAGGCAGGCTGCGTCCCCGCCCGCAGCCGCTGCGGGAGCAGGGGTGGCTCCATTCCTGTCCCCCGCCGCTGCCACGGGAGCAGGGGTGGCTATGTCCCCGACCCCGCCGCTGCCACGGGAGCAGGGGTGGCTCCGTCCCAGCCCGCCACTGCCATGGGAGCGGGGGTGCTCTGTCCCTGCCTGCCACTGCGGGAGCGCGGGGGTGGCTCCATCCTGGCCCCGTCGGCAGCCCCGAGCGGGGCGAGCCTGCACAGCCTTAGCCGAGCCAGTAAACCCCCCGCCATGCCGCGATT
>PYHW01009140.1:74047-96467 GCA_013186435.1 Turdus rufiventris | reverse complement strand
TGGGGGGAAACGGCGCAGCCGGGAGGAAGTGCCAACAAGCGCCATGGGAAAGTGCCAAGAAGTGGTGAGAAAGCGCCGTGGAAAAGTGGCAAAAAAGCGGTGAAAAAGCGCTGCGAAAAAGAGGCAAAAAATCTCCACGAAAAGCAGCCAAAAAGTGGTGAAAAATCGCCGGGAAAAGCGGTGAAAAAGCGTCGAAAAATCGCCATGAAAAGCAGCGAAAAGCGGCTCAAAATAGCGGCAAAAAGTGGTGAAAATTAGCCGCGAAAAAGTGGCGGAAAATGCAACAAAAAACTTTTCAAATTGAGAACCTGCCAGTAATTTGCTACTTTGTTGTGCGCCGCGCGGCTCCTCTCTGTAAAAATATAGTGTGCCTTATAGTCCGGTGCGCCTTATCTGAGCTACATAGTTGCGACTCTCGACAGTGCGCCTTATAGTCCGGTGCGCCTTGTGGTCGTGAAATTACTGTACTGTAATCAGATGCCTGTGTTTGTATGTTTATTGGCATTTTACAGAAAAAGTTACTGTCCCAGGAAGATTTTACTAGACTTCCAGACTTGAACCTATGGAAAAAAAAAACATCTGCAGTGATGTTAAATTAAAGTATAGGAACTCTTTTGTGCAATCTACTGATTTCCATCCTGAAATTTGCATTTTAGTAGTTTCTTTATTGCATGACTGATTGGGCACTGCCCATTTCAATTTTAATGAATGAAAGTAATTCACTAAAATTCATAGAATGTGTTGGGAATTTCTGCAATTTTGGAATGCATAGTATGTATGGTCCTTTAATTCAGAATCCAGATCAGTCTGGGGAAAAAAAAGAACAAACAGCTTGGCAGATAAAATATAAATATTATCTTGATTATATGTATACAATTACTGTTATTTTTATAGAAGGAAGATAAATACAGCCTGCTAATGTTCCTGGTACACTTCTTTGAGAAGCTTCTGGAGCTTCCCTCTGAAGAGACATTGCAATTCCCAGGACTTATAGCTTAGAAATGTTTTCTATGGCAGCTTTAACATTTATTTTTATAGCTATCTCTACACGGTGTTAAAATATGCCTCCTGAAACCACTTCTGCACATCTGGTGAAATATATACATCCTAGAAAGATCCTTTCACAATTACCAGAGAGAGTCCTTTCACAAGTGTTACAGTCAAATTTTCTTCATCTGCATAAAACACAGACCCTCAAAGTGTGTTCTTTTTTAACATGTACTAATGATCTTTAAATAGTTATGGTGTCATTTGTTTAATACACATGAAAATTAGATTAGTATTAAGTTTTTAAGGTAAAAGTTGTAACCTTAAATTTCAACTTAAAATGTTATAAAGTAAAAAGGCACGTCTTTACTCTTCTTTATTCAAAAATGTGAGGAATTCTACTGTCTATGAAAGCATTCTATAGTCTTTTTATATTTCATTTCTAGTGGTACATAAATACTAATTCAAAAAGACACTACTAGTGTCTCTCCATTGGTTTCTACTATGTTCTTCATATTATTTACATGGTTGGTTCTACAGATGCTCAAAAAGTGTAGGTTTCAGAGATCACAAGGTCAGTAACAACCTCAATAAAGCATGAAGAAATGGAAAAGCTCTTCTTAGATGTCATTGATATGTATTTCTCAAATTGTTTGCAATCTGAAATTTAGATTATGAATAGCTTCTTAGAGTCTCTAAGAATTTTTTAACTGCTTTACTAAGAAAGCATAATATTTAAATATTTCTCTTTATAGGTATTTCTTATCTTCTACATGCAACACTACTGTGGTGACATAATAATAATAAAGATGTGACAAGATGGCAGGAAATACATTTGAAATCTTTTCAATAAGGTATTTAATAGTAGGAAAGATACAAAAGAAATAAGAGAACGTGCAATATAGGATAGCATTTGTATACCTTTTTATATAAAGTGGAAGCAAATTTAGAATGGCATAACTGTGGGTGAAAAGCTGTGTAAAGCTTTGCAAGATTATATTCAAAGCTGAAACTGGGTACATTTAGTCAGAAGCTGTAGAGGAATTTCTTTGTCTTCATTCTAAGTAGCTGGTCTCTTATATTTTCAAGTTATGAACAAAAGGATTTGGACTTTTAAAGCCTGACTTCAGGAAGTTGAAAAACATGAAAGAATTTTCAATATCAAACACTTTCCATGTCATGAAGGCAACATGAATAATAAAGATTCAGCATAAATTATGTTGATACCAGCACTGAGAAATGTGCTGGGTTTCAATGGATGCATCTGACTGATGTATAATACTCATTTAAAATAAATTAGTCAAGTCAAGGAACTGCTTGGTTGATATTAAGTGGTCTTTATGGCAACATTCAGTCATAGTTCTGTGAAAGTACTAATTATTTATATTTCATTTCTAGTGAGCATTGTTTTCAGTTTTGTTTCAATACTAGTTGTAATGTCTTTTTCCCTATAGTTCCTATATTTTGTGCTATAGAATTTAAACTCTATAATATTTAATATTTAATATTAATATTATATTTTTATGAGAAGTGATTTAAAATGTGGTTCCTTATTGGACTTAAGATTAGCAGTTTTAGTCTTTTAGTGGAGGGAGAAAAATTCTGGTTTTGTCCTTAGATACTCAGACTGTAAGGCTTGCATGGTTCAGTTCTTCAGAAATAATATTTTGCACTTCAACATTATAGGCACTCAGATTTTTAAAAAATTATTTACCACCAGAGTAGACTAAATGTATGTCTGGCAATGCATAGATGCAGCAAGGAGAGTCATTATATTGAAGTGAGATGCTAACTGTAAAAAAGTACAGTAATTTCACAATTATAAGCTGCACCTGATTATAAGCCGCACTTCTGGGTGTTGGCAACATTTCATTCTTTGTCCATATATAAGCCGCACTGGATTGTATGCCGCACTTTCGTTCACAGCGAAGTAACCATCACAGGATTGCGGGTTTTACTGGCAGGTGCTCAATTCGTGAACCCCGCTCATCCCACTTGGCGGGGCTGGCGGGGCTGGAGCCCTCACCTCCACCTCGTGCTGTGGGGCCAGCAGGACCCCACCTCCTCTTGCTGAGCAACAGAGTAACCAATTTGTAACAATTGCACGATCGCAGGTTTTACAGGCAGGTGTTCAATTTGCAAGCTCAGCTCGGCATCGCAGCTCGCACTTCTGGGTTGGGAAATTTCTGAACTGTGTTCATATATTGGCCACTCCTGTGTGTAAGCCACACTTCCAGGTTGGGACCAAAATTTTAGTCAAAATAGTGTGGCTTATAATTGTGAAATTACTGTACTAGTTTCACCTTGCCCCTAAAATGAATCTGCATCCAGATGTACGAGATTTGAAGTGTGGCAGTCATCTGAATATTTGTTCAGTAGTGTTTTATTACTGAAATGGAGATTCAGTTAATATATTTAGAGGAGTTTTTATTTTTCTGAGTTTGTTTGGGTATATATTGCTCTCGAAGCTACTGCAGCCCAAATGAATTTTAAGCAAAATGAGTGTGAGACCTATAAGTAGCTGTCATCAAGATTTGAAATATTGTGTCATCAAATCATCACAAATTTTCTCAAACAGTTTCTTCACTAATACTGCTGACTTCAGACTGCGTTAACAGTATTTATCTTTGATACCACAGAGCCAGCAGTAGTTACATAATTGCTTACAGATGGAGACAACAATTCAGAAAATCCAAGTTTGAGAAACAGAGATATATTTAATCAAGAGTTCTGTTTGTTGCTGGCATAGTTTCTGAAGGACAGAATGCAAACAAAGCTTCCTGTTGCTGTTGAGCTAAGATATAAGACCACACACATTAGCAATAAAAATTGTTGCTATAAGAATCCTCTGTGTTGTGATAATGAGCAACACAGGGACCCCAGACAGGTACAAAGGAGTGCTTTTTATTGCCAAAAACCTGCCTTTTGAAGCAGTTAGCTGGTTATCAGTTTACACTGTTTCAAGGCACAACAAGCCCAAACCAGCCGGCCACCACACACCATGATGCAGACATGTGGCAGTCACACAATTTCTCACATTTCTGCACCTTCTACAGGACCACTGCTTCAACTGAATCACATCTGTCACTGCAGGAGGACTGCAATCACCATTTAATGGGACTGCTACCAACACCCTGCCTGACGGGGTGTCAGGTTGTACTCTGACTTTGTCAGGGCTTGGGGTTTGTTTCTTTGTAGAACTGTACTTCTATTTTAATTTCCCTAGTAAAGAATTGTTATTCCTAATTCCCTTATCTTTGCCTGAAAGCCCCTTGATTTCAAAATTCTAATAATTTGGAGGGAGGGGGTTTACATTCTCCATTACAAAGAGAAGCTCCTGCCTTTCTCAGCAGACACCTGTTCTCTAAACTAAAACAGCAACTTTTCTTTCTTTGTCCATATATAAGCCGCACCCGATTATAACCCGCACTTCGGATTTAGTCCAAAATTTTAGTCAAAATGGTGTGGCTTATAATCGTGAAAGAGCTATCTAAGAATGCAAAAACAGTAGTTACCATATTTTAAAAATGGAACCATATTTTATTTAATTTTTAAATTTTTTCTTTTGTGGCCAAGCAGGTGAAGAATTGTTTATGAATGCAATTTAGAGTAATGCATGTCTTTTCTTCATATAATCAGTCCCACAATCTAAAACCAATTCATACATTTAGTCAATTGAATGCCAGGTGCTTGCTAGGTCAGCTTGTGTTAGCATTGCTATTGCTTCTCTGTAGAAGTAAAAAACCTTCGCTAAATATGTAGTTATACAGAAGTCTAACATCCAACTGCGGATCCATCAAGATGGATTTTATTCAAACACCTGTTTCTTGCAGCCCTTGCCCTATGTACACACATGGATGAAGCTTTTGAAAGTGCAGATTTATTTTTGCATACACTGCTCCTAAGGTTTTTTACCTTGAGAAATTATAAATTTGAAATAGTAACTGTGAATAATAAGTTAAAATATTTTTATTTTTGTTTATCTCAGAGATTTCCTGGGAATAATGTTTTATTCAGTGACCTGAATTTTGTTGTTTTTATATTTATAATCAACTACTGACTATGTAATTTACCAAATAAGCTTTGGTTAGATTCTGATTTTATTGGTTTATAAAAATTTTGAAATTGGTCTTGGTGTCACCATATTTTCACATCTGCTCTTTGTTGAAAGATGCAAATTAGAAAAATATTTGTAAATTTGTAGGTTTCTGTGGCTGACTATGCAATTCCAGATAGCTCTTTGTCTATTGAACCTAAACATGCAGAAAAAAATCACAAAATTTGAAACTGTAATTATGGTTCTGTAAGAGACATTATATGTGTCACTACACATATGTAAGCATGACAAAATAAAATGGAAGTTACCTATGAAGTTGTTAAATTTTTAACATATCTCTGAGGTAAAGTAAAAAAACAAAGTATGCCCCAGAGGTGTTAGTCACCGCAGTTTTTTTTTGTAATCTATATGGCTTAGTAATACCAATGGTGGTGTTCCCTTAAGATATAAAATAAACTTTGGCTTTGCTTTGTCATGAAGTATTTTCCATTATTCTTTCTCCTAGAATTTATTTAGATGATTTTGCGATGTTAAATAGTAGAAAGATGGAAAACCTAATAAAAAATTTGAGAGCAAGACTTGTAACAACTCATATCTGACTCAGTTGTCTGCTTTATATTGTGAATATTCTCCTGTGCCTCTCATTGTAATTCTAAGGCCAGTAAATGGTGTTGTGCACAGGTTTGCACCTACATCCTGGGGAGATAGTTCAATTTGAAAAGAAAAGAGAGACAGAAGACTTACAGTAAAGAATATAATGTATTTTCTGTGTCAATCCCAACACTGCATTATTTTTGCATTATTCACATCGTATGATCATTGTATGTTGTATGGTTGGTAGCACATCTTTCTTTCCTTCTTCCCAAATAGTGCTGCTAATCTGGGATTTCTTAAACCTTTCTTCATATGTGCCACAACCAAAATCTGGTTTTCTAAAGAAAATAGAAAGTTTTCCTAGATAAGCAGGACCAACCTTGGTTGGGTTTAATTTTTATAAAAGATTTGTAGGTGGCTACACTAGTGGTGAAACTTAAACTCAGATATGAAGTGGTTGTTAACTATGTGAATAGTTGAGAAGTTTTGAAAAAAAAGAATACTGAAACTGCGAAAGGTGCTTGTATCCTGATCACTGAAGTTTATTCCTACTAATATTGCTTTCTATAGGACAGAAAAATGAAATTTACTTCATTATTAAGAGGTTTTACATAAAGAAATGTGAGGCATTAATTCATAACTTAGTAATTATTTGTTCAATTATGTGAATAGATTTAACACAATAATCTCAAATAATCCAGTAATTATGGAGCAGTAATAAACTCAACAATTTAGCTGATTTATCTCTGGCCTTTGCCAGAGTTCAATCCCTTTTTTAATAAGTGAAGTGTCTACCCTTAGTACCCCATATTCATAAACTGTAGCAAAAAGGTTCTCTTGTCTCTAGAATGATTTTTACACATGGATCTAAATGCACATAGTGAATCTTGAATTAGGTATTTGTAACAGGAGTCAAGTTCAAATCTATGCTTAGTTTGGAGTAGTTTTTATGGATAAAGTGGCAAATTTGGGGGATTAAGGATTTTCTTTTTATTTTTGGCATTCTGTTTTTCAGGGACCCTTGACAATCGGAATTGTGAAACTTTATATTAAGGAGGATTTTAAAGTGAATACTGCAAGCCTTGAATGAATACTAAAAGCCTTTGTGTCAGCTTTCTGAGAGGAACAGATATTTATCTGAAGCTCCATCAGAATGTAATTTAATTATCTCTATTTATTTATTTATATTCTCAAATAGAGTTCAAGAGATTTAAAAAAATGTTAAGTGCTGAAGGCTTACTAAACCTACTCAGGAAGGATAAAGTGGAAACAAAAACTATTTTGATTTCTGGAAAAAGGGTCACCTAATTTTACACCTCATATTAATTTGGTATAGTAGCTGAAAAATGTTCTTAATTTTGACATATTGACAAAGACTGAAAACTAACTCATTTTCAGCTATTTATATATTCCCTAGGTGTCCAATATGGCATGTTTAAGATTTATATTACACTTAATGAAACCCTAATAGCATTTCAAGTATACAAATGACAATCTGTGGATTTTATACAGTTTTTTGTTTTGTTTTTTATTCTGTATATTGCGCAAGTTCTAAAGGACACCTGAGCCACCTTAAATAGAGAATGAAATACATAAAAGCTAACAGAAAGGAATGATGGCTTACACACTTCACAAAGTGTAGCTGTGAATAAATACACTCCGAAATAAAGATATTGGAGCCCATTAATGAAGACTTTATTTCAGCATTATGGTGCTGAAAGTGGTAAAGTTAACATTAGAATTCTATTAATATAACATAATAAGGAATTAAGACAATGATTTTAAAAGCATGGCTACAATATTTTATTCAGGAGAAAAAAAAAAAAAAGAGGAATTCTCCTGACTTCACTGCCTGTAAATTTTATAGTTGATCACTGTTAGAAGGGTTCATAGAGATGTTCTCTGAAATGTTACTATAACTAGGTTACTTTTCTCCATTGATTTATATAATTAATAAACCCAAAATTATTTTAAACCCAAAATTATTTTAAAATTTTAAAGTCTTTATTAGGAACACAAAGAGCTTTATAAACTAGATGGATAAATTAAGCCAACTTCTATAAAACAAGTTTTTAAAAATTACAATACTACACTACTGAATTCAGCTGAGACTCTAAGTAAGAGCAAGAGAACTAAAAAGTACAATGTGGTCAACAAACCAAAAGAGTTCTGATTTTTAGTGTTCCATCAAAACTTCCAAAGATTTCCAACCCAGATCTGTGAATGCTACAGATATACTTCAAAAATAAGACACCTCTGCACAAAAATTAATTCTCCTTTTTGTGTTTGCACACTCATTTATTCTTAGAAATTTCCTCTCATAAGATATGATTTAGTCTGAAAGATCTGACAAGATGTTGGCATGAAACACAGTCCAAACTGGTGATGTTACCCTTGGGTTTCTGCATCTAAATTATTTTTGAAAACCTTGAAGAAAGGTGGCCATAAAATTGACCCCCATGGAAGCCTACTAGTGACAAGTCACCAGTCTGATGTCATCCCATTAATTGTAACCCCTTGTGGCCAAATTGCTCACACATCATATGATGTGTTTATCCAGCTGTGGGCTGGACATTTTCTCCGAAAGGATTCTGTGAGAGACAGTATTGAAATCTTCACTAAATTCCAAAAATTTCTATCAACTCACTTCCTTTGAACAAAGAGTTGGGTAAGCTTGTCATAAAAGGAAATCAGGTTTGATAAGGAGAAATTTCCAGGATCATAGCTCTTACCCTTCTTGAAAACTGAGTACAATGATAGTCAGCTTTCAGTTAACTGAGACTTCTCCAGATTTCCAAGACCATTCAAAAACCATTGAGAGAGGCCTCAGGATGATGTCAGCCAGCTCTTTGAGTATTTTCAGATGAGTGCCATCAAGCCCCATTGATTCACAGGATCCAGCTGTTTGACTTGTGAACAAGTTCAGGGCTGACTGGGAATTTTTAATTCTCATTTATCACAGACACGATCCTCCAGCTCAGAGCCCTAGTAACCCAGAGCCCATTATCTATGTTGTAGAAGGAGGTAAATAAATTATTAAACGTCTCTATCTTGTATTTGTCTCTATTTATGAGGTGCCCATCCTCATCAGGTAATGGGCTGATTTTAACCCTGTTATTTTAAAAAGCTCTTTTTATTGCTTCCCACAGTACTGACCAGCTTCAACTCCAATTGGTCTTTGGCTAGAAAAATTTTCTCCCTAGAGTGGCAAGCAGCATCTCTGTATTCTTCCTGTATCAGTTGACATTGCTTCCAATGGGCAAATGCTTTCCTTTTTTGCCTTAGCTCCATTTTGGAACTGCCTGTTCCTTGACCTTAGGAGGTGTTGCTTAGAGATCAAAACTTATGAACCCTGGCACCTTCAAAAACATTTTCCCAAGAGACCTCACTAACTAGTGACCTGAGCAGCTTTGCTCTTCTTATGTCAAGAGCTGAGGTTTTGCTGGCATTTTTCCTCCTGTCAATAGAAATTTTTAACTCAATGGCTTTGTGTTCAATGTGGCCAAGACAGCCATCAATCACCACTCATGAGACACTTGGTTAACAAGCAGCAAATCAAGGAGGGAATATTTCCTGGTTGGCTCCCTTGTTATCTGTACCATGAAGCTATCATCCATGTTTTTAAGAACATTTTCCAAGTGCCAGCTGTGAGGTCTTACCAGTTGGCATCTAGCAAGCTGAAGTCCCACATAAGGACAAGGGCACTTGATTTGAAGGTATCTCTTCACTGAAGAATAATTCATTGGTGTCATCACCCTTGCTATGTGGTCCATAGCAGACTCCCACGGTGTCATCCTCCCTATTTGTTCCTTAATCCTTAACCAGCATCTCTCAACCATGCTACTGCAACTGCAACCTCTATACATTCCAGTCCTCTGTTACATACAGTGCCACGTCCTCCGCCTCATCAGCCCTGACTGTCTCTCCTGACTAACCTGCTGCTATCCATATCCTTAGGCAACCCTGCAGGTATTCCATCTTCTAAGTTTCCTGGTCCTCAGTTTTCATACCCTTTTATCTTTTCCAGAGGGGCACCTGGGAAGAGAAGTGGATTCACCCAGCACCCTGAGCAGGGACCTACCTTGATTCCCCCTCTGACTCTTAGATCCACTCCTGCCTGTTGCTGAGACATCTCCTGAGGTGCAGCCAACTGCTCTGCTGGCCTCAGACGTGGTACAGATTGGCTCTGCCAGACAATCCCCTCCACTGTTATATGCCATAACACTCCTTAAATTTTCCATCTACTCTTTAAGTAGTACCATCAGTATCAATTCACCTATTTGTTTTTACCTATTCCTTATCAGAACTTGCAAATAGATTCCATTTTCTTTGAAAGAATTGTTTCACTTAGACAAACATGAGTTTGTCTAAAACCTTGCTTTGAATTTCAGAATTTTTAGCAGGGAAAAATGCTTCTTATGTTTCTGCTGGTCTAGTATTCTTGGCATTATCATTTATGTAGTTTGGTTTAATTTAACTACACTACATAAATTAAAGCAAACTACATATTCTTGAAATATGGAGTTGCTATATCCAATGTATCAAATTTTGAGTGTATTTAGTTAATGTTAAGAATTAATGGGAAGACCTTAGATCCTCATGTCTTCTTTGTATTTCAACATTTCTTACATATTTTAAGCCTGAGGAGCAAAGAGAATTAAAAACCATACAGGGTGTGTGACATAATTAAGGATAAAAGATTTACAATTGCTATTGAACTTGAGATGAAAGATGTAATATTTCGCATATTTACTTTATATAAATCCACTGAACCTTCCCTGTTACTCAAGCTGTCATTGGAAATACAAAGATATTAAGAGAATTAAGGTGGGATGAAAGCACAAGAGGGACAAAGAGAATTCTTTTCTGCCAATCTAAGCTACACTTCTTTGTTAACTGGTCTGGCTGGGATGGAGCTAATTTTCACATAGAAACCCTCACAGATCTGTGCTTTGCATTGGTTGCTAGAAACAGGCTGATAGCACTGTTTGGCTACTGCAGAGTTGTGCTGGCACAACCTCAAGTCTGTCTTTCCAAGATTCCCACCCCCATATGCCAGTAGGGTTTGATTGTTTTGTTTTTTGTTTGAGGTTTTTCTTTTGTTTTGTTTTTAATTAAGCTTCTTTTGTTTCTTTTACCCATGTGTTTTTTTCATTGTGCTTTCTTTCCAGTTGTTCTGCTGACAACTGAGAGCACAGTTTGGTGGGCACCTGGTGGCCAGCCAAACACAAAACACCACAGCTGGGCAATTTAAAAGCATAAGATAGTTTTAATCTAGAAACAAAGTAAATAATCCTTCTCACTAATCGGTTGTAGAACAGTTTTATTCTGAATAAATGCAAAGTTATATTTAAATAAAATTGCTAAAATTAAAATTGAAATATATATTTTTCTTTTTTGTTGTACAGTAGAAAACAAGAAGGCTCTGACAACCAGATTTAAAATTCTACTTCTAGTGCCCTGATTTTACTTTTAATCACTATTTTTCTGCATGCATAAATACAGTGTCTAACCATTCATGTGAAGAAGTCCTTATCCTCAAATAATTTTTAAAATAGCTTGTCTCCTTTGACATCTGGTGCTTATACAATGCCCTTTTTCAATAGAACATATAAACAAGTTTTTCAAAACAAATACAATCACAGAAAATTATGTAAGGTAACCAGCAAGTTGATTCTTATTCAAGTTGTATTTTGGCAATATGTCTTACCTACATACCTGCAGGGCTCTTTAGTCAGAGGAAAAGTCATCTTTGAAAGGTGATTGATGTGAAGGTTACTAAAATTGTGTTGTTTGTATAGCTGTGTCATTAAGTTCTACTGGCTGTCTTTCTTCATTGTTCAATATTCTTCAACCAAAAGTACAGTGGAAGATGTCCATCTTTTAAATACATGATGGATGTTCCATAAATATGCTAGCATGGATGAATCAACAGCTGTTAGGCAAAAAAAAAGAGATAAACATTTATTTCATGCACCAGGCAGTTGTCAAGCAATATTAATATCCTTTAGTCAATAGAAGAGTGCAAAACAGCTGCTGAAAGGACTATGATAAACAGATGGCAAGAGCAGTTGAGTCAAGCTGGTATTGACTTAACCCCCTTTATGCAATTTCACAAGTTGCCTCCCTTGGGGAGGAATTGTAATGGAAAATAAGTTTATATTGAACTTTCTCCTTAACAACAATAGCATATGACAGCCTACAGTAAATGTTCCTACTTTATTTTAGTTGGGTGCCCTGCATGAAAAGAATTAATGGACCAGTAATTGTATAAGGCAGGAAGTAGCTGAAAATTCATTCATTGCACATGCTGGTAAGCTACATAATGCTCTTGAGGGCCTATGTTTTTGGACAATAATAATATGTGTTCTTAAAAAAAAAAAAAAAAAAACAACAACTTCTTGTTTGTTTTGTTGGGGTTTTTTTGTTTGTTTGTTTGTTTGTTTTTGTTGTTGGGTTTTTTGTTTGTTTTTGTGGGTTTTTGTTTGTTTGTTTGTTTGTTGTTTTTTCAAATGGTAAGGTCTTGTATTTCCATTACACTGTTAAAATCTATGTTTCAGACTAAGAACTGGTCCTTTCCTAAACACTGGGGCTTGAAGTTCATATGTCTTAGAGAAGATATTATTAACATGTAACATTTGTTGCTCAAGGCTCATTGACCAGCTTTCCTTTTCCATAAAAGTATAATGCCAGATTCTGCAGCAATTTTCATTTACTCCCCAGGTAAACTTTTGAATGATCTCTGTAAAACCAATTTGAATAACATCTGTTTCTCCCCCCAGTTTGGGTAGATGCTGACTGAACTACTGAAGAAAATTAAAGCAGCATGCTGAACTACTTTTCCAGAACAGTTGTTTCTTTAGTCTGGAATCAACAATCACAGTTTTTAGACTGAAGACATAGAGATTTTACAGTTTATACACTAATAAAATACAAATTAGTGATGCCAGTTTTTGTAAAAAAAAAAAAGTGTGCCACATATTTCAACAGCAGCAAAATATTATACTTTAAATTAAATACCTGGCAGTATCCTTAGGTTAGGACTTGATTACTTTCATTTGCAAAAGTTGAATAACCAGCTTAAAAGAAAGGGTCTCAATATCATCATGCATTATTTCCTCCTTAGCCATGATGCTAAGTTTCTATCAGGTACTTTAATTATATTTTAGACTTTTTAATTACAACTTTAAATTTTATTTCGTTTAACTAGTTGCAGGGGGAAAAAAGACTAATTTAAATATAATTTAATTAATGCAATAAGTTTGCATTAGCCAGTTTATAATTTGGATACTAGAATTTAAAATAGTCCAACTGATTGGATTTTTCATATGTATGGAAGATATGTAAAATAAGATCAAAAGGGCTAGCACTCTTACACTGATTGTTATTTTACTCTCCCAGTAGCACTGCAAGAATCACCAAAGCTATTCAGCAATTACACACAGGTATAAGAATCTGTTAAGGGTACATTCGTGGGAGGCAGTACATAAATGGGAGGCAGTCCATTTCTGTGACTACATGTGTGAAATAGTGTTTCAACTATCCTAGGATATATGAGATTCTTTCACAGGATTTTAACATGATTTGAGCACGTGCTCTTCTAGATCAGTAGCACAAGAAGGGTGATCCTTACTTGTCTGCACTGCCATTGGCTTCCTCTGCCCTGGGACTGAGTTCCACTTTAATGTCTTTTATAAACTCTGGAAACAAAATATTTCCATATCTTAACACAAAGTATCATCACACAAAAAGAAGAAAAGAAAAAATCCTAAAAAAACCAACAAACTCCCTCCCCCCAAAAAAAATCCAACAATGACAACAAAAACCAACTAACCAACTCAAAAATCCCAAAGCCCACAAAAAAACCAAAGTGAAACAAAGAAACCCCCAAACAAAACAAAACAAAGAACCCGACCCAAACTTAACCAAAACAACCAAACACAAAGAAAAATACCAAAACCACAAAGTAGACCCACAAAATTAATCAAACTTTGGCAGAATATCTTTTAAAATCACAACATAGTTTTGAAACTAGATGCTTACCTCTTACTAATATTTTCCAACTCTGCTTCATGTAGTGTTAAATCAAAAAGTGTCCATGTTATCTTGCAGTATGATATGGGATTTGTCTTCTTGAAACAAATCATTGACTTACAAGCTGCCACATTAGCAGTAGAACTTATGAATGTACTATTTTACTAAAATTCCTATGTAATTCAAGTTTCTTTAATATAATTTATGCAATTATAAACTTTTAAAAAATGAAAGCAATAAAATTTAAGAGCCACTGAATAGTTAAATAGCTCTTGCACTGTATTTGAAATTGTTAATGTGATTACCTTAAAAATTTTTGTTTTTCTGACAGTCCTCTATAAGTGTGCACATTATTATTCATTTTGTAACAACAAATAAAGCAAAAATGTGTCAAGTTCTGAACAGTATTCATGTTTTATTAAGTAATACATTGTCTCTCAGATGCCTTTTATGAATGGATTTTTTTTAAATGCATATCCACCAAGAGAAGTAGATGTGGGTTGGAAATGTAATCAATTTTGTCTTACTTTTCCTAATGAGTCTAACAGACCAAAATCTGAGAGTAAAAAAAGCCCTGTAGTAATCACATTATAAGCATCTCAGGTTTTCATTTCCTTGGAATTAGCACTTAATAGTGTTTACAGTTCTTCCAGAGGCAAGCCCACAGAAGGATTTTTTTCTTTTCTCTCACTAATTTTATTTAATGGCCCCTGATCATATAGGGATGGGTTTTCTATCATTTTACACATAAACTACTTTTAACCTCAGATAAGATGTTGAAATATTCGACATGTTCTACTCAGAGAACCTATTTCACATACATAAATTCAGTACAATATATACAAATAAAGCAGATCTCTGTGTTTGTTATTAATAACTTAGCATTGTTATGATCACAATCTTTCTTAGGTAAGAAAGCAACAATTTAAAACCACAAATGGTGCTGGTGTTTTTAATTTTTTGTTTGTTTGTTTGTTTAGTTGTATGGTTGTTGGGTTTGGGGTTTTTTTTGGTTGGTTAGTTGAGTTTGTTTTGTTTTGTTTCTGGGTTTTGAGTGGAGGGAGTTTGGGTTGGTTTTTGTGATTCTTTCCTCCTCAAATGCCAGAGTGATTCAAATATTTATCACATTTTTTAGTGTCATATAATTCCTCTTTCTCAGTTTTGATAAATCTTTTATTTACTTGTATGGTGATGACACTCTCTTGTTGCTATCTGATAAGGGGACTAGCAAAATTAACACTATTCTTCATGCTGAGCTAACAGAAAGTAACAAAGTGACTTCATGGAAATGGAGTTAATATTCAATTTAGATAAGACTTCTGGGGTATTGTTCACTCCTTGACCTCTGCTGAGGAGGAAGCTTTTCAGATTAACTCAGACAAGAACAGACAGCAATACAATGGATATTACTAAACATCTTCCAATATCGTATCTGGCCTGTTTTATTCTTTTATCTAATGGTAAGACAGCAGTGAAAATGACAGTACATGTTTATATAGATATTACCCACACAGAGCTAATCTCTTCCATGTTTTTTCTTTTTTTTTTTTTTTTTTTTCATTTTTATCCNTTTTTTTTTTTTTTTTTTTTTTTTTTCATTTTTATCCCACTGGCTTTAGAAGATCTCTTTCTATAGCTAGATTTTAATCTTTTTTATGAGCACTTGTTCCTGAGGAAGAGATAGTGTCAAATTTCACAATATTTATTTTTTATATACATGTTTTCACTGTATGAAAAAGGTTGTTTCTTCCAGACAAGGAAACAATGCTATACAGAACTTATTATTGACTTATTATTTCTGCATCTAGAGTATTTGGGCAAAAATTGTGGGGAATTCTAGTAGTTCTTCTAGAATAATAGTCCTGTGGGAATTTTAAGCAGTCTTGCAATTCCATTTTTGGGGGGGTGAAATGATGGTACGTTTGTGTGAAGCTTGAAAGTTGCAAAGAATTTACAAAAGATCTTACAGTTTTTAAACCATTTACCATATATGAAACAGTCAAATCTGTATATTAATTTGTGCCTTTTCTGACCTTTCCCAAATCTTATCAAACTCTATTTTTGAAGATATTAATTGATTAACTTAAATTAGAAACTTGCTGAAAGGCAAGCTTAATTCAGAAAAGCTTGTGCTGTTTAAGAGTCTACAGTCTGGGCTTTTCCTAGAATGTGACTCTTACCAATTTTGAAAACACAACCTTCAATAATCTTGGAAGAGAAACTATTTAATAACTATCCATTCATCAGTGAGTGTATCTGAATTATGTGTTTCTCTTACATAGGGACTTCAGTAGAATAATTTCTTTACCAGGGGTGTCATGGCATGTGAACTGACAGTAGCAACATTGCAGGAGCATGTTCTCACCTTCTGGATGTTATTAATCAGTTGAGCCCTTCGCCAAATTTTTGCTGTGTATCACTTAAATATATGGTCTGTTTCCTTATTTCTAATATAAACTAGTGAGTCAAAAATATCTAACTTCAATTTTTATGATGTAGATGAAGTACTGCAACACAACTCACAACAGAAACCAAAATAAAACTCCTCTTGAATATGCAGTGAGACTGTTGATGGCAACTGTGCATATCTGCATTCTGCCACTTACACGTTATATACATACACACACACCAATGTTGTGTGTAACATATACAAAGGAAGGACAGCTTATTTTGGATACAGCATCCAGCTAAGGAGACACAGGCTGCTATAGAAAACACATGAGGAAAACATTAAAAAATGGCTAAAAGTTTCAGAACTGCTGGAAAAGCAACTCAAAGCACACTAGTTACCAAACCAATATAATAGGTTACCTATGATAAATAAATGTCACTAATGGTAAAATCCTTAGGTTTGTTTTGAATAAAATTAATACTGCTTGTATTAAACATAGAAATTAAGCTCATTTTTTTCTGTTTTTTTCCCCCCCTCCCCTAGGATGTGTCCTGTATAGTTTGAGCTATACTTTTTAATCTGCATACCCATCAGACTGCCTACATAACCCAAATGCACTGGCACCTCTTGGAGGCTATAAGAAAAAAGAAAGAACAGCTGCTAGCAGGCCTCTGTGAGATAATAAATCAGCAACAGGTGCTCTAGGCATTCAGTACAACTGGAGACCAGGTTGCAAATGAAATACATTTAGGAGGAAAACAGAAGAAATACAGGAAGCTGTGTGCAAGAAAACATGAAAAAACTGTGTTTGATTTTGGCTCCCGTGAAACTAAAATTGGCAAAGGGGTGAAAATCTACACTGCTAATGACTAAAGCTGTAGGAAGCACGGCTAAAAAATAAAAAAATATCAACAAACAAAAAAAGGAATACATTTTCTCTCCTCAGAATAATAAGAGAATTCAATTACCCAGAAAAAATCGATAGAAAACGTTTGCTTTTTCCTGCAAAGGGCCAAAGAAAAGGATGCAGAAACAAAACCTAGTTTCTGCACTGGTATTTCTAATAGGTTTTAGAAAATTCATATTATTTGGATGGCAGTATTATAGTAATACTCTGATTTTTCTCTTTACCTTCCTTCTGTGCATGATTAAAATCAAGGGTATTGACAGGTGAGATATATTTCTTCAGATTTTCTTTTCTTTTGGTCTCTTCTGGCAATCTCTGCATGTAAAATGGGGCTGAAGTCAAAGAAAAAATGAGAAAATGTGCCTAACAGATTTTTTTAAAACATCAGAACTAGATTTTTTTTCCAGTACTTTTTTCAGTTACTTAATCTTTCTTTATAATTTGTGGTTTTGTTTTGCCTTTTACATCCTAGAGAATAGAAGGAATTCATAGATATGAATCAATTATAATTGCTCCTTTACTGCTCGGTGCCTTTCTGTTTATATTTAATCTCTTGGATTTAAAAAACTGAAGTTGTTGTTGACAGTAAGAACTAATTGTCTATTAAAAAAACCAAAACAAGTTGAGTGAGAGTTATTGTGTGAAAAAGTGCTCTTATTATTCCTTGCAGCACTTTGGAAAATCTAAATGAAGAGCAAGACAAGACTGTTCTATATTGCACAAACACAAAGAATGAAATCCCAAACTGCACAAACTCTGCAAAAAATAGAGGCAGAGATATTAACCTGATGGAAATGTATAAAGAAACAGTCCACATGTATTGAAAATCTTGGTAAGAAGGGCTTAAATAGTAGAAGTTCAATCTTTGGTGCATTATACAATGAGCCTATATAAAAGACCCATCAATTTCAGAGGACCAGGGACTGTGGTGGTTGTAAATACACAAAAAAACCCAAAACTTTAGGCTTTTTCTCCCTAAATTCCCCAGTTCTTGTAAGTACTTTCAATCAGTTATATGCACACTGCAACTGTTTAGCAACTCTCATTCAGGAGTCATGACCCAGGCGTTACCCAGACTCAAAACATTTTATGTTTTTGCCAGTGGCCAACAGTTATGACTTCTCTTTTTGTAAACAGCAGTAGCTATTTTTTAGTGTTTTTAACATTTATTTCTCCAGTATTTGTGTGTATTTCATATCTATATCTATCTATATCTATATCTAATCTATATCTAATATATCTATATCTATATCTATATCTATATCTATATCTGTATCTCTATCTATATCTATATCTATATCTATATCTATATCTATATCTATATCTATATCTATATCTATATCTATATCTATATATCTATATCTATCTATATCTATATCTATATCTATATATCTATATCTATATCTATATCTATATCTATATCTATATCTATATCTATCATCTCTATATCTATCTATCTATCTATCTATCTATCTATCTATCTATCTATCTATCTATCTATCTATCTTTATACTTCCAGAAGCTAAAAAACTTCTTCCTTCAACATATAATTTCTTACTTTGTCTATTTTCATGTGAAAATAATTAATGACTTCTAATGAAAAGTAACAAAACCAGATTTTTCTGTGTCTGTATTTCAACATCTATAATTTTCCTGGTCAAGACAAAATGGTCTTTTAAATTGGGAAATATGATTTTAATTTTAAAAGTAATTTCTTGTTTTATAATGTTATGACTTTAATAATAGTCAGTGCCCCAGCACAGTAGCAGAAATGCATAAATAAATTAGAGCCCTAGGCAAATCACAAAGTGTTTTACATTGCTTGATAATTCATTGGTTTCCAGAGCTGGTAGAGCACAATATTTCAGGCTTAGGCTGATATATTTTGTTCCACAGATTCAGAACATTTAGGGTTGGAAGGGACCTTAGGGATAATTAATTCAATCCCTTGACCATGGGGATTGAACTGTAAGAGAAGGGACAGTCTAGTAGAAGGAACATCTACTAGACCAGGTCACTCAGAGCCTCATCCAACCTGGCCTTGCGCATTTCCAGAGACAGGACATCCTCAGCTTCTCTGGGCAACCTATTCCAGTGCCTCCCAGGAAATTACAGTTATCCTGACAGTGACATATTTCTTCCTCAGACTGTGATTTCCCCTTGATCTGATCCAAAATCTTGTTCTAATTATGGAGGAGCAAGAATTATTCTGGTGCCAATTTAGTACCGAGTTCTAAGTGATGTGTGCTTGAAAGATGGCTGGTGTTGGAGTTGCCTTCTGATTTCAAATTTCATCAAGTTCGGGAAGAGAAATGCCTGAAATCTTTACCAAAAAAATTTAAAAATTGTATGTGTCGGTTTAATCAGATAGCATAATTTCCTGAAAAATGGCTGACCAAAAACTATTAAAAATCAAATAAAAATCTCAGATATTGTTATAGTTCTTAAATATTACAACTGTGACTTAACTTTCTTGTGCTTTTCAAAATTCTGTTATTAAAAATATATAATTCTAATATGTACACTGATACCCTTTTGGTAAACCAAGGAACTAAAACGGTTTTGGTTTCATTTTGTTTTGGGGTTTTCCTGAGATTTTCTACTAGAAAAATATATTGTACTTTTTTAGCAGATTTAAGATCCACATTTTATTTTTTTCAAGGAGAGTTAAGAAAAAATAGTCTTAATAGTAAGATATAACTGAATACTTTTATACACCTTTACATGCATTTAGCAACTTTCCACCCACTCGCTTTTACAGTAGCAATAATACCTGATATAAAAGATATTGTCCTATAAAATTTTTTGCTGTGGAGTGTTAGCTTTTTGTTGTTTATATATTAAAAGATAAGCATTAGAAAAACACTACAAAATGTGATTAAAGAAATTAGAAATAAAATTTTGGAGAGAAATATGTTGGGACTTTTGTTGTTTTTGGGGGTTTTTTGTTTTTTTTTTTAATAGCAATATTTTAAAATAGTATACATACGGAATAAAACCCTACATATACCAGATTGGAATATGGTGACCTAAAATTCTATATGTTTAGTAAACATGGTATAGCTTGAAGTCCTGACCCTGAGAGTGCCGGAGATGTAATAGATGTGCCAAAAGAGACTTGCAAGAGGAGATGTTGCTTCTAGTCTCTACCTCTTAGTAATGATTTATGCAGTGTAACTCATCTTCTAATTAACCTCATAAATGTTTAATTTTTTTATTTTACTGTTGTGAAAAGCTGAGATTGTTCTGCTGGAGTACTTGGAATTGCATCATGCCAATAATGAAGAACTGAGAATACAGTCTTTTTTTGTACTTCACCTGTGCTTTTATTTTCCAATAAGCCCTTCTCAAATACAAAATAGGTTTGTGCATTTCCTTTCAGGACAAAACAAGAGAATGTGTCATTAATGGCATAATTTCTAACTTCTACCCAGTTTGCTTTCTGCACTTCAGATTGAGGTAGCATACTGGTTTAGTAATTTGACCGTCAAAGAAAAAAACATGTTTTGCTTGGTTTGAGGCTTGTTAGCCCAACAAGCATGATAAACAGCAAGAAAAAAATCACGCCTTCATCTTTCACTCTACAGTAACTTATATCTCTTGATGAGTAAATAAGTCTTTACCTCAAAAAAGTTCTATAATTGGCTTGAAAGGGTTTTTTTTGTGCCTTTTGTGACTAGACATATAAATGCTAGGACCAAAGTTTTCATGATGTGCAATGGAATAATTTAATGCAGAGGGGTTCCTTTAGACTTTAAATGAAGTATCAAGGGATATTTATTGGGAAAGAATATTACTTGTGAAGGAGAAGTTAATGGAGTTAGTAAACAAAATCAACATCCTTTCTTCTGCAAGTTTATATTGGCTACAAGAAGCAGCAGTGGATTTTATAAGTAAATTATTTGTAGTATCCCACTGTCACTCAGTAGCTGAAAAATTCTATAACTTAGTGAAACTGTATTTGAACAGTGCATTTATAGCTTTTGAAATTATGGCTTAATTATTGACCAGACACTTCAGCATGTAATCTATAAATGCAACAACAGTTAGCTGTGAAATTGAAAAAAAATGCTGAATAGATGGTGCCTAATTAATTATTTTAACCTCTAAGTAAACTGATGTTGGTCACCAAAGGAAAAGCACATTGATCCTTCCATAAAATGTAGCATACACTAGCTTTTATGTGTTTGATTCTAATTAGTTCATATAATACAATCTGTAATAGATCTTGATAGTTTTTATGGGCAAAAATCTTATAATGTCCTAGGCATAAGATAAAACTCAAATTTGTAATCCCATTTTATTTGATATTTTATTTGATAGAAACATATCTCTTATTTAATGTTCCTTAAAGTATTTATGTATTAAATATTCACCCTTTTCTGGGATAGCCACCTGCTGAAACCGTAAAGAACTGTTAGTAGACTAAGTCTCATAAAAGCTGGACAGCATGTTAATATATTCTGCCTCTGTATGTTCCTGTTTAATAATGTATGCCATCTCATCCTGGTGCTTAGTTAATTCTCTCCTCAATTTAACATTTGTTTATAAATATTATAACAGAAGTTCTTCAATTGTTAATCCATTTTGCAAAACAACTTGAGAGACCCCTCATTTTACTGTGTGCCAGAAAGCAGGTGCCAGAAAGCTGTTCTTTGAGATCAGATATACAAATGATTTAGGGCTTCAGTAATGATGCTGAAAGTAGAAAAATCCTGTTTTAATTTTTGTAGCTGTTTGTCCTTGAATAATATTTATCTGAATTTTCTAAGAAAATGGCAATATATTTACCTATACCAAAAAGTAAGTAAATGAGATTTTACATTTCCATAGTCTTGAACTGGTCTTGAGTTCATCACATTAATTTTTTTTATTTTCTTTTACTGTTTTCCCTCCAGTGTTGACAGTATTTTGATGAATAATTCATGGTGATATATGTGTTTGTATAAAATGTATTAAAATCAAGTTGTTGGAGTGGAATCATGAGGCTGATAATTACTAAATGCAATACTTTTGATTAAATCTTGATTAAATCTTGTGGGTTATTTCTGGTATACTTCAGCAGTCAGAAATTTTGGCAATTCAGTGTTTCTACTTTAAGAATTAGGTTAGCATGTCAGTCTCAGCTGTACTATCAGAGTATGAGCTACAGAAGATTAACTAAAATTTGGAGACTAGAATTTCTTGATTTGAAATGCCTAGATTCGAGTGAGAAGTCAGAAATCATCCTGTTAAGCCCACAAGTTCATCATGCAGAGTGTATAAAATGACATTCAGAAAACACAGTCCCTTGCACAGAAGTGTTCTTATTTCCATATGTATACCAGACTCTCTAGTACAGGTAATAGTCAAGGGGCAAATTAGAATGCTGCAGGAGAGCTATCCAGCTGCCAGGATAATGCACCTCCTCTGACAAATATCTCACAGTATCCCCTACATTTTATTAAAA
>PYHW01009140.1:54524-73997 GCA_013186435.1 Turdus rufiventris | reverse complement strand
CAAACAAACCAAAAAAAAAACCAAAGAGAGAAAAAAGTAAAAAAGGCATTTGTTCCTGGTGTTATTCAGATATTGTGGTAATTCACTTAGGCTTAGGGGATGGCATGATTGTTCCTATCAGGGAACCCTTGACTCCTATATCAAGAAACAATAAAAACTGTATTCTAGGATAGCTGCCCTACTTATTAAGTTAATCAAGACAAAACTGTCACTTAAGAATTTTTGGAAGTTCTAATAGGTGCAGACTTCAAGGGAAACATATTGATATAACCACTTTTCAAGTTTGTCTTGTTTCTCTCATGTTATTCAATTTATACTGAGAGATATGCTGGAAAGATCCAAAAAGGTTTTGAGTTGTTTATTCCCTTTTCTCCTGTCCATTAAGAAATATCTATTGCTGGATAATTTTCAATAGCCTTATGTCTCCATAAAGTGATGGTTATTTTTTTGTTCAGGCCTCTCTAATATTTCTTGTCCAATTTAAAAGAAATTAAACTTTACCTGGTAAGCAAAGGCTGCTTACACAAATGCATTTTCTACTTGTCCTTGAAAGATCTATTTTGAATTCAAACACTTTTCAAACACGATTTGGAAATTAATATTGTTTTTTAAAATACACTAAATAAATCTAGGCTACCTGCTCTAAATGCTGGACATTATTATTACAGTAATTTCGTGATTACAAGCCGCACCTGATTATAAGCCACACTTCCAGGGTGTCGGCAACGTTTTGTTCTTCCTCCATATATAAACCACACCGGATTACAAGCTGCACTTTCGGTTGTGGCAAGGATTCATATGCACAAAGTTGCCAATTAGTAACAGAATCGTGGGATCTCAGGGTTTACTGGCTTGGCTCAGGGCCTGCTTGGGGCTGCTGACGGGACCAGGTGGCCCAGCTCGGCACTGCCGCTCAGTGGGGCCGCTCGGGGCCGGCCAGGTGGTACTGCTGCCTCTGCCAGGATCACTTGCCTGCACCTCTGCCGCTGTGTTTGCTTACCCTGGCCCAGCGCTGCCAGGCTTCCTTGTGCTGCCGGGCTTCCCACACTGCCGGCCCCGCGCTGCTGGGCTTCCCTGTGCTGTCGGGCTTCCCCGTGCTGCCGGCCCTGCCTCTGCTGGGCTTCCCCACCTCTGCCAGGGCCAGCCATGCTCCAGCTCAGCTTGGGGCTGCTGCAAGCTCGCACTTCCGGGTTGGTAGCTTTCAAGACATTGTCCATATATAAACTGCTCCAGATTAAAAGCCGCACTGCCGGGTTCGAACCAAAATTTTAGTCAAATTGGTGCAGTTTATAATCGTGATATTACTGTACTTCAAATATGGCTAGGTGTCATATAGTTACTTTTAACCTCCTATGGCTTTCATATTGCCTAGAAGAGCAAGTAAATTCCCTGACTTTTCCAATAAATACTGAAATATTCTCAGCACTGAGCTTTAAATTGTATATATTTTCTCTTTTATTTCTGAATAATCAGATTCTATTCTGATTTACTATCAATCTAGTGTTAGTTGCAATACTTTTACTGAAGGAGTACATAACACACAACTGATGGAGGAAATTCACTTTGATATATGCTCAAATTATTTTTATTTCAAAGTGTTTTCCTTCCTGGGAATATGAAGTGTCAACAATATTTAGGATTTTTCTGGAGAGGGTTAAATTTTTTTAAACCTTATCCATGAATTTTGAATGTTTACTTTAAATTCTTTTTGTATCTGTAGTGCCTTCTTACCTCTACATAGGCTGAAGAAGGTAGATAAAATAAGTATCTAACCATTGATTTCTGGCAGAACCTTGCAACAGATTACCAGTTGGTTTGGTTTGGCTGAGTTAGCTTTTGGATTTTGTTTGTTTCTGGTTTGGCTTTCATTTTGCTCTTAATAATTCAGTGTTATCAAATACATTATAACAAAACTATGGTTTGTGTTTTATATTTATCAAAATTTTGTTTTCAAGGTAGTATTAAGCAAAAACAAAACAAAAAACAACCAAAAAAGCCAAAACCCTAAAAATAACAACAACAGAAAGACCTAATACAAAGCCAAAACAAAATAAACCCTGAAAAAACAAGGAACCAAACCCCAAAAAAACCTCCAGATAAATGGTTTAGAGCCACAAATTTGTCTTAATTATCCTTATAAAGCAATTTTAAAGACAGGAATGGCTGGTTTCCAATTGATTAGCTGTACTTCTGGGATTGCCCCTGCTGTTTAAAATGACTCTTGCATTTGGGTGACATAGATCACTGAAATATGTTTCCTAGTGATGATAGCCAGCCACAAAATCACTAATTAAAACTGAAAAAATATTTTTGTGTGCATAATAACATAAAGTTTCTTATCATCCCTTGCAGGCTTCAAGAACACTTGAACATTCTTTCATTTGCATCTTTATAGCCCACAGTGTATTCAATGTTGTTTTAGGGTTTTTTCTTTTTCATTTTTTTTTCCTTTTTAACATATAATACAATTCACAGATTTAGCAAAAAGTTTTACTTCTATATAGGTGTTTGATCACCTGTATACCTCCAAAAATTTTTAGTCTGCATAGTAGATGACGATTGACTTAATCACTCTTTCTTCAAGAAGGAGCATATTTAACAGGAGGTGAAGTAAAATGAAACCTCAGCCAAATATCTCTGTATATAATTCTTCCCCAGAATGGTTAAATAAGCTGACATTCTTCCCTGGGAAAGCTATGACTTACCAGAAACTGCAAAGACACCTCAGTGCCTTAAGCACAGAGACTTGGTACTACTGTTGAGGAAGTGGAGCGATGCTGTTACTAAGGCAAGTGGCCCTGCTACACACAGAGAGCTCCATGATTTGTATTTGTGACAGGAAAAGTTGTGAGCTGCTTCAGATATGCTTTTTATAAAATTCTCAGCACTTTAGAATGGACAAGCAAATTATAGAACCCACTTCTGTATGTCATTTGATTTGCAGTACTGTTCGCTTTCCAGTAGATCCATGGTCATTAATATATTTGACTTGCAAAACATTTACAGAAGCATGTGGCAAGACAAATCCAACATAATGGGCTGATCAATATATTGATGTTTGTTACATAAATACATTTATTAAAATTGAAGAAATATGCTCTCTAATGGTAATACTCCCTTGAGATAAAAAAAAAATCAGCTGGTATTCCACTATGCATAAACCACTAAAATCTCACTGAAATTAAAAAAAAAGAAAAATAAATAAAAATTGAAAACCAGTTTGGCATACAGCATTTTTTAAAAACATACATGCATGCCCATGCTCAGAATAGGGACAGCCATTATTTCACAATTTTGAGTCATTGTTGTGTGTTGCTTTGTAAGGGCACACTGAAGATCATAGTAAACAAAATTTGCCAGTACATTATCTTCTAACATTGAGATCCACTTGTTACACAAAAAGAGAGTGAATGTTTGCAGTAAAGAAAAAGGAAATTATATCAACTGTGGGTCAGAGAAACTGTATTTTTTCTTGAATGCATGACATTCTACATGAAGTGGTAAATTGTAAAACTATGTCCAAAGTGGTTCAACAGATCTAAGTTATTTATATCTAATAGTAAATTTTAATCGGAATTCCTTTTATATTTTGGTCAATAAATCTTTGCATTACATGACTGAATTCTATTTCTTAACTCTCCTTAGTTTAAAGATTTATAACTTCCTCATGTTTTGTTGAAAATCTGAAGTATTCACGTTTGCTGTTGCAGCAGATGCAAAGTAGGCTTTTCTGCGAGAGAAAATTGCAACATTCCAAGCACCAGCCTCTTTCAACAGTAAGTCTACTAATGGTTCTCCCATCTCTGATTAGTTTTCAGTCAGGTTTCAGTGTTTGTAAATGCCCTAAAGAATTTAACAAATCCAAAATGGGCATTTAATCCATGCTAAATACTCTCCTACCTCAGCTTAAACTGTCTGTAGAATTGTCCTGAGAAAAGATGTGAAAGGTTGTGGGATGAGGTAACCTTTCCAACTCAAGCTCATCTGTTACCTCTGCATAGTTGAATTGAAATATATCTCCTCTGGCTTTATTGTGAAGCATAAAAAATCAGAGCAATAGCATCACGTACTGGCTTTTGATATTTACTGTTTTCATAATTGCATATTTGCTAATATAGTCAGCATATTCTCAGAATCTTTTTCATAATAATTTGAAAAGTTCAAGTTCTAGATTTGAAAAAAATCTGGACGTTTTATAATGGATATAATTATCATCATATCTGCTTATAAATCATTAACAAAACAGAACCTCTATAGGATTGTCTGACACAGGATATTCTATTTTAATTTTTTTATTCAATATTCCTTTTCTTCTTCCCTTTCTTCTTTTATATCAGTCAGTGGGAGGGGTCAAGAGATGGGTTATGCCTGCTAACTCTTCCTCTGCCATTTCCTGATTGCATTAGTTTACATCTTGTGAACAAAATGTCCAGGCTGAACAAATGCCTACTCTTGATAATGCATCAAGAAATTGACAAAGAAGTAGGATGTCACAGACATATGACTCAGGTAAACATATTCATTAGATCATATACAATTGAAATCTTTCTCAAGCAATAAGATTTTAATGATTTCCATTAGTAAACCCAACAAACAGAAAATAACAGTATTATCTAACTTGACATTAGGTGGCACTTGCTTTTTTTAATTTTCTTTTTCCCCACAGGCTAGAATTTTGTGAATTCCACAAGGCTCAAACCTAGTCTTGCACATGAAATGTTGTAGCTGCTAAGGAGCTACATCCCTCTGGGCTACGCCATAAAGGTGTTTTAGATGTGATGAACAGAACCACAGAATAGGTAAGGTTGGAAGGGGCCACAGTGAGTCGCTTGCTCCAGCCTCCCTGCTCAAAAGGGTCATCGGAGAACATGTGGTGCAGGATTATGTCCAGCCAGTTCTTGAATATCTCCAGCAAAGTAAAGTCCACAATCTCTCTGGGCAACCTGTTCCAGTCCTTGGTTACAAACACAGTAAAGTTAATCCTCGTGTTCAGGTAGAAATTCCACTTCCAACATTCTAGTCTGTTAGAAAATGCAGTGCTGTGGCATAAGATTGATCAACTATCTAAACTCATTTGATGTGTGAGGATCCAAAACTTTCTGGCCATGTTCTTTAGATATTTTTAGACATAATGTTTAATATGAAATTCACTGTTTAAAGATAGTTGATGTCACATAGGCTTTCTGACTTAATACAGTCACTAAAAATACCTGGAAATCTCAATCAAGGGCAGATTGTGGCAAAAGGCAGCAGTTGCAATATACAGTTCAATCACGATACAGATATGATTCCCATAACCAGTCTCAACTATATGCTCTGTGTCATGATGCTCAGTATCCCCAGTAGGAAGGACTAGAAGGGTTGATGGTAGCCCAAGCATCTCACTCTCTTAAAATTAATTTACCTGGTTTTTATAATCTGGATTGGGCTGAACTATTGTTCACTCTTCAGGTGCTGGTCTGGCTAAACTGGGTAAACATTCACATTGTTTTAATGAAATCAGGGACAAACATTTGCACCACCAGTTCATAGCTGTTTATTTGAAACAAAGACCTTTGTGTGGCCTGTGTTCTCTTTGTGCTGAGATCAAGGCAAGGTTCCTTGCAGTTGTAATGGTCTATCACACTCTACGTTATTCCCAGAGCTTCACCCTTGCCCACCACTTCTGAGCCTTACTCTCTTTTAAGGATTTATTGATCTGCCACTATGTGAGTTTATCAGATGGAACTGAAAAACTTGATAAACTGAAATACAGAAATGGTGTATCGAAAAATTTGGGGAAATGTTTATAGTCATATGATCAGAGAAAAATAAAAGCACATTCAAAAAGAGGAGAAATGAATACATTATTATTATTCCTTCTTTTTGAAAAAAAGTTTAAAGTTAACAAACTGGATCAAACTGAATGTTGGCTTCCAAAGCGATACTAAATTTTTAAAACAATTAAAGAAAAAAGTAAAATAATCAAGGTCAGAACAATGAAACCAAGTGATTTGAAACATACAGAGAAAAACTGGGAAAAATGGTCAGTGAGAAGTAGAATTAGGGAAAATTAGGTTTTGGAATCAAGAGTTGTGGAATCATACTTGCTTTTGAGATTTGAAATGCTGAAAGAATATTTCTCTGCTGGTCTAAGCATAACTGCTTTCTTGGTCTCACTGAGTCCACACTGTCCCTTTTGTCAGGTGCTACTTATTTTTCCATTGGGTGATGGATTAGGCACATTAAGTTTATGGCTTTAAGAAACAGCTTTGTCCTGTTTATGCTTATAAGAGAAATATCAATCACATTCACCCCACAGCTGTGTAAGTTCTACTCATGTCTCACTAGTTTAGCACAGGTATGATGCAATTTGTAGAGACAGGTATTACTCCCAGTGGTGCCTTCCTACTATTGTGGTCTTTCCTCACTAGTTTGGGAAGCCTCACTCTGTGAATTGAACTCTACCACTACAATAGGAAGAGCTAATTTTGACAGTATCTATTTTCTGGAAAATTTGTAATTATTTCTTTGTTGAATGTCAAAATATTTTTCATTTTTATATGTATACAAAACACTGTAATGAAAAGTAATAGAGAAACTGTTGGCTAATATAAGATGACCTGCAATGACATGATAATTTTGTTATTGTTATTTACTTTGTGTGTCTTAGCATTCACATACTATCAAAGAATATTTTTCATATTATCATCGAGCAAAAAAACTTTCTGTTTGCTGTCAAAAAAAGACAAAGAGCTGAAACACTGAGACAATTTTATTTCTAGAAACAGAGATTAATCATACCATGTATTTTATTTTATTTTATCTTACAAACTGTTACTTGCATGTCTTGGGAAGAAGAAGAGAGACAACACCAAAGAAGACATATGGGAATCTTTCAGAAAATATATATCTTTTTTGTGTGCATATTTATTTTGTATAGAAATATTTCATATGTGGTACTAGAGTTGAGCTAAAGGTAATGTCCACCGGTCCAGCCTCTTCTAATTAATAGCTAAATTTGCCTTAATTTTATTGTTTTCATTGTTTTATTAATCTTGATCAACTTCCTGAGTTAATATTTTACTCAGGAATTGTCATTTGTCACTGAATCCATTATAGAGAGAAATTGATAGTTTAGGGACATTTTAAAAGCCTTTATTGAAATTATTTTTTAGAAACACCTAAATCCCCTCAAACCCTGGTAAAACAATAAAAACCCAAACCAACCAAACAACAACCAAAAAACCACCAAACTCACAAAAAAACCTCCCCAAATCAGATCACAAACAAACCCAAATCCAAAACCACACAGATACACACATAAGCCAAACAACCTTAATGGAATCAAACAGAATTTGACTTTACCTTTCAACAATTTCTTAACCTTAGCCTGATAATATTTTGCAATGTAGACCTAGTACCCACCAGTTTTCTCAGTTTCCGTGTTGTCCAAATTTTTTTCTGGGCTTCAGGTATATAAATAATTTTGAAAAAATGTTTTTAAAAGCTTTCTTATATTTTATACACCATGGTTTTTTTATGTCAGTCTTTGATATACTGATTTGTTTTACTTCAGCCTTACAGAGTGTCTGCAATAATACTGCGTAAAGTCACACGGACAGTCAAAAATGCTTTCCTTGGAAAAATAAGGATGATAATTTGCTATGACTTGTAAGCACCTGTGTTGCATTCTGTTAACCTTGGCTCTTTTTTTCAAAGAAAATGCCAGTACATTTTCCACTTGTTAATTTTGTGTCCAGCACTATTTCTCACAAATTCCTTACTTTGCATTATTTTCAGGATGTCAAATACCTCAAGACAGCTGTGTAGCCTCCCTGCAGATTGCCATCCACCTTCAAAAGGAAGTTCTTACCTGTCTCATTTTCACATTCTTGGGTCACGGAAGCACTTGGCAGAGAAGCCCATTACTCCTTCCTGAGGTCACTTATTGCCTTTCTGGACACCTCATGGAATTCAAGCCATTGCTCATGGTATGTCATTTGAGGAGGGGCACAAATGGTACTTCATCCCAAGGACACATTTGTTTGTGCTAAACATGTGGTTTTTTATGTAACAAAGAGTCAGTCTACAGAAGGAGTTTGATGCTTAGGGATCTGAACCTAGGAAACGCAAATCATTTCTGAATATTGTAGAGATAGTCCTTTCTGGCTCCTTGTGTGAAAATATGCTCCTAAATTTGCTGCATTCTACCCCTGGATATGCAAGGTTGAGACAAGCTGAACCCCTGCCACTCTTGTCCTGCATATTTAGATACGTACATCCATGCAAGAATCATCTGTTATGACTCATTTGACAATTATGGAGTGAAAAATAAAATTAAAAATAATTTCTAGAAGAGTACTTTTGATTAAGATGTGATAGACAAAAAAATGTTGAGCACTGGCTGACTCCAGACAGATGCTGAAAATCATCACAACGAGATTGCAAGGATGAAAGCAAAATGGGGCATTTAAGTAGTCACTTAACAACATGCAAATCCCAAAGAGTGAATGCAACTTAATGCAGATACTGTAGGCAGAAAAGATATAAGCAAATTCCAAGGTCAAAGCACCATGTGATTACAAATGTTCTGTAAAAATACATATTTCTCTTAATTAAATAGAAATTCGTTGATTTCACATTTTTTAAAAAGCAGAATTTAGGGACTCCACTATTGTAGGTATAAACCCTCTATTCTTCATATAAGGAACTTGGTTTTCAAAACAAATAGTTTTTAAAATATTGAGGAGTTTAAAGAAAAGTAAAGAAAATTTTTACACAGAAAAGTGTAAAAATTTAGCAGAAACAGAGAAGAAACAAAGGAAACACTATTATAAAAAAACCCAAACCAACCAAAAACCTCCCTAAAAACAAACAAAAACCTTCAGAGACAAAAATTGTTCAAATGTAATCAGCTTTGTTTATAAAATTTAATGTTGCATTTAGCATGTTCTCTGAATTTGTTAATACAGTGTTCAGACAAAAATATATTAATATTTTCCCATCAGTTGTGTATTCCATCTTCGTTTATATAACCTGCAATAGCAAGTATTGTTAAGAAGGTTTTTCAATATTTGATATTTTATTTGAAAGGTGTTACTAGAAGCAAACCAGGTACACAGCAAAGTAAAGAGAGATGTAAAAGACTGTTCTGGTGATCACACAAGGTGAAATCTACAATTCTTTCAAGGTTAAGAATACTTACACTATCTGAATAACGGTGGGTTGGGAACTTGTCTGTTTATGAGTATTTGTGGGTGTTGTATTTATAGAGAATCAATTGTATTTAGGACCAAATAAAATGCAGCTATTCGGAAGTATAGCGGTTTTCAATGGAGGCATTCACATTTCTGAAGGCACATGAGAAGACAGGAGAAGGACTAAGTGATTCTAATTAGTGTAAGATTACTTTCTAATGATTTTCTTCATTTGGAAGATGAGTATTATTGAAATAAATCAGACCAAATGTTTGATAAAACAGAACATTCCAGAAATCAGTGATCATTAGGTCTAAAATAACTCTGGTGAGTGTTACTATACTAACTAAAGGATGAACGACTACTTTTGTTCCCATAGGTTAAGTATTACCCAGTTTTCTGAAGAGCAAAAGCAAAAGCAAATTCTCCAAACAAAAAAAGCCTTTAAAAATGCAATAATGAAGGATTTAGAAGAACTTGGGATAATTTGTGAAGTTGAAAAAGGTAAGTCAGAAGTACAGTAATTTCATGATTACAAGCTGCACCGGATTGTAAGCCGCACTTTCATTCGCAGCGAGGATCCCCATGCAACTTTCACAAAGTGGCCAGTTAGTAACAGAATCATGGGAATGCGGGGTTTACTGGCTCGCTGCCAGGCAGGCTCAGCCCGGCCCAACTGCCGCCGCCATGGAGCTGCCCCGGCTCGGCTCAGCTCCTGCCTCCCCCGCTGGGGAATGGCCCCAGCCTGGCTCAACTCCTCCTCCCCCGCCGCAGAGCTGCCCCGGCCCAGCTCGGCTCCTGCCTCCCCCACTGGGGAATGGCCCCGGCCCAGCTCGGCTCCCCCTCCCCTGCCACAGAGCTGCCCTGTCCCAGCACAGCTCCCCCTCCCTCGCTGGCCCCGGCCCCGCTCCCGCTCCCCTGCAGTCACCAGGGGCAGCCCTGGCCCTGCTTGGAGCCATGCAGGCTTGGCTTGGCTCAGGGCTGCTGCATGCTCGCATTTCTGGTTGGCAAATTTCTGAATTTTTTTCATATATTGGCCACTCCGGAATACAAGCCGCACTTTTGGGTTCAGAACAAAACTTTAGTCAAAATGGTGCGGCTTATAAGCGTGAAATTACTGTATTCTGACCATCATTAAATACAAAGTGATCATCAGATTGCAAGATTTTTGAACATATACTAACAAATGGAAATAAAGAAACTACAATGAATTTTTACTTTTAGTGTGGGATCCTGTATTTGTCACCGAAATATGGCACCTAGATATTTAGGTCTTTTTGAACATATAAAAAACCAATACACTGCAATTGCAAAAGTTAAACTGATTTCAAAAAGGTAAACTTGAACCCATAAAAATGAATTTTGAAAGAAGATGAAGGTAATATACTGAGTATAAATTAAATTACAAGATAATACTTTTTTCTATCAATTCATTTCGTAAATCTTCATTATTATTGCATATGAAATACAGAATTGTATGTAAATCTTTTAAGAACTGATTACAGAAAAAGTCTAAGTAAAATTTATGATCTCATGTTATCAAGTTATTGCTTCAAAAGATTTCAAGACAGTGGCATCATTCCCTCATTTGAAAACCACTGCCAGAATGACTTCCAGTACCTCAGATTAAAGGAGTCTGCCCAATTGATAAGGCTTAACCCATCAGTTCCTGGAAACTGATGTTCAGCTAACCTGAAGCTCAGTGAGAACTTGCTTACCTTTGTCAAATTAGAGGCCCACCAACCGTGTCTGATTCTGTTCACTTGACAGCTGAACTAAAACTGCTTGTCCTTCAAGAATTCTACTTACTACTGTGTTTCGATTCTTCCTGTTTCCACATCACTTAAAAAGAGAAAAGAAATTTAAAGATGAAGGTGTTCTTGAGTCCATACATAGAGGTGAAATAATGAAACGGATACTCTGAAATCTGACTGTCTGTTAAATCCTTTTTGATTTTGAACATATGTGTGTATATATATGTAATTCAAAAATATTTTGTGCTATTGAAAGGTTTTTGGGTATTTTAGTGACTTCAATGATCTTGAATTTTTTCCTTTGTTACATTGGCAATATTCTCCCTGAATTTTCATGTAGTACTGAGAAGTATTACAATTTATGGACTAAAACTTGTATTTAATTTTTTTGTTGTTGCTTTGTTTTCCTGCATATAATAATTCTTTGTGGGTTTGCTTTTTTTTGTTGTTTGGTTGTTGTTTTTTGGGTTTTTTTGTTTTGTTTTAGAAGGCAGGTGTTTCCAAAAGAAAAGAGTCTAATAAGAATGCTACAATTTAACACATTTCTCTGCTTTACAATTATGTCATTCTTTGAAAAGTTAGGCAATATTAACATAGCTTTAATGCATTCCATTCATCAAACTTTTAACTAAAAATTATCATATTTCTTTTGAAAAGAACAGTATATTATTTTCCCATAACATGGAAAGATATTATTTCTATTCTGAAAAGAACATGGAGATTATTTACAGCATGGTGACATGGCATGTATGCTTTAGGTGAGGCACTTTTGTAGTTAGAGATAGGGTTGAAATATATCCATTTATAATAAGAATTAACTGGAGTTGGCCATAGAAATGATAACTTAAGAGGTGGTATAGTATTTACCCCTTTGTGAGAGAAAAAGATGCATTCATGCAATAAATGAAGATGTTAAGGAAATCTTGCAGCAGATGAAGTTATTATTCACCTGACTGCTTTCTTCCTTCCAGATCAATGGAGATGCCATCAGACTACTGAACAGCTATTTTAAGTGCTGTAGAGAAAATATTTTAGAGGGTTCAGAAATATTCTTTCCTATTATCCTCACATGATATGGTTTTCTTTTAAATCCTTTGGCTAGCTAAAGATGAATATATACAATGAAAAATCTTGGCAAGGTGTCTAAGTTTTATATCACTTTAAGAAAAATCTGTTGACATTTAATAATTTGAAAGTAAATTCTAATGGATAATATCTACTAGTTATCACATGGACAGCTCTTTTTCCAGGCAGGAACAGTTTGTTATCTGCCAAGTTACATTTCATGACTTCTATCTTGGGAAAGATAACAATAATTTAGAGGATCTGTCTAGATTATAGGACTAATTTCTTTGTCATGTATTTCAATTTTCTTACTTTGAACAGCTGAAACTTGTTTTTACTATTCTGTCTCATTCTTCTCCTCTCTGAAATTGTGAATGGCTTGATGGCCTGTTGAGTGAGGATTTCTCCTTCCCTACTGAATTTCTTGTTATCATTATTCTGCCAGTCTGCCAGTTCTCCTAAAATTTGAAAAGCTCCTTATTTAAACAAGTATTTTTTTTCACAAGAGAAAAAAAAAAAGGAATTTAGTCTACCCCTAAACTATGCATTCAGTATATTAATATAAGAGGAAAAGAATGGGATAAGAGAAAGTACAAGGTTATTTTTAAAATTTGAAACATTATTGGTAATTTTCACAATAACTTTCTGGGTATCTATTTTGCCAAAATAGCCACTCTATTTTAGATATTTATTCTTCTGATCATAATATCAATTGAATGGTAGAGGATGCTAGCTTGATTTAAGAAACATTTACATATGCCAGTTATCTCACCACATCAAGATATGTTATCTTACCTTATCAACATAAAATAGATAAGCATTTTCTTATTCCTTATAATGGAAAACCTTACAGCAATGTTTTCATGCTCCTTTGAAATTCTTCTTTTGATAGGGTATAAAGAAATTAATAATTTTTCTATCTCCCCTTATAATTTTTTCTTTCCTGCAGTGTCTTCTATCAATTTTCTATGGTGAAATATATGTATAAATATGATTTCTGACTTTAGCACTTTCTTCAAAATGAACTACCAACACAGAATGAAAAAGGAGGATAAATTATTAGTTGCATTAGAATTCAGGATGAAGAATTCAGAATGAAGAATTCAGAATTAAATAGGACTTTTATTCAAACAATAAAGTATTTGAAAAACTGATGTAAATTCAATTACTTATTGTCACTCAGAAAACAGCAAGTGCTGCAGAATCTGTATTGAATGCTCTGCAGTTTATAATGACTTTACCTCTCTGAAACATTGTTATGAACTACAGATACACTTAGGTTGATAAGTGAAAAAGGACACATCTAGACATGCTGTCAGGGGGTTTTAATGCATTAAAAGTTAGAAGCAGCAAACAAGTCTTTCACCAATTTTACAAACAAATTATACCACTACAGATCAGGTAGTCAGGAAAAAAGCTCAACAGAAATCAAGATACTTTTACTTAAATATTTGGTTCTGTTTTGATTTCTCTTTCATTAGCTGGCAATTATCTGAATTATTTGTCAGTAACAGACCAATATTTATTTTACGTGACCATCAATTTATATAAACAGGAGTTGTGATGATATATACAAGACAACAGGAATACAAGCAATTTAGTATTATCAGTTGATTTTCTGTCTCCGGTGAACACCTGCAAGAACACACATTTGTTCCTAGGTCCACCTGTAGACCATTAAATTTTTATGAACTCTCACTCATCTTAATACTTCTCTCTTAATTCTTGTTCAGTCATCTAGAAATGTGTGCTTGATTATGTAACTTGCAAAAGCATCCAAAGTAGACAGTTTTATTTAAGAAATATCTTGTTATAAGCAATTTATGTTAATAAGCAGAACAAAGTGTGATTTACTACTAAAAAAGATAAAAACTAGAAGAAAGTCTTTATTTTGTAGTTATTTCACTGCTAAACAATATTTTTCACTGGTTCAAAAACAATATAGAAGGTATTTTCAAATAAGTTTATTTTATTTTGCTGTTGTGCTCTTACTGGAGAGCTGCAAATTATTAAAAAAAATAAAATACTGTTGATAGACTTTTGTTTTAGATATACAACATAGCATCTTGCTGACAGGAGTTGAAAACCTTATGCAGCTTTTGCTGGTTAAGAAAACTTTATGTTTGATTCTTGAGACAGTTCAATGGATGAGTTTACTTTCTATTAAGAATTAAAAAGTTTTACTTATGTTAAATTTGGAAAAATTACAAGTATTAGTAGCTACGAGATGTTAGTGTTGTGTGTGTTTGTAGGCACATCTTACTCAGTTTTTCAAGTTTGAACATAGGTTTTGTATAGCTGATAAGCAAGTTTGTAAGAATTATGCTTTCTATTGGTAAAAGCAATATTTTTCTTGGCTTCAGAATGAGGGTTTTTTATAATTTGTATTGCATCCAGTTACTCAAAGCTTTTTTAAAAAAGTCAATAATTTTTCTTCCCTAAACCCAGTAAACAAAGATGGATGCAAGTGAAGAAAAGTTGAACTTTTTGTTTCCTTTATGAAAGGAAAAGAAAACAATTTTCTTTATGTCTAAGCTAGAGCTTTATTCCCTGAACTCTAGCACTACAGTGCTGCTGCCTTCTAATTCCATAGCTGTAAGTGTGAAAAAATAATAATACAATCCATTTCCCCCCTGTTCTTTCTGATATTATATTTCTGACATTGATTACTGTCATGGTTTTGAGCCCAGCTGGAGATAAAACACTAGCCAGCTGCCAAATTGTTTCATGCTGCATATTTGAGTAGATACCATAGAAGAGGTAATATACAGTGTTAGATATAAACATAATACAATTTAACTCACTGCTTATTTTCACTCAAAATCAAATCCTCTTGAGGCACACAATGGAATTTCCTATTCTTCTGCATTACCCACTAAGTGCACCTGGGTCTTCAAGCAAAAGCAATCCCTTTTGCTGAGTCAGACTGTTTTCTCAGCGGGATTTTAATGTGTGCTACAGGAACTTGATCTCCTCCTACAGTATGTAAAAATTTTGATTGGTCAGAGCCAGGCTTATTGGCAGATATTTAGGAACATGTGCCTTTTTTTTTTTTTTTTTTTAGTCAATTACTGGTTCCTTAGCAAGTGATCCCAGCTGCCTGGCTTCCTTACCCTCTAACTCAACATTATTGTCTCCCTTGTCCCAGCCCTGGAGTAATCAGTCAGTAAAATGCTCACATGGATGATGGCTGAAATATTTTCTTGGCTACTGTAGCTCAGGAGAGGGGAGCAGAAATAGGGGATTGAATTGTGGTGGTCTCTTCTGTCTCCTCTTCCAGTTCCAGTGATAGCCTTGATGATGGCCCTGAAAATCACTCCTATGATGGTTCTGCTTCTTCCTCCTCTTTGCTCTCCCTGCCCTCTTTGACTGTTTTTACTGAAGTTTTTAACAGGTGACTTTCATCTACATTTTTGCTTCTCTGCAGAGGCCACTGATGGCAGCCCCTTTGATTCTGTTTCAGGGGTTTCAGTGGCAGTGCCTGCTGCTGGTGCTGGAGCAGCCACAGTGTCTGTCACAGGTGGCAGCAGCTGCAGGGCCTGTGCTCATCTCATGGTCAGATTCAGAGACCCTCCTGAGGCCACAGAGCAATGATGAACACGGCTCAATAGGCTTGGCCAGACCCCAGCACTTCACAGTCATTTGGGTCCTCTCTCAGATACTAGGGTTACAGCACAGTTTTTATAAAATATTTCACCAGTTAAAATATTTCTAGATTCTTTATTTGTTTAAGAGATAATGGACTTGGAACTTTAAGGTGTTATCTCCAAGTTCTTCAACAAGTTGAATGACTTGTTATAGAATAACTTTCTAGATTTGTTTGTGAAAATATAAAAACGTCATTATTTATCATAGGTATTTTTTAGTCTGTTTAATGATTTTAATGTCAACCATCTATAGTAATATTGTATTTGCTGAAAATGGACAGCTAATATCTAACAGGACAAATAAATTAAGAACTTTTTGACCTTAAGGATCATAAAGTGGAGATAGTATGACATAGAATAGTGAGAGAAAGTTATGTAGTATCATCTCTTGCCTGATAATATACATATTGTCTCTGCTGTTTACATTTGTTCTATGCAAACACACTAGCATACAGAAGACACGGCTGCCTGTTATTTAATAAGGTTTAATATTAAAGATAATTTTTAATATTCATTTCTTGCCAACACTTTTTTATTACAATTATAAGAAACTTTCATCTACAGTAATAACAACTGTACTTTCATTTCAAGCAATTTCATATTAATTGATTGTGAATTCCCAGCTGCTGAAGCAAACTGAACTACAACTGCAATAGTTAAAGTAATTAATTCATTTTTAATATTAGAAAGAAATAAAAAAATACTTCATGGACTAAATAGCTGAAATTAGAAATTCATTTATTTTAGAATGACTGAGACGTTCATTGGGTTTCCATGCCAATATACTCAAGCAGCATGGGATTGATTCCTGTACGGGATTGATTTCTGTGATGTTTTAAACTTTTCCATTCCTTCCTCAGTTAGCTCTAAAATACTTCCTGTGGGAGACATCAGAAACTTTAATCCAGTTTTGAATATATACCAAAAATATTCCTTAATTTGTCTCAAGGACTGAAATTCAACTTTGACAGTAAATTTTACAGATCATTCAGCTTCTGACAGGTATCTCTCAAGTACCTGGAGGTATTTAATCAAGTTGTGCTTTCCAGAAAATAATTTCACACAGGAAAAATTATGAAGTTTTGTTACACACTTAGTGATACATTTTATTACAGCCTTATGGGAACACTTAATGAGCACCAGTTTAATATTGCAGAACTGAAACACTATTAGTTTTCAGAAACTAGACCTAGAAGTTGGATCAAATAGCCTAATATTCACTTAATGCCATCCAGTATTTTAGCACTGGAAAAAGGAAGTAATGAGATAACTAAAGATGGGTAACTAGAGTCAGAAATAGTCACTAGAGTCAGAAATAGTCAGAAATAGTCACTACAGACTAGTTGAATAGCTGGACATCAATATACAGCACGAGCAGGTGTTAAGGCAAAACAGGGAACAGCATTTAAGACAGTGAAACATGCTCCAGAATAATTTTTGCATGAACCATTACTGACATCCTGTAGTCTGCATTTAGGATAAACATTGTTTTCTGAGACCAAAACAGATTTGTTACCTCAAAAGATTAGTCACCCTAGGTAAGCAGTGAATCATTAAAATACTCTGCCCAGGGGAAATAGTTTACTGACAATCTTTATAATAAATCTTTTCTGAAGTTCAGTAAACATTGTCCATACACTCAAACTACCTAATTTTCCCTTTGCCGTTGACTTCAAAAGCTGTGTGAAATGCCATAGAGTCATGGAACCATGGAATTATTACCTTCAATATCAATGAGTCCATCTGTTAAAGTAGCATGGACATGCTGCCTCTAAACCACATTCCCAAGTGCCACAAACACACCTTTATAACACTGCCCTGAGAAACTTACTGCCTGACCAGACTTTAAGAGAAGAAGTCTTAATAGTGCATCTAAACCTCCCTGCAGAAATTGAGGCATGGGATTTGAGGAACAAACTCACACTGCCAAGTACAGGATGATGATTCCTTCACTAGTCCTGCAGGCCACATTGATTTTTTGATATTCCCGATCCAAGCCAGAACACCACTTGCCTTTTTGGCTACCTGAGCACACTGCTGGTTCATGTTGATCTGGCTGTCCACCTGCACTCCCAGGTCTTTTTTCACTAAGCAGCTCTCAGCCTGTTGTCCCAAGAACACTCCCCCCCCCATACACTCTAAAATAGGTGAACAAAATATAGTTTTTATAATAAATTATTTTTCATAACAGTCTATGAAAATGCAAACATTAGATTTTGACTTTGCTTTTTTTTCGTTTTTGTTTTAAGGACCCAGGTATACTATTGTATGGTATTATTTTTAAGGGATCTGGGAACAAGGTAAAGTGAGAAGCACATTAAACAGAGGATGCTTAGAGACATTTTCACAGAATATTTAGAAAACTAATGTTTTCCTCAAAATATTGATTTTATCTCTAAAATATATGTAGTATGTGTAATAGTGAAGTCTAACAATTAATTTATACGGAGATGGTTTTCCTTGGATATTAAATGACAGGAAAGTTGTTTCAGGGAAACAAAATGTAGGAATAGAGAAGATAAAGCCTAAAATTTGCAATTTAATCCTGTACCATAATTTGGGCAAGGACAACTAAATGTGTCTGAATCTTTGTAGTATAGAATGACAAGTGATACAAAATGAGAAATATTACAGTTTACAAAGCTAAAATAATTGTTCCTTTCACTCATTTCTGCGTAAAGTAGCTTTGTTCGAGACTTTCTTTCCATTGATGACAGCTTTAAACTAGAATGCCTCATACCATGCATGTACTTGTATTCTAGACACTGAGCACAAATCACTTTTAATTTCCTAGCTTTAAAAAACTTTCACAGATTCAAAAATGGGTTTATTAACAACTGCTATCAGAAAAAACCCCATATTTGATCATCCACTAAGCCTACATGCTTTGCAGACTACTCATATTCAGGAGGATCTTAGTTTTTCTTCCAGTGAAGATCTGAAATACTGTGAGCAAACCTCACAGAAAAGCCCTTTTCCTCTGTGCTCCTCAGAGCTCTTTGCCTTCCTCTGACCTTCTGCAGCCAAGCTGACCATGCAAAATGAGCAGAGGAACAGAGGGCAGCTGCTGAGTTTGGCATCAGGAGTTGTTGCCAAGCCACCAAGGAAGTCCCAGCTCCCCATGCCAAGGCCAGAGGTCGTTTCAGATGGCCCCAGGCACGCAGCTGGAATGGGTGGGAGAAGCAGAATATGGTGAGGCTCTGAGGGCAGGCAGAAAGCTGCAAAGGCAGGCCAGGCACCACCACTCTGAGACTGCACAGAGGGACAGAGGTCTGTCCTGGGGGGAGCTTGGCTGCAAGGCATGGGATATTTCTGGAGACTCTGCAACTCATGAAAGCAGCCTCACTCAGACAGTCTCCTGGGTTAGTACCACGTTGCTCAGTGTCTTGGGTTACAATACAGGGTCTGATAAAAGGTATCCTATCACCATCTGTTGAGGGTGGGGGCGGTGATCCTTATCTCTGTGGGAGATGGTCTTCTAATGGCCCACCCATTGAAACCAGGTTGGCATAGTTCTTTCTCTTTTCACAACTCACCCTTCCTCCAAGGAGGTATCTTCTGCTAATGGCCCATTGAATCCCACTGTGTGACTGATAAAATTACTGCATCTCATTGGAAGTTGCTCCAGCCAGGGGGAAGAGCCCAACATTTCTTACCAAGATAAAACAGAAGTTTTGGGACACTAAGGTAGCCCCTTTCTCCACTGGACTCCAGAGGGAAGCTGGACTTCTCCACATCTGCACTGGACCTCCGGAAGGAAACTGCACCTTCTACAGGACCACTGCTTCAACTGAATCACATCTGTCACTACAAAAGGACTACAGCCAC
>PYHW01009140.1:32404-49368 GCA_013186435.1 Turdus rufiventris | reverse complement strand
CCGGACTATAAGGCGCACTTCCGGGTTTGGGGAAAAATTTTAGTCAAAAGGGTGCGCCTTATAGTCGTGAAATTACTGTACTTTTAAGCTTTTCTCTTAGCCTGTCTTTTCTGCATTTACAAAGCCAGTTTAAGTAAGGTGCAATTTTAGTGAATACCTGTCTGCTTATAAGTGGGGGAAAACAATTTGCCTTGGACTTAGTGTAGTGAAATGTGGCAGCTATATCCACAGCTTTCACAGTAATAGTTTTGTTTCCAGTAACTCTAAAAGGAGTCTTGCCAGTATTCTTAAACTGCATGAAAACATTGCAATGACACACACAAAAAAATTGAGAATTCCCTTTAGGATTTGTGTCATAAACTACAAAAAAAGTGCCTGTCTATAGTGGGTAAAAAAGATAATTAAATTCAGAATCATATATTGAGGAAGGTGCAGACTGTGAAAAGATCATCCCTCAGCCTTCTCTTCAAGATGAACAGATGGAGTGACCTTAGCATTTCTTTATAAAGTTTTGCCCTCAAGTCCTGTCACCATTCTCTGGACACACTTTAATACTTCATATCCTTCATATATTCAGGCCCCCTCCTACTATTCACAGGATTTGAGGTGAAGTGTAAAGTGGGACAATCCCCTCCCTTGCCCAGCTCGCAATGCCCTGTACAGTCCAGGAGAGGGTTGGCTGTCCTGGTTGCTAGGGGACTGCTGAGTTATATTCAATTTGCCTTTGATACATGCCAAATTATATCAAATCAATGGAAAAATGAAAGCAAGTTAATCAGGATCTGAGTCACTGTTAAGAGGACTAGCTCAAATGAGATAATAAATTAGCACTACTATTAGACTGAGGACTATGAGGTGCAAATATACGCCCAATATGTTTATCGTTCTCTAGAGCTTGAGGTTTGAGACATCTCATAGCACCCTACTTTTCTTCCATTTCAATCATTTCACTCATTAAAATCTTGTTACATTCATACAGTAACAAAATTTCAAGGATGTTTTTAAAAGGGTGAGGCAAATATGGTGAGGTTTATTTGGGCTCTTATATAATTTTATCCTTACTATCAAAGTGTCTGATTTAACAAATAGATTAAAGAACTGAAGATACAGTTTGTCAAGTAGAAGAAGGAGTATGTTGGTAATCACTTATTAAGAATACATGCCTCAGCATGTATTTTACAGGGAAATGTAAGTCTGAAATATATCAGTAGTAATTAATATACAACATTTATAATTTTCATTTCTACCATCCTAATTGGTGATATGCTCTTGTTTTGTAAAAACTAAAGTGAATCTTCTCTTTATGCATTTCTGATAATTTATGTAGTTTTAGAATTTAGAGTGTCCTGCAGAGCTAAAACAGCTCAGATAATGAAACATCTGAAATAAAATTTCTATGGGATCTAAAGATACAGCCAGTAGATTTAATCTTGTTCTAAAATGCTGCAGTTTTTGTGATTATCTGTACTTGCCATAAAAAATGTCTTTTCTGAGCAGTCCAGGAAACTGTCAACTTTACATGTTTCCAAATAAGAACAATATTCAATCTAAGACATTATTCAGGATCTAAAACAGAAGTAAGGAAAGAAATTTGTCCTGACTCATTTTCTCTTGTTAGAATTAACAAGCCTGAGACATTTAATTCTACAAATTGCCTCAGCTTTCCAGAGAGATGATTATTAGCTTTAACTGCAAATGCCAGACCAATTTTTTTGATCCATTTGGAAGATTAAATGAAGCAAAGGCTCACGCATGGAGTAAGAGTCATAACTGTAAAGAAAGAAAAACAGTAATCATCGCAGAGTGGTAGTTTTACAGCTGTTGACATTAAATACTGTGTAGCTGGTAAGTTTTCAGAAACATAAACAAGATAATGCTAATTTTGACTTTGGAGAGAAAAGGGAGATGGTGTGTTCTTTCGAGAAGACTAGGCATGTGACCCTGGCAAAACTGCTTTTTCTGTGTCCAGCCAAAGTCCCCCAAAGCAAGTATAAAGTAATGGAAATACTATTGACACAGGAGTTCACACACTGAACTATCTAGTCTGTCTTTCATATTTCTCATATAAAAACAGAGGAAATAGGCCTAAATAAATGAAGAGTTTAGTAATTTTTTACTTAATAAGGCTCTGAGGAGGGCACCAGACATGACACGTAAAAATTGGAAGGCTTGAAATCTGATATCATGCATTGTTTTGACGTAGCAGTTTGTCAGACATTGCAGAAAGTCAGCATTAAACTAAATTTATGGTTCTGCTGTGGTCCTTCACTGTGACTAAGGTGTTTCTCCACATGAAAAATTTTATATGAACCATCACAGAGCTAGTGCAAATTATTCTAGTTGATTGCTGTTCACAGATGAGTATATTTATCATCACAGTATGGTACTTATGAACATAAACTGTAGCTCAATATAAAAGTTATTTGGCTATGATTTTATATAAAGACTTCATTTGTAATGAACAGTATTGATATATTGAAACTGTACAGTTTCAATTGATTCAAACTGTTAACAGTTCTTTAACATAGTAGACTATCTAGACCTCTTACATAGACTTCATAAATGTCACATATGTAGCAGGTATTAAACAAGGAATATTGACCTTAAATTCATGTAGTACTTTGACTAAACTTTAAGGAAAAAGAAAAAGAAATATGTCATCTACAGAAATAAAAAGGGAGGGAAAAGGTTGAAAATAGGCAAACAAAAAAACAAACAAACCCAAAAAGCAAACAACCCCATAAAACAAACAAACGAACAAACAAAACCCCACTTTTGTTCAAATTCTTCTCTTATCGTACTTTAAGTGGAATATCTTTCAAGCTGTTTTTTGTTACTGCTTCCTAAACCAGAAAAACTTTCAGGCTCTGATTTTTAAAAAGTAAAAATAATGATGACATTAGCATTATGGAAAATACAACAAAATTATAAAAACTAATATTGTAAGAACAAAGAAGAATTTTGGTTGAAGTTAAAATTCATAGTATCATAGAATTATAGGATTGCTTGGGCTGGAAGGAACCTTAAAGATCATCTAGTTCTAAATCCTCTGTAATGGTCACAAATAATTTCCACTAGTCCTGGCTACTCCCAGCTCCATCCATCTTGGCCTTGAGCACTTCCAGAGAAGGGACATCCACAACTCATCTGGACAACCTTTTCTAGTGTCTCACTACTGCCACAGGAAAGATTTTCTTCCCAATATCTGATCTAAACCTACTTTCTTTCATTTTGAATCCATTCATCCTTGTCCTATCACTCCATGACCTTATAAAACATCTTTTTTACAGTCTCCCTTTCTATTTTTCCCATGCTACCTCACCTTGTCATATACCTTCCTTTTTTTCTTATTTCAAAGTGAAGAACTCTATTCAACCCTGCTGGCCTTCTGCCTTATCAGCTTACTTCTAACATTCTTACATTGTCTGCTTCTATGCCTTAGATGATATTTAAAAAGTGGCCTGCACTGATGCACTCCAGAAGTGAATTTTCCCAGCGGACTTTACTCATTTGTTCCATGAGCAACTCCTTATGTCTGGAGTTGAAGTGACACAATATGTCTGAAGTTTTGCTGGCACTTTTTACTGTCAAACTGTTTCCCTGTTGGGCTCTGTTACCTCAGGGGCTTTTGTCTCATCTCTGTAAAGAGTGCAAGTGTATTCCAGGCTGGCGAATACATCTCATAGTCACCAAGAGACCCCTTCCAGCACTCTGTTCCTTTAATCTTTGTGTATCATCCCACAGTTTACCAGGGATAAGCCTGTTATTTTCCCTCTTCCCCATCACATCAAGTTTTAATCTCTTCCATTGATCCCTCCTAGCTTCTGAGCAAAGACTCTCCTTCCTCACAGAGAAAGGTGAGCCCAATCTGGCACCAGCATGCCTGGTGCTGTGTAGGCACATTATACCGTTATAATTGCAATACCAATCGCACAACAGTGTATGACATCTAAAATCAGTACCCAAATATTATAATGTATAAAAACAAAAAAAAAAAACCCCAATCAAACAAAAAACCCCTATTACCTTCAAAATTGCTAACATTTGGGACACCAAATGGAGCATAAATGCTGCTCAGATAATTTAGAAATATGCCATTTTGAATAAATATATTGACTTGAATTTGACTGTTGATCCATGGACATACGTTGCCTTTTCTTTGATGATCTTACAAATACTGAGAAGTGTTTTACTGTGAATGACATTTCAGAGATGTGAAAACTGCTACCAGCAAGTTGGATTTAATACCATATGTGGACCTGTACATTTTTGTCTCTAGCTCTCATCTGGTTCAAAATTTGTAAGATGAATGCCCCATAGAGTGAGAATTCTCTATGTGCAATATTTCTACCTACATAAATAGGATTTAAACACTTCTGTTCATATAAAGGTGTAAAATGGTATTTCTACATGAACTTGTATTGTGCCAGATTTGATTGATATGCTTCAATGAAATTTGTACAACAATATAACCAACGCAGAAGCACTTTTTAAAAGTGTCTGCAGTTTAGAGTTCTGAAACTGACTTTATTATTCGGTCTACATTTTTCTGAACGTTTTCAAAAGCATTAAATGGAATAGAAGTGTCCCATATAGTCTGAGTAAAATTCTGTGTTTCTTTCTTTGATAGATGAGAGGAAGTTGAAAAAGAGAAATATTATTTATTCTGAATCCTTTGTTTGCACTGAGAAGAGCTACATTTAGCACGAAATTCACCTAGAATTTTGCTGTATTTGTAAATGTAAAGAAATATTATATTTCTTTAACTAGAAACACATACTACAAAGACATTGCTGGTTCATTTAATATCTTAAACATCTTTCCAATGAATGTATCTTTGCAAAACTGCAGTAATTTCAACTATAATTATTTTCATTAAATGTTTATTTGCATAAATTGTTTTATTCATGCTATTATACTTTACCATATACTGTTAACAAAGCCCAGTCTATTTCATACTCCATTTCATATGCATCTATGACTGATTAGTTCAAGCACATTGCATGATCATGCATACACATTGGCATAATTTTCATCATTTTGTATCCAGATCTGGCAAGTTTTGTTTTCAAGTAGACGATCTTTACTAATGAGCTACAGATTTCTTTATGTAAATCAAGGAGGAACAAAAGACACCCCTTCAGCTTCCTTGATCAGAAAGCTGTCTAATCATATGTAGTTACACTCCAGCAGAGTCCTACCTAAAATCTTAAGAGTTTTGGGCAGTTTCATTTGAGATAGCAGTCAAGAACAGTAGTCTTTCTTCAAAATAAATATTCAAGTTATAAGCATTATAATATAAACATTACAGCAACTTCCATTGTTGCAAATCAAGAAAATTCCTTCTCTAGCTATTATATAAATCAGTCTTTATATTAAGAAAGTGTGTTACAGTGCAATGCAAGGCAATGAGCTAGTGGAATTTACTGAAGACTTATGTACTAGAAGACTTAGATATTGTCCATGCTTAAAGAAAAAATATTAAATAACAGCCTAGTCCATGAAGTAAGGACCTTTCTTCTTGGAAGCTGATTGCTGTCTGTGAAGGGTAATGATACCCTTGGACAGCCAAGGTAACACCAGTATCCCAGTCCCTCTAACACATCTTTCTTTGGTGAAGGGCTCAATGTCTCAATGGTTTTTAAACAACTATGGAAAATCTGTGACCTTGTACCCCTAGATCACTAGACAAGTGGTGAGAAATCTGAAAGAAATGTAGTTATTTTCAGATTTTACTATAATTTGTAATGTGTTACTGATTAATCTAATCACATTGCCTGTGAACCTTCAAAGGCAATTCAAATATTATGTAAAATCACATTCAGGATGTCTCAGCACTGCTGGTACACTTCATGTGCAAGAAGTTTACTATTGTACATGAGTAATTTGCACCCTAGCTCTTCTCCTTGGTTATTAGTGGCCATTTGCAAAGTTTTGTGACAATGTAGAAATCTGTATGACCTGACTGTATATTACAGGAGAGACAAAACAATCTTGTCCTAAGAAAAGGAGGCAATAACATAAGAAGGTAGGTAACAGATGTGTAGTGGCCCTCACATAAATGGTTTAGTAGAAGACTTGGCAGTGCTGAATTACTGGCTGGACTCAAAGGACAATGGTATTATATTAACTATTCAATATGAATATGGATATAATACAAAGCATTTGGAGAGCCTTCTAGATCAAATATGTTTTGTGATATTCACAGGGAATATGATTTACCTCCTTTCAAATTTGAATTTTCCTACTGTAGTTTCAGAACTGGCTAGCTCCTTGGTTTTCCATTTGGATTACAGTAATTTCACGACTATAAGGCGCACTCTTTTGACTAAAATTTTCCCTCAAACCCAGAAGTGTGCCTTATAGTCCAGTGCACCTTATCTGATCTACAAAGTCCGGAAAATTGCAAACCCGGAAGTGCGGTCTGCAAACTGAGCCGGGACCCGCAGGAGCCACAGCCACCAGGTAGGGGAAACCAGGAACCAGCACGGCCGCTGGGCAGGGAGAAGCGGGGGGAAGCGGTGTGACCACGGGGAAGCAACAAGAAGCACCACAGGAAAGTGCCGAGAAGCGGTGAGAAAGTGCCGCAGAAAAGCAACGAAAAAGCATCGAAAAATTGTGGCAAAAAGCCGCTGAAAAGTGGCGAAAATCTCGGCGAAAAGCTGCCGAAAAGCGGCAAAAAATCGCCGCCAAAAAACGGCGAAAAATCACCGCAAAAAGTGGTGAAAAACCGGTGAAAAATCAGCAAAAAATGCCGAAAAATCGCTGCGGAAAAGTAGCAAAAAAGCAGCTAAAAACTTTGCAAATTGAGAACCTGCCAGTAATTCACTACTTTGTTGCGCGCCGCGTGGCTCCTCGCTGCAAAAAAATAGTGTGCCTTATAGTCCAGTACACCTTATCTGAGCTACAAAGTTGCGACTCTCGGGGGGGTGCACCTTATAGTCCAGTGCACCTTATGGTGGTGAAATTACTGTAATTTTTTATGTCTCTTGTGCAGTAATATAGAATTTGCATTTTCAGGAAAAGCCTTATAGCTTAATGTATTTACTTTTCTCAGAAATGTTTTTGTAAAAAATATTGAAGTCTTGATCTCTGGATTGATTTTCTGCTTTTATTTGTTGGGGTTTTTGGTTTTGTGTTTTGTTTTTGTTTTTTAGTGTAGCTTTCTCACTCAGATATATATGACACAAGGCTTTTATATCACACATTTTTATTAGAATTACTCTGAACTACAGAAATGGCGTTCATTCTAAAATCACGGCTATGAACTGAAGATCATAGACAATACAGTCAGGCTAAACCTAGCTATCCATTAGGATAAGAGCATAGATAGAAGATTCAGGTCATAACAACCAAAATCACGAGGATGAATCTTCATAAATATCAAGCCATATCAGCTGTATTGACTTAGCTTCATAACTGGTTTTCAGCTTTCAGTTTAGTGTTCTGCTTATGTAGTGATTATTTCTCTGTTTATTTGCTCTATTTCTATTTATTGTGCTTAACCACATTAATGCACTGCAGTCTGATCACAAGGTATTTCTAATCAAATAAGCCTAATAAAATCAAAAGCTAGTACCCAACTCCTTCCTCATCCACGTCAAAGACAAACCTTAATTCTGTGAGAATATTTAAATTAGCCTAAAAGTATTTAAGAGTATAATTCATAGTGGTTCACGTGGACAATGCCTGTCATTATACCTTTAAAACAGAGCTTTTCTGGTAAACTCACTTCAAAAGGATCAAGCTAACAAAGTACCTTACATATTCAAATCCTGTTTCCTTGTGTTTCAGTAAAAGACAAAGTTTGAAAGATAGGAAATTTGGTGTGTATGGATATCTGTGTAATTATATGGTAAGGCATTGAAGTATAAATGGAGAGTGTATCACATATGCAATAAGATATTCACAAAATCATTCCTGTTACACCAAAAACTTTGGATGCAGAGATTTTAATTAGTCATTTGAATTAATAATATGACTACACATAAATTCATATTTGGTCTGTAAAGTAACATTTCAGGAATTTCAAACTCTAAATCCACATTTAATTCATATTAAGAGATACCACATTCTGGAGAAAAGCAGCTCAGCTCTGCACTGTAAGTTTATTTTCAATGTAAAGTGACTGTATTACTTGCCACTAAATTCCCTTTTTAATACAAAAGAGAGTTTGAATATTGGGACAGTAGTTATTGGTCTAAAGAGTTTTTCCTCCTGAAATTGCTATCTACAATACAATGCATTTATTATCAACATCAGCTTTCAAATCACTTTTCTGCACATCCAATTAAAAAGATTTGTAGTGTACTTTGCATTCGCAACTAGGTTGATGAAGGTTAGTTTTCATTTATTTTGTTTTCTCACCCATCCCTGAAATTTTTACTTTAGTTTAAACAAAGGGTTCAGGGATTACTCAAAGATGCTGCTGGATTAGACTTGGCTTCACACTCCAGCAATTTTTTTTTTCTTCCTCAGAGAAATTTAAATATTAAATTCTTAGATCTGGCATTTGAGGAGAGATGATTTTCCATATATAACCCAAACTAATTAGCTATTTATTCATGAAACCAAGGAGTTCCAGAACTTTAGTTTTACATGACAATATAAACCAATCCATGAATAAAGATAAAAAATTAAAACATTTAAATAGTATCATTAGGATTATTTGATGTCTGAAATTAGAATTAGAGATAAGCTTAATTACTTTGATGAAATGGATCTTAAGCCTTTATTTCGGATGTCAATAAGTACACTATGTGAACTCTGAAACAGAGAGATTTGTAGCCAGGAAAGACTGATGATGAATTTTAACCTATTATCCTTGCTAGACTTCACTACTTACTTAAATACTGGAACCTTAAAGTATAATGCTTTTTTTGGGTATTTTATTTGCAGAAAGATGATGTTCCACAAATCAGATCTTTTTCTTATATTAGTGACTATAATAAAAATACTACACAGTCTTACATTATTTAGAATTTAAAAAACAATAAATTCAGTGGTAGGCAACCTTCTTTCATTTATATCAGTTTAGACATAACTAAAGATTTTGCACAAATATATAAATATTAGCAATATCAGCAAATATATAAATTATTAACAATTTTGTTGAGAAATTTAATTTCTTCCTTTCTTTATGTTGCATTATCATCTTCCTGGTATCTATAATGAGTTTGATAATTCTGGATAATTTCTACTAGATTTGTGTTTTGAAAAACCCTAAAATCGAACACTTTAATTTCTGTTGCTTCCTCTGACTTATCACCCTACCTGCATGGCAGTGTTTTATCCAGGACTTCTGACTGTTGGAACTATTACTGTCCACCTGCACAATCTAGTAAACTTGTAAAAGTGCATTTGACAGCTTTTATGCCTCAGGACAACACTTACTATATCATCAGGAATTTTTATATTAACGATAACCTGAGCCATTTTGGTTTACTTTTATTTTTTCAGTTATGCTTTGCTTTTTGGGTGTGTCAACAGCAAAAGGAAGAACTTAATTTACCTATTTTCTTTGATCCCTAAATTCCCTTTTATCCTTTATTTGGGAGAGCATTATCAAATTTTTATGTTTTAAGCCTTTTTTAGCTCAGATCTTTTCAACCTTAGATATTGGTACAAATCCGGGTGTTGTGTTTAATTCTGACTGCCCTAGCAGCATTGGCTTTGCTTTTAATAGTTTTGAAACTAGTACAAGATATGTTTTTTGGAAATGAGATTAATTTCCAAGGTTGTAGTCAGCTTTCATGTCTTTCCTGAAGTTGAATTCATTAAAGTTATTCTCTAGAGTTAGTTATCACATCCATCTTGTGCTATCATTAGAACCCTTTCTTCTTTCGAATGTGTGAGTAGTGGGGAAAATACTAGAAGGATATTGAGAAGCCTGAGCACTTAATAGATTGTATTCATGGGAAAGTGAACCAAGAACATGAAAAAAAGTCTCTTTTATTAAATGAACCATGTTAGAAATCAGAAGAAGAATACAGAAGTTTATTGCAGTCATGTGCTGGATTTGCACATTGGCCAGGAATTAAACCTGGATTACCTGCTTGGAAGGTAGCTAGCTACTGTACCACACCAATTTATGGGGTGGGTTTAGGGCTGGCCAAATCACCAGTGCACCCACTGTGAGATAAGATTAGGAGGAAGGCAAACCAGGTTCAAACTTTAAAGCGTATAAAGAAAACCTTTATTAAGACAACTAAAAGAATAATAAGAATGAGAATAAAACTTTCAGAACATTCCTCCTCCCCCCACACACCTCTTTCCCACTGACAAAATATAGAACAATTCAGTCAGTTTATCACCTCTAGAATAGTCTTTCTTCAGTTCACTTAGGGGCAGGAGTCTCTCTTGTCATGCTATGGTGACTTCTCCTCAAGAAAACAATTCTGTCATGGCTTCCGTGTCACAGTGAATCAGCCAACCAGGAGAATGGAAATCTGATCACTGTGTAAAAGTCCCTCAGCTCGATTTACAGTTTCCCCACAACTGTTTTCAAGGGCTCAATCTTTGGCTAATGGGGTACATTTTTAAGGATCAGCTGTTCAGAAGCAAAGGATCTCTTCATCTGTCTCTGACATCATCACAGATAGGTCAACATTGGCTTGTTCAGCATGGATACCTTTGCTCACGTCTGCAATTTGAATGCTTCTCCCTCCATGCGGTTCAATGAGTTACAGGGATAAAAGATTCTGATGTATCAATCATATCTTCAGCATAGCCTCACAAGAGAATTTCAGCCCAGGAATAAGGCAACTCCTCATCCCCTCTCATCTGGGACCTGACTCCATCCTTACTGACCTTGGTGCCTTCATGTTGTTTCTCAACTTGTCTTCACTCTGTCCATTTCTTTCACTTGAGAGAGAATTGATGTTTACAGGTCTCATCTGTGAAGGGAAAGAGTTAATATCTCACCCAAGACATGCAGATGGTCGTGTGGTCCCTGTTGAGTGGCTGGAGCTGTTTAGGGTGGAGAATTCTTCAATGGCTGCACTGAGAGGGCTATGCCAGGATTTTCAAGGGGCCCAGCCAGAAGGGAAATGGCCACTCTGGCCAGACAGCTGTTTTCTGGCTTTTGTGAGGCTGATGGCCTTCCCTCTGCCTCCCCCTGCCTGGTAGCTGCTGGGGCCGCTGGTGCCCTTAGCTGCTCCTGGAGCCTGGCAAATCCTGGTTTGGCCAGGGCTGGCCCCAGGCAAGGCTCAATGTCAGTGAGACATCTGCAGCCACAGCCTGACCTTGGCCATGGCCTCCCCTCCCCTGCCCGGCCCCTGCTGGGCTGTGCAGGCCGTGGCCAAGGAGGCTTGGCCCGGCCTGGAGCTGCTCCTAGGGCCTGGTGGATCCCAGTTTGGATCAGGCTGGCCCCAGGCAGGGATCAATGTCAGAGAGATATCAGCAGGCACAGCCTGCCCAGCCTTGCTGGGGCCCGTGGCCTCCCCTCCCCTGCCTGGCCCAGCCACCAGGCTGGGAGTCGGAAAAATTTCTCTCTCCAAAGGCAGGAAATTGAAACCACTGATTGGTGGCTTTTATCAGACATGCAGCAAGCTCTCACCAGATCCTCTCAGGAAAATAATTTCTGTGGGTGGCTTCTTCCCTTCTCACCAAACGTCAAATGTGCAAAACCAGCACAACTTATTATAGGTGTTTAGCAGAAAGGATTTTCTTAAGAAAAGACATACGAGATGACATTTGTGTCTTCAGAAGAGAAAGTTGCATTTGTTTTCCAAAGTAATTTGGTTAACACTTTCAGAGAATTTTAGCATCAAGTAGCTCAAAAAGAGAATAAAAATAAATAAATGTATATTTGACAAAGATAAACCCAAATAATACCACTGGTCCATGAACAAGCCCAATACTCATTGGAAGAAATAAAAATTCTGGAATTTTGGTTTCATTTAGTGGTTTTGATTTTGAAGTTTTTGCATTGAATGTCTATGATGCACATTTTTTCTCTCTTATTAAACTGTAAAATGACATATAATTCCCCACTATTCATGAGAAAAGTCTGATGGAAACATGTTAATTTTAATGACTTTTTAGCTGGGAAATATGTTAAAAATAAATATTAAATATGTAGAGAAAAACCCAGAAAGAGTAAAAAAATGGTTAAATATTGTCTTGGCAGAAGGATATGGTTGTGTAGTTATTTTGTTTGGTCAAATAAATGTTGTAAATGTAAAAATGTTTATTGCTTCATTTCTTTGTTGTTCATAAATGAAATTAAAATATTTTAATTTTATTCTAATATAGAAGAGAAAGCTTTTGGAACAGAACACCAATTAAAATTCCAAATTCCGATGACTTATAGAATCATTAAGGTTGCAAAAGACCTTCAAGATCATTGAGTCCAACCTTGGATTGAATACCATCATGTCTACTAAATCATGGCACCAAATGTGACTCCTACTCATTTTTTGAACACTTTCGTGTAGAGTGACTTCACCACTTATGGAAGAAGTCCATTCATTGCTCTTTCAGTGAAGACATTTTTCCCAATATGCAATCTGAACCTCCTTTGGCACGGCTTGAGACTTTCTCATGTAGTTATCACTGGTTAACTGGGAAGCGAGACTGATTCCCAACTTGCCACATACTTTTTTCTGGTAGTTGTAGACACCAATAATGTCTCCCTTGAGCCTTCTTCTCTTTCTTCACTAAAACCCTGTAGCTGTCTTAGATGCTCCTCATAGGACTTTTATTCCAGACCTTTCAGTAGATTCATTGCACTTCTCTGGACACCCTCCAGTACCTGAACGTCTGTTTTGTACGATGAGATTGGAAGTGCAGCCTCTCCAGTGCTGAATACAGGGGACTATCCCTTCACTAGTCCTGCTGGTCATGCTATTTCTGATACAAGCCAGGATACAAATGGCCATCTGGAAACACAGAAGGCACACAATCAGCTGGCTGTTGACCAGCAATCCTAGGTCCTTTTCTGCTGGGCAGCTTTCCAGCAACACTTCCACAAGTCTGCAGTGATGGATGGGACTGAAGTGCAGCATTCTGCATTTTATTTCATTGAAACTTCTACATCTGACCTTGACCCATAAACCCAACCTTTCCAGAACCGCTTGAAGACCCTTCCTATACTCCAGCAGATCAACATTCTCCCCCAACTTGGTTTCATCTGTGAACTTGTTGAGTGTTGGTGTCATCTGTGAACCTGCTGATTTGATCTCCTCACCCAAATAATCAATAAAAGTATTAAAATGGATTGGTCCCAGCACTGAGCCCTGGGGAACACTAGTTTGACCAGCCACCAACTGGATGTAACTCCACCACTCTCTGGGCCCAGCCAGATTTTTTCCAGTGAGGAATACACCTGTGTAAACCATGGGTTGTCAGCTTTTCCAGAAGAATGCTGTGGAAAGTTGTATCAAAAGCTTTACAAAAGTCCGGATAAACAACATTGACAGCCTTTTCCTCATCCATTAGTCAGGTGCATATCAGATTTCTCAGGACCTGCCTTTCATTCACATTCATTGACTGGGCCTGACACCTGGTTGCCCCATATGTGCTACGTGATGGCACTGAAGATGACCTGTCCCATAACGTCCTTGGTTTTGAGGCCAGTATGACGGGCTAGTAGCTACCCACATCCTCTTTCTCGTTCTTCTTAAAGAGTGTCTAGACATCCTGGACTCCTTTGCCCTTCAGGACCACCTTCCAAGAGACTTTCTCCATCAGTCTCCTAACAAGTCAAAATCTTCCGTCTGGAAGTTCAAAGTGGTATTTCTGATGATCCTCCCATTATTTTTCCAGGATTTAAAACTGTCATTTCATGACTGCTGTGCAAAATATAGCCTCTGACCATTACCTCACCTGCTAGTGCTTCTCTGTTTGCAAAAAAAAATCCAATGGGGCACCTTCTCTAGTTGGCTCTCCCATCAGATAGCTGTTAACAAGACAGATTAATCTTGGAAGAAATTATCTTAAATTATTGCCAATTGAAATAAATAAGTAATTATTCATTTGCCTGGTGGGAAACAGAGAGAAAAACCATAAAAAAATCCCTTTGCCTCCTCTTTTCTCAAGCTGATCATTAATCCTGCACTTGAAAACACCAAATGTTTCAGGGGGATGTAGAAGGTGGGATTTAAAGTCAGTACACCATAGTTCTTTTCTGCCTCTCCTTTCTCTTCACACATCCTCTGCCCCTCACACATCCTCTGCTCCCCTCTAGATTCTGCAGTTACCTCAGAAATACCCAACTGCTGCTTAGATACAAGACAGTACAAATCTTCCATGGATTGCAATATGGAGATCTTCTCCAGCATGGTGTTCTTCCACTTCCTGCTTTGACTTTGGTATTCCCTCTGGTCTCTCTCACTCTTTTTGTTCTCTCTGTATCTGGCAGTTTTTAACATTTTTGCACATATTTTTGGAAGGGCACCATATGGGTCTGATGAGCTTAGTCATGTTCCTGGTGGGTTTACTGGAGCCAGCTGGAACCAGCTGTGGCTAGAATGAGACAGACCATGATGTCTTCTCTCAGAGGCCTCACTGCAGCACCCACAATGACAGCATCTCAACAGTATGCTGTCAAGAAAAGAAAAATTATCTTGTCTTCTAGAGAGAAAATTTCTGTAAAGCTGTTTCTTTCTCATAATGAAGTCTGTTATCTAGGAATTGTAAGCCTCTCTTGGACTTCCAGTGATTTGATGAATATGTATCATAAGTACCTCATAATGTTAAAAATTATAAAATAAAAATCTTTGATTATATTTGGGGTTTCTCCCAAACTGGTCTGTTTTAAGAAGGAGGCTGGACAGAGGTATTCTTAAGGTATTTTTCCACTCTCCATTTTTAGTCAGAACCAGGAGTTTTAATGTCTTATGTATTATTCAGAATCAGTTTGTATATTACCTTAAGGAAACCTGTCAAATTTAGTCAAAACCAAGGGACATGATTCCAATAATGTAGAATACAGACAAATATACAACTGCCTATGTTCATGTTTAGTAGCATCATTATGCATTTAGGAAGTCACTGTGTTACGTGCACCAAATATTTTACCACTGTGAACATGGTTTTATGTAATGACTTTGAGGCAAGTTGCATTCTGAGCATCTGCCGGGAGTATGGGCATAGGTAATTGTATTAGTTACCTTACTAAATAATTCAAATGATATAATTGTGGAAGAACACTGTGATCAGTATTTTTTTTTCATCCTGTATAATCCGCAGAAAGATCTTCTTGTATTTCCAGGCTGCTGCATTGTGTTTCCCAGAGACAAGTGTGCTGCTCATCTCTTCCTCTTCCAAGAGTTATAAAAGATGAGAAATTTAATGTCCCTGAGAAATAATGGTTGGTGGTGGTGGTGGTTTGGGGAGTTTTTGTTTGTTTGTTTATTTTTTTGCTATTTATTTTTAATTAGGCTTATTTCAGAGTTTGCCAAGCTGGTACAAAGGTGACTTAATGCAGTACTTCTTAATATTTGCATGGTGTGGTGATGGTGTACACATAATAAATTACGCTAAAAGAGGGTGAAAAAGTTCTGTGCGCTCATAATGTCACTTTTCCACAGAAGCAGTTGATGTTGCAAAAATATTATGTGATCATAACAATAGACAATAAAGCAAGCATGAAAGTTTATTTTGATAATATATTAGCTGTGTGAAAATATTGGAATATCATGTGTGATTATTGAAATGCTGGTTCAGACTTCGTTCACATGTCAGCTTTCCTTGGCTGTTGTTTCTATACAGTTTGAAATTCATATGCAACAATGATATGATTTTTTTTACCAGATAGAGGCATTCAAGAAAATTTATTTAAATGGTATATTTAAATGTGTGCAAATATAATTTGTTTCATCTCAACTGTTCTGAGACTTTTGAAATCCTTTGAATTGTGAGCAGATGATGTGTCACAAGACATTTTTACTTTTCACATTTGGTGAGTGAAACACTTACATTAAAATATCCTGTTACATGTAAAGTATTAGTTTCCCCAACATCAGTTCTCCTATGCCTGTGACACAAGCAGGGTTGGTGACTTTTTCTAGAAAGAGAATAAGATCAGAAAACAGTCACTGAGAATAGCATGGCACAGCTGCTTTTATAGAAAATAGCAACTGCAATAACTGTGATTGGCTGAGAGAGGAACTTTAGCATAGAATAGCTAGAAAAACTAATATGGATTTTGTAGAACACACAGTAATTGATTACAGTGAATAATTAGGCATTATACTTATAATGGTTTCCTGAGGTGAAGAAATCAAGAGCCATTTTAAATACTGCTATATAAAAAATGAAATTAATTATTTTATGGTGATAAAATATTTTTGTTTTCCCCACAACACTTTGATCAATTTTACTGTAGTTTCATCATGTAACATTATATGCAGTAAGTAGAGTAAAAGAGTTGCAAAAAGCAGTTTTGAATTAAGTTCACGGATTATTTAGATGAAGCATTATATTCTCCTCCTGTTCTTAATGGCACTCTCAACTGCATTGATGAAACAGTCATTGATGGTAAAACAAAGACATTAGAAAGTAAATCCCTGATTGAGAATTTTAACGCCATAAATGAACTGCATCGGTACTTAACCTGGGAAGTCTCAGAGTATTTTAAAGCATATTTCCAATTAAATCTCTCTTGAGGAACAGTAAGTAGAATGGTACTACATTTTATTCAGACTTGATGGGACTATTATTTTCCCTTCGACCTGCATATATGCTCCTGATCTGCTATGAAGATATTATTGGTAGATGTGTAGAATGTGGGCTGGAGTTCTATAAGTGCAATTTTACAGTTGTCACACACTTTTGAAAAGGGCCACCTGCTCTAATTGGCATGGCTTTGTGCAAGAAGATTGGACCACATAATCCCCAGATGCTGTTCCTTCAACCTCAGCTGTCGTATGACAGGATGGGATGGGATGGGATGGGATGGGATGGGATGGGATGGGATGGGATGGGATGGGATGGGATGGGATGGGATGGGATGGGATGGG
>PYHW01009140.1:6978-17015 GCA_013186435.1 Turdus rufiventris | reverse complement strand
TTCCTTCCTTCCTTCCTTCCTTCCTCCGTCCCTTCCTTCCTCCCTCCCTCCCTCCCTCCCTCTGTGGTCTTTTTGAAGTAGATGATTAATTAGGTTTCATGAATCAAGCTGAGTTGATAAATTTAGAGTATTTATGCCAGTAGAGTAAATAATGTATCAATACTTGTTGCTATTTATTATTCCTGTAAATTGGTTTTCAAAATTGCAAAAATTAAAAGGCAAAATACTTCATCACAGAACACCCCCAAAAATACAGTGTTTTAAAATTCTATACTTACTTCATCATGGTTAGTCCATTTGTATGAGTAAACTAGTTAAATTTAAGCTACTCTCCTTAATATTTATTGAATTTTAGGTATAGAATCTACTGATTTCTGAGTCACTTGTCATGAAAATGGATAAACACTGAATTTTAAGGGAAAAAATGGTCTACTCTCTATGCATTGTACTATCTACTGGAAAATATACATCAGGGTCAAAAAATCAGTTTTTAATTAGTTTTCATTTCTTCACACATTTTTACAAGGTTCAGGTCATAAATATACAGAATACACTTCTCTTCAGATACTGAGATAAATTATTAAAACTTGCTGTAGAAATTTTGATAGTCTAATAATACTTGAGCACAAGCAAAATTAAAGATTTTATCACATTGGATTATTTCAAAGAAGCAATTTTTTTCCTAATCTCCTATGCAGAAAGACTTAATTTAGATGTAGGATATGCTATTTCTGACAAACTAGAAACCATTGTGATTTTAACCATAATCTGGATGCAATAAATTGATGGTTCAGGACTACACTTATCATCTAGGTCAGACTCAGGTACGCATAGATTTATTTGAGCTCTTAAAATATTGGATTCTTCATTTCCACATTACTTCAAACTTCTCAGCTTGTCTCTGTTTTGGTCTCCATGATGGCCGAGTATGCTGTACCCAAAAGTTCATTTCCAGATCTAGATTTCATCCTATTAGGGAAATTCTGATTTCTTGAGCTCTCATTAAAAATCTCTGAGTTAATTGATTGCTGGTGAAATGGACTATAGACTTTTCAATTCAGTGTTGCAGTATTCAATCTCCTGTTTGAATGACAAATATTTATGAGGAAGATTCATGCACAAAGATTGTTCTCTAGCCCTTGACATTTGTCCAGGTTGTCCAACTCTCATATCAACTGAATAAACTGACTATATAAATGCTTCCCTCCAAATATAGAACATTTCTCATTCTCTCCTGTATTTTATATACAGTAAATTCACTATTATAAGCTGCACCATTTTGACTAAAATTTTTCTCCCAACATGTGTCTTACACTCAAGAGCAGCCAATATATGAAAAAAGTTCGGAAATTTCCAAACCTAGAAGTGCCAGCCAGAGTGCCAAACCGAGCAACTGCCAGTAAAACCCGGGATTGTGCGATTGTTACAAATTGCTTACTCTGTCGTGCGGTGGATGGAGGTGAGCTCCGTGCCCCCCTCCCACCAGTGCCGTGGGAGCAGGCAGGGTCCATCCCTGCCTACTGCCACGGGGCAGTGCCAGGCCAGGGCTAGCAAGCCCAGTGGCTGCAGCAGTGGCTGGCCCTGAGCAGCCCCGCTGAGCAACAGCACTGAGCTGGGCCACCTGGCCTCGTCGGCAGCCCTGAGTGGGCCGAGTCTGCCCGGCCCTGAGCCAAGCCAGTAAACCTTGTGATCCTGCGATTCTGTTACTAATTGGCAACTTTGTTGCACGCGGGTCCTCACTGTGAACGACAGTGCAGCTTATAATCAGGTGTGGCTTTTATATGAACAAAGACCTAAAGGTTGCCAACACCTGGAGCTGCGGTTTATAATCCAGGGCAGCTTGTAATCGTGAAATTACTGTATGTCACAGAGACAGGAGTTGCAGCAGAAGACTGTTTAAAGCATTTCTGCAATAGCTAATGAACATTTTGTAAAACATCTATACTATTCTTTATCTACCAATATGTAAAATGGGTTTCAGTGAGATGACAAGAAAAGGAGCCTTTCAGCAAGTATGACAGCTAAAAATGTCTTTTAGTTCCATTTCTGTCTCTAAAAATTTTCACATATTTTCTTCTATATTACAATGTACTGCATGAAAATGATATTTTTTTGAAAGCCAACATTACAGATAGAGAAATAGGTAAGCATACATCTGTTGGTAGAACATAAATGATTGGTAAGGCCAGATAAAGTCTTGATAGCAGGCTGTGGGCGGTTCCTTATTATTTTGAGAAATTTTCTGTTGCTTTTTGTATCTTTGGATTTATCATCTACAAAGAATTTAACATTTTCTATAGCTGGCCAGTATTTCCAGTTCTAAACCAGTTTATGTAACTACTGGACATTTGGGGATTATAATATGGCAACTGACCATGTATTTTTTGGGAAAAACTCATTGCATTCATGTAAAGCTGTTAAATAACAACCGTACAATAGCCATAAACACTTTAACAGACAAACTGTACATTAATTTACATTGGATACATAGGTATGTACGCACACTACTTTCATTATAGGGTAGATCTTTGATGCATTTGCTATGTTTAGTGTCTTGGAACAGACTACAAGAAATTCTGGGTGAAATACAGAACACCCATTTCCAATTAAACTAGAAATTTCCCAAAAATTGTGCTGACCAACCCATAATGTATTACCAATGCAAAGGCTACTTCTGTATTTAGAGAAGACATTATTGCCATAATTCTTCTCACTATGAAGTGGGTCTCTAACAACATCGGAGTGAAGAATAAAGATAACAGGTATGTGAGTAGATTCAACTTGATCTTTGACTAGTTACCACTACTTTTTAAGCCTTTTGAAGTGACTGATATAGGCTGTATGGAAAGGTCAGGCTGGCAGTTATAAAATAAAGATAATATGTAGGTTGTCTGACTGGTACATGACAGCCACGGCTTGCATGGCTAAACACATATGCTGTGTGCAATGTGGATGAGAATTCAGCTGAAAAATACAAGAAACTTCAAAATGAAGACCATAATGTTGTTCTTATCTTTTTTTGACTCACACATCCTAAAAAAAAATCCTGTCTGAGCAATATCTTTCAGGCTTTCTGTTTGTATTCATAGTACTATTATTGACCACGGAGCAACTAGAGACCCCCATCAGTAAACAAAGCAGAACTTAGTTTTATACATATTTTAAAGAGAGATTGGTTGAAATATTGATTTTTTTTCATGATTTTTTAGAAGTCTAATCTACAAAATCTAAAGAAATGCCAGGGATGGAAGAAGTAAAGAGACTTTTCACATAATCCACATTTTTTTGTAAGTTAGTTAGCTGAATGTTCAGCAAAAATGAGGTGGCATGTATTATGCATTACTGTATTCTTTTTACTGTTTTTCAACTGAAAAGAGCACTTTTTATTTCCTTCAAGCAGATTTGAAAGAAAAAAATCCAGAAATGTCCCAAATAGGAAACAAATACATAGTACCTTGGGGCTTAAAGGACAATTTATTTTCATGAGTTAAGACTTCCTCATTATTTTCAGAATGAAACAGAGTCACAGGTCAGGGAACAGGTCACTCTAATGAGAAAAATAAGATGTGTAGATCTCCTCAAGGTATAGTTTTATCCTGTTTCTGCGAAGAACTTTTCCATTTTGGAGTTGTGTTTATATGTTTATAATGTAAAAATGTACAAGCAGTTGTTTGTTTTGTTTTCTTTGGTTTTTTTTTATTCTCTCAAATATTCTCTTCTCTCATCTTGCCATATAATTTTAAAGGTGGCTATTCTCTGAATGAGAGGATTTAAGCTCATGTACATTTTAAGTTTTAGATTTAAGTATTAATTGAAAAAAGATGATAGCAAAGATGAAGGTTCTATTCCTCTGGGTTTCAAATACAATAATTTTTTTGTTACTATTACTATCGAAAGCATTAGTAGGATATTTGTAGTATGCAGACAATCATAAATCTTGTCCTCAGGTACATAGGTTATCTGGAAAAAAATCTGTAGACATAGTCATGCATTTACCCCAAGGAAAAACAAATTACTAATTTCAATGGATATACTTCCACATTTGTGAATCCTGAATTTTTTGTAAGCATGAAGAAAACAATTCAGACACATCCTAATACTGAAGAGTATGTAAAATATTTCTAAAGTCATTTTCAGCTCACTAGCATAACGCAGGTAGATATGTAAATAATAATGCCAAATGTACAACTTAGGCCCTTTCTGTGCAAAAGCCTTCCTACTTGTGATTCCCACTAGCTTACTTTAGCGTAAAGAGTCTCTTTTCTTCATGTTCTCAGCTCTCACTTCCTATTTTTTCTATTATCTCAGCTACTCTGCTTCAATTTTCAATACGTGTATACCTGAGGTATTTGCTAAGGGACAAATTAACCTGAGAATTGATTTTCTTGATTGGTATTTTTAAGAAGTGATAGATTTTCCAAACAATGGCTATCCATGTGTGGAATATGTCTTTCATACAGCATGTATTAAGACTGATTAGGGAAATGCAAACCATATGAAATGAAGCTCATAGTAGTCACCTTCATTACACTGAAATGCTGGTTGAAACTGATATTTCTGGCTGATCTATGTTTATATATGCATATCTTTATATTCACATATATATTTATATAGAATATATATATATATATGAACTGATTAGATAAATAAATCTATGCTTCACACACTTATGTATACAATTCATTAATTATGTTGTTTAGTATTTTTCTGGTCACTAATGTACATTTAATAAGAACTACCAAGGGAAGTTGGAAATCTGAGGAGAAATTATTTGTGAAAAATAATGTATAAAAATCACTAAAACATACAACAGTTCTCACAATATTTCTAGTTGTCTATGTTACTTAAAACTTTAAAATATGAAAAAAAATCTTATTTGTTAATATTGAAACAGTAAGAACTGAGAGTGCATCTAAGTGCAAAAACAAACAGTACCATAAGGAGTTGCTGCAAAACAATCCAGTTCTTTATGTATTCAAAAGAACTTGGTAGCTCTACAGGTTCTCATTCTTCAATCCTTGTCTTGCATCTGCTAGAACATTTTGTATAACATTATTGATGTGTAAATCTGACACATACACTCCCCTTTAATAGCATGCAGAAAGGAAATTATGCAAAACACTGAGATAAGCTTAAGACTTTTGCTTTGTTTTGTGTAACCACATATTAACTTAAAAAAAACCCTCAAACTAATAAAAAACCCACAAAAACCAAAACCCCTTATGAATAAATATTATCATTTTCCAATTAAAAATTCAATAGAATTTACATCTCAAGAGACAGTATGCCAAACATTTAAATGAAACATCTTGCATTTCTAGAGAGAATCCTTGATGTGAAATGAAATAATTGCTGAACTCCTATTAAAAATAGACAAGTAAGAATCATATTCCTTGTTTTACTCTACTCTGCAATAGCAGACTGTAAGATAACATCTAAATGTCCAGCAAATTTATGTGAAGGGAGAGTTCCTTTAGTTTACTTTATCAAATTGCTGTGGGACGCTGAGACAATCAAATATAGAAACAATGGATACATTAAAAGCTTGAAGTCAAATTATGTGGCTTGCATTTATTTGAGCGTCTATAAGGACCAAAACAATTCTCCGTGATCAAACATTGCTCCTTTGCTCCTCTTCTCAAAAATGTAAAAGTGAATTTTTGACCAGCAGCAGGGTTTGTCTCTGCAAAGCAAAAAATGTTCTTCAGAGAAGAAAAAATTTGAGATTTTATGATAATACTGTCCAGTTGTAGGATAGAAAAAATGTGAAAGATAATTATGGAATTATATGATGAATAAATTTATCTTATATCAGAAGAAAAGACAGACTCTTTTCAGAGCATAATTTCAGGGGAGGACAGGGGAGAAGTAAAGAAGTTGTTGTGTTTTTGAGGCTCTACCAAGTGCACAGTATACACCAAATCTTATGAAATGAGAAAAAATCACATCCTTACAGTTGAAGAGTGGTCATCTGATTAAAAAAATATGCTACATTTGGCCAAAAATACGCTAAATGTGTTTGAATTTCCAGATTTTCTGTCCAGTTTTCATCTGTATTAATCACCTAAAATTTCAAATAAAGCACTTCAAATGACTGTTAAAAAGCTTCAGAATTACACAACACTTATTATTTGCAATCATTATTGAAAAGAAATCAGATTTTCATTGTCAAGCTATTGAAAGATTAAAAAAAAAGATGTTTTGCTTTCCATTTTGTTTTTGCTTTTTCCTTTATTTTTCCCTCAGTATAATAAAAACTCTTCATCTTCCTTCCAAATGACCAAGAATGAGACCTTTTCTAACTTTTCAATTCATTTATAACAGAATAATTTAATTTTCAACATCAAATTGGTACTGGTTAGCAATGAGCACACAAATGTTTTGGATTTAAATAATTAAAACTGATTTTGTAATGTCTTTACTCTGTGATATCGTCTCTAATTAAGGTATTACATTTAACTGTGGGCAGAACATTTAGCAGCTGTTTAGAAAATGTTACACAGACGCAGTTGTTAGTAGGTCACTTTCCAAAAAGTGAAAGTATGTGTCAAATGAAATTTCAGCCATATTAACCTTTGGTGTAATTCTAACTAAAGTTTTCATTAACATAAAGTTGTAAGATGAATGTGCTATCCAAATTCTTCTTGAATTCTGTCAGGCTGCTGTTGTGGGGAGCCTGAGGAGCCTGCTCCTCTGCCCAATCACCCTCTTTGTGAAGAACCTTGTTCTACTATCCTAACTCCCCTGACACAACTTCAGGCCATTCCCTTGGCTCCTGTCACTGTCACCACACAGAAGAGATCAGTGCCTGCCTCTCCTCTTCCCCTCAGGAGGAAGCTTTAACTGCAATGAGGTCACCCCTCAGTCTCCTCCTCTCCAGGCTGAGGAATCCAAGTGACCTCAACCACCTGGTGTATGGCTTCCCCTCGATCCTTCACTATCTTCACAGCCTTTCCTTGAATGCTCTCTAAACTTTTTATATCCTTTTTATTCTGGGATGCCAAAGGGAAGTTTCTATGTATGCGACAAGGCTCTTCTTTCTTTAATATGCTTCATATTGAGAGGAATATGATTCATCTAAATGGTCGCTCTTTAATTTATAAATACATTGAGGCATTTTTCTTTTGGCATTCTTAGTGTAAATTCAGCATTTTTATCTTCTCACATGTGAGAGGGGAAGTAAGATCTGCTGCTGATTACTTCTGTAGTTCTCATTCTGGGACAAAATAATTTTTAAAAGACTTGACAGGTTCAAATTATAAATCACCTTGTGCTTTATTAATATAAATATTTTTTATGATATGCAAATCTTCTCCTTGAACAAAGATAAAATATAAACATTTTTTTACTACAGATAGGTAGGTTAAAAACAAAAAACCTAACAAAATATGAGATTTATTTGAAATACGTTTCAAAAAAGGTTTAAAATTTTAGAGGTATGGCATCTCAGTTTATCTCATATTATGCAAGTCAACAGTCTTTTACATTACTTCATTTAAATTTATGTTCTGTGATTTTGTTAATCACTGAGCCAAGCAAATGTAAAATTGATTCACTGCCTATCTACACACATAGGAAATCATACTCACATCTTGGCATAAATCCTTGGCCTGTAACAGCTTAAATGTCACTGTGAGAAGGTCACTTCACTGTGAATGGTACTTGCATGTTCTGCAGAAGTGGCATTTGTTTTTATAGTTTGATCCATTAAAGTACCAGAAATAATAAAATCGTAGAATCTTTAAGGTTGGGAAATACCTTTAAGACCATCAGGTTCAATGATTAACCTAACACTTCCACCATGGAACCATGTCCTCAAGCCATAGTCACACGTGTTTTGAATACTTCCAGGGACTGTTTCTCTGGACAGTCTGTTCCAGTGCTTCATTGTCCTTTTCATGAAAAATGTTTGCCTAACCTAAACCTCCACCGGTGCAAATTGAGACCATATGCTCTTGTCCTGTCACTTTTTACCTGGAGAAGAGACTGGCATCCACCTCACTTCAGCTTCCTTTTGTGTAGTTTGTGTAGCAAGTGATAAGGTCTCACCTAAGTAACTACTACACGTGATGCAGCCTTGCTCTCCTGGAGATGGCTGATTACCTGCCTACGCACGGGAAGCAGGAACTCCTAGGAGTTTGCTTGCATGTGCAACTTTTGTTTTCCCTATTAAACTTTGTCTCAACACATCAGTTTTCCAGCTGCCAGCCTTCCAATTCTGTCCACAATCTCACTGATAGGGAACTGAGCAAGCAGCTGTGTGGTCTTTGGTTGCTGGCTGGTGTTAAACCACAACAAATGGCTTCACTGTTTTTAGGGGAATGTTGGAAGACATTATTATTTATCTTAATTAATAAAACCAGAAATCAGTATATCTTTCTAAAATGCGAGGTTATTAATGATAGATTGGCCATTAATGTCATTACAATGAAATATAAGGTTGTTACTTTGTGAGCTTGACATTGTATCTGTAAATTGGAAGCTTGCACAGCCCCAGTAAAATCCCTGTTATGTGTCCTGTGGTCACTCTGATTCTCTGCTGGAAGTCACAGAGTATAGACAGAGTAGGGGCAGCATGACTGCTGTTTCAGTCACATATACTGAAAGCATTTATTTTCTAAAGTCAAGCTGCATTCACATAGTCCATCTGATGTCTATCAACTGATGTTTGTGTCAGGTGTTGTCATGGCCATATATCAGAGAGATACAGGAAGCTTCTTAGATTTCTTTTATTGAATAGATTAAGCACTTTCAAATGAAGCTGTAAAAGCCTGAACTAGAATTCTAAGTAACACAAATAGAGTTTCCAGACTTACTTCTCTTTGAAAGTAATATAATTTTCTGGGTCAAATTTATCTTGCAGAAGCATTTTTCCCTAAGCTATAAAGATGTAGTAAGATGGACATAGAATCATGATGAAAGTAGACTTCTCAGAATGCCTTTATGCCTTTGGAAATCTATTTATAAGAGTCAAGGTGTATGAACAAGGTGGTCTGGACAGGGGTGCACTTTATTATGTTGCTTGAGATAAATCCTGATCCAGCCTACTGTTTGTGACTGCATTTGTTAAATTTAATAATGTGTGTGTGGTTTTGGAAACTGATGCTCTAAAATGACAGGTTTCTGGAGTGTTTTATTTTAAACATTAAGATTCTGAAAAAGTTACAAAATTCCTATTAATTCTGAAAATTCTCAGTGAGCATTCAGCAGTGTGTGGAGTGTTGCAGTTACTTGGTCTGTTGAAAATTCAGCTGTAAATATGTTGTTAACTTCTAGCATTTTCACCACTGTGGCAGGGGTGTCTTTAAGGTGGTGTTTATATATTGAACCACTATGGTGTCTCTGTATTAACTATTAAGTAAAAAAAAACCACAGGCCAAATATTATGGTGTAGCTCTGATGATGACTTACCCAGTTTCTCGCATAATCTCTGTTGCATAGGGATTCTTTTAAGATCATGGTGTTATTTCTTCTCTGTGATGCTATTTGAAAATATTCCTATTCTTAGATCAGATGAAGAATATCAAACAAATAGCTTTCCATTCCATATACAGTAATTTGGCGAATATAAGCCGCACCATTTTAACTAAAATTTTGCTCCCACACCGGAAATGTGGCTTACATTCAGGGGCTGCTAATATGTGAATATTTTTCTGACATTTCCAACCCCTGAAGTGGAAACCGAGGTGCCGAGTTGAGCAACCTGCCAGTAAAAGCCGGCATTTCGCGATTGTTACAAATTGTTACTCTGTTGTGCCACGGGTGGAGCAGGCCCCCTGCAGGCAGCACGGGGGGCGGGGGAGGTTCCTCCTTCCCTCCTCTGCCACAGCCCGAGGGAGAGACAAGGGGGCCCCATGCTTCCATCGCCTCGGCCCGTGGGGTAAGCGGGGGACTCCTGCCCCCGCCTGCCGCAGCAGGAGCAGGCAGGCTGCGTCCCCGCCCGCCCCCTCCACGGGAGCAGGGGTGGCTCCATTCCTGTCCCCAGCCGCTGCCACGGGGGCAGGGTTGGCTCCATTCCTGTCCCCCGCCGCTGCCAC
>PYHW01009139.1:97974-108119 GCA_013186435.1 Turdus rufiventris | reverse complement strand
TATTTGTTCTCCTGCTCCTACAAAAGCTTGAGGAGTCTCCAATTCCCACCTGGAATTTTCTGGCTTTACCTAAAAAGGATTTTTTTTCCTGTGCTTTAAACATTATTTACCTTGAGGTGGCCTTTGGCAGTGAAAGTTTGGGGATTTTTTAATACTTAAAAAAAAAAAAAAAAGGGTCGGGTTTTATTTTTAACCACGCTTTTATTGCCTTTTTTCCCCCCAAAAAAACAAACCCACACCAAATCACATCCTAGATTTCTATATTTACACTGCAGACTTCTTAATCTCTTATGTAAATATCCATATTCTGGTGTAATCTCTGGAAAAAAAATGCTATTTATAGCATCCTGCTGCTGCAGAAATCTTCATTATCAATGTAATGCTGCGAGAGAAAAGCAAATCAATTTGCAGAGTTGTCAAACAGCAAGATAAGCACCCAGATTAAAATGATTCCAATTATTTTAAACAAAAAGAAACCTCATTTGTTACAATAATGAAGACCACACACATCCTGTGAGCAGAAGTGATTTTTTTTTTTGATGGACAGAAATTATCCCAATTCTTTTCCACAGCAGCAATAAAAAATGGGTTAAAAAAGGTTTCAAACATTTGGGATTTTCAGTTTTTCTTGGCAGAGAGTTTCTCTTCAGGGCTGATTGGGATGATGCCACTGCATTCTTCTGCCTTGGCCACGGGGTGTTTGACAAAAGCTCTCCTGATGACATCAATGTCCCTTCCCAAATGTTCCATCATCGGGGACACGATGGAAGGGGGAGCCTCTAAGTCGATCAGAAAATATCTGCAATGAGAAACACAGCAAATCAGCCAAAATATATGGGCTGGAACAAAAGAAATCAAAATAGCTGGGGCTGGAAAAAAAGAAACCAAAAAATAAACCAGAATACCTGGGCTGGAACAAAAGAAACCAAAATACCTGGGCTGGAAAAAACAAAACAAAACAAAACAAAAACAAACAAACAAACAAAGAAAAAAAACCCACCAAAAAAATAAACCAAAATACCTGAGCTGGAACAAAAAGAAAAAAAAAAGGAAAAAAAAGGAAAAAAACCACCACCAACAACAACAAAAACAAAAACCAAACCCAAAACAAAACCACAAAAAACCAAAATACCCAAAATACCTGGTCTGGAACAAAAGAAACCAAAATACCTGGGCTGGGAAAAAAAAATAAACCAAAAAATAAACCAAAATACCTGGGCTGAAACCAAAAAAATCCCAAAATACCTGGGCTGGAACAAAAGAAACCAAAATAGCTGTGTTGCAATTCAAGGAGTTTTTGTGGGATTTCTTAAATGAGAATTCCTAACTTTTTTCCTGCTCCTGTGGGATTTTTTAAATGAGAGTTGCTAAGTTTTTTCTTGCATTTTGGTACCTGGATTGTTTGAAATGAAAGCTCAATGTTGGCTTGATTTCAGTGATGAAAATGAAAAGTTCAGCTGAATTCTGTTGGAATCTTGAGCTGGTATCACCCAGAACAATTCCAGCAATTCCAGTTTTCCCCAACACTCCTGGAGCTCTGGCCAGCCCTGCTGACCCAAGGAGATTGAGGACTTTGCTTTTTCCTCTTCCACTCATTCCCACATCCTGCCTTGGGCAGTTTTTCAGACAAGGTGGGATGGCAGCAGCAGCACCTTCCTCCAGCTCCTGAGGGGTTTTTGGGGGAAACATCTCGAGCTCATTCACACACACACAGATTCCTTCCTGCAGGGCTCTGCCTCAGAGCTCAGGGGAGATGGGAAAATAAATATTAATGAATAAATAACTAAAGCAAAGAGGTGGAATTATCCCAAATCACATCTCAGATGTGAACACAGCTCAAATCTTCCCTGTGCTGGAGCCTGATGAGCATCCAGCAGTGCTGACCTTGGTGGGACTGAACCATGGAATATCCTGAGCTGGAATAAACCCCCAGGGATCACCCAGTGCCAGCYCCCCCAAAATCCCAGCCTGGGCATCCCTGGCAGCTCCTGGAGCTCTGTGCCCATTCCTGGGGAGCCTCTGGGGGAAGAACCTTGCCCTAAATCCCACCCTAAATCCCTCCTGGCCCAGCTCCAGCCTCTCCCTTTGGTGTCCCCACACTGTCCTGACATCCATGGGGGAGCAGCCAGTGGCTCCCCACTGATATCTCAATATCCAAAATTATTTCTGCAGTAATTCCCACCCCTGTAGATCTGCCCCTCATGCAGGAGCTCAGCTGGAGTTTTCCAGGAGGTTTTTCCAGCTCCAGCACAGCTGAGGGAGCAAAGGGGTGTCCTGCACTTCCCTGCCTTGTTCCAGCCAGGGGACACAACATCAATTCCTGCCCAAAATCTCATCCAGCCCTGCCCTCTGGCAGTGGAAGCCATTCCCTGTGTGCTGTGCCTCCAGCCCTTGGGAATTGTCTCTCCAAACCTGAGAAAGTGATTTAGAAGTTCTGGTTCCAGCTTTATTGGCGGTGCTGGGTCATTCACAACATTCCTAACAAGGATTTGATGGGATTTTGGGAATTAGGAATTGTTCCCTGGGAGGGGCTGGGATGGAATTGCCAGAACTGCCCCTGGATCCCTGGGATGTTCATTTCCAGGTTGGACACTGGGACAGTGGGAGGTGTCCTTGGGGACCCAAACCATTCCCTGGATGGGTTTTAAGGTCCCTTCCAGCCCAAACCATTCCAGAATCCCCCAGTTCTCCAAACCCACCTCCCCGAGGAGCACCACAGCACCCAGAAGTGACAGCCCTTATATGAAGGCACGTTCTCCAGGCAGGATCAGACAGCCCAGTGTCACCCCAAAACTGCCCCTGACAGGAATTCTGGATTCTTCCAAAGTCAACTACAGCAGGAGCACCCCATGTTCACAGAGGTGATGCTGGAGGGAAAGCCCCCAGGAGCAGAAGGGATTTGGGAATCTGCAAATCAGGAGGTGGAGCTGTGAACAAGCCCGGCTCGTGTCCTTCAGGCTGCTCTGGGTTTGTGGTTTTGCATCACATCCCAAATATTGCACCCCAAGAGCCCCCGTGGGGCCGGGAATGACTCAGGATTGCAGAATCCAGCCCTGAAAAAACATGGCAACAACACTTCTGTCAGCCAGCACCCTGATGTCACCCCAGCATCCCCCTGACAGCCTCACCTCATCCCCAGAAAGCGCAGAATTCCTGATGGGAGGGGCAGGATGGTGAAAAACCCCCGAGCAGAGCCCTGATGCTGAGGCAGGGTGCTCCAGGAGAGGTGTCCAGCTGGAAGGGACAGTGCCAGGGCAGGGACACGCTCAGGACAGTGCCAGCTCAGCCACAGCAGTCAGGGATTTTGAGGAACAGTTGGAATTTGGAGGAACTCTGCCCCACAGCAACAAAATTTGGCTTTTGGGCCAAATTTTTTTTGCCCACTGGGCTCCAGAACACAGAGGTGCCACCAGGGTTGGAGTTTAGGGACGGGAACCATTCTCCAGTTTTCTGGATCCCATCACTGGTGAATTCAGCAGATGCCACTTGACCTCTCCTCCTTGGGAAGCAGTTTCCAAATCTGTCAGGCAGCAGGCAGGAGGATGGGGCAGGAATTCAGGAATCCCAGCTGCTGGTTCCTGCCCCCTTCCCTCGCTGGTCCATCACCATCCCCAATCCCATGCAGAATTTAATCCCATTTCTGCCCTGCTCCTAAAATGGCAAGAGGGTTGTTTGCTGGTTTTGTTTTTTTATTATTTTTTTCCCTCCTTCCTTCCAAAGGCTGCTCTGCAACTTTGTGCTTTCTCTGCCATTAGCAAAGGGTGGAAATTTCCACTGACGCACTGTTGATAAGCCAAGGAGGGGGGGAAGGGAGGATGAGCTGTTCCAGCAGATCTGACTCCTCTCAGGAAAGGTATTTTATCAAAACTGCAGGCACTGGGAGCAAGGTGCTGTTTCAAAAACAACCAGGATTTGCTTCCCTCTGCCACAACAACAACAAAAAAAAAGAAACAAAAAAAAAGAGAGAAGGGAGGAAGAAGCGGCATAAAAAAAAATCAAATAAATAAATTGGATTTCTTCAGGAAAGAAGAAGGGATGGAAAAACAATGAGCAACACAAAGGACAATGAAATCCCTGAGGAGATGTGAACCCCTTCCCCTCGAATCCCCAAATTTTGGGGATCAGCTGCCAGGAGGCCACGGGGTTTTGAAACCCTCCAACCTTGATTGCAGGCAGTGATCTCTGACCCCACAACTGCTGTTTGTGCAGTAAACAACCCCAAATCCCAGCGAGACACAGCCAGGGAAAAATACAGGAATGCAGCAGGGAAAGCACCTCGTTCTTGCACACAGAAAATGCAAAAAGCATTTGTGCTCTCTAGGAGTCACCAGGGGAGAAATGCAGGAAAATTCCACTGATTCACCATGAGCCCACAGTTATTTTTGTCCTCCTGCTTGACTGCAAACACAAGGATGATTTAAATGCAGGGGAGCAGACTGGAACGCATTAAAACAATACATTAACTCCAAAAAAAAAAAAATTAAAATATAAGATGGTCTCAAATAGAGGAGGACGTGCCTTGCATATGAGGGAAATAAAAGAAAGAGGGAAAAAAAAGGAGCCAGGTTTAATTTCTCAACTTTACCATATTCAAGCCAGAAAGTGTTTGAACCTTGAGCCCTAAGGATGCTCCAATCTGTTGCTTTCAGATGGCCTGGGCAGGACTGCAATGAAATGGATGAAAATTCCCTTTGAGATCCTCCTGGAATATAGATGTGGAGATTTGGGGTCCCAAGGTTTTGAACCCAAAAATGTCTCCCTGTGTGGAGGATCTGAGGGAAAGGAAATGTTGTGAGGTGAAAGGAGCAGAAAACACCAAGAGGGAACCACAGCAGGTGCAGGAGGAGCTCCACGTTCTCCTCATTAAGGAACTTCACAAAAATAATTATTTTTTTTTTACTAGTTGAATTTTCATTTTTAGGATCATGGAAATGGGGGAATTTGCTTGGTCCCTCCTCAGCAGGGCAAGTCCATGATCAGGATTGTCATAAGAGTGACTGCAACTTTTGGCTTTTAATAATATTGCAGTGCAAATTCCTTGAAAATCTGGGAAGGACCAGAAGAAGCCCAAAAGTTGGATTTGAATGACCAAACTGTGGCACAGCAATGATGGGGATGATCCCCAGAGACCCCAGGAATGGCATTTCCCAAATTCCATCCATCCCACCCCATTAGCCGCTGCTCAGCTAATTAAATCATGGAATCATTAAGGCTGGAAAAGACCTTCAAGGCCACCTTGTCCACCATACATGGTGCTAAACTCCAATTAAATTAAATATTTAAAGATAGTTAAGAAAATAAAAAGATTAAAATTTTAATTTAATCCCTCTCCCCAATCCAAATGGTGGCTGGTTGCCACCTCACCAAGCCCAGTGGCCACCACACTCAACTTGCACAAGAATTTGGGGAATTCTGGTGCCAGCTTTGCTCAAGGCCCTCTAAAAAAAGCACCAAAATTCCAAAGAGCGCTTCCAGAGGTGAGGTGGAAAGGGAAAAAATAAAAAACCATCCCAAACATTTCATGGCTTTGATCCTTGGGGCACATCCACATTTCCAACGTGAAGAATTTGAAGGCTGAGTAATGGTTCAAGTCATCAATGAAGAAAGCCCCATCTAGTGGAAGAAGACAATCAACTGAGCAGAAAATACTTCAAATGTGCATAAATCCACAAATGTTCCAGCTGCTTTTGTCCTCACCGACTGAGAGCCAGGACACCTTTCTGCCCAAACAGCTCAGGGTGTTCTAAAATCCAAACAGCAACAAGAAATTGGGTTGGGCATTAAATTCAATTTATTTTGAGGGGGATTAAGCAAAGAAAGATTGCAGCTTCTTTTATCTGGTTTTGTTTTGCCCTCTTTGGTCTTCAAGAGCCATGAAAAGCATCAAGAGGCTCCACTTGAGCAAGGCCAAGCACGTTTGGAGAATAAAATCATTTAAATCTGAATAATTTGGGGTCGATAAAGGGTGGGGAGAGGATTGTTCCACGCTCCAGAGAACAACCCTGACCCTAACCATTATTGCAGCCTTGCACATCAAGGCAATCCATCTGCATCCAGGCAATTTGGGGATGATCAGAGGGCACCTCGACCTCTCCCATCCACGTGGAAAATTTCATCCTGCCGCCAGCTGGAGGAGGAATTGTGCAACTCCCCGAGCTCAGCTGCAAAGGCTGAGCATGGAAATGTCAATAAAAGGTGGCCAGAGAGGTTGTGAATGCCTGGAAATGTCCAGGTTGGATGGGGTTTGGAGAAACCTGGTGCAGGGATCTTCAAGATCTTTCCAACCCATTCTAGGATGGCCAATTCTTTAATTTTTCCTCTCAGTAACCATCCTTTCCTGCTGGTTTAGCTCCTGGAAATAAGAGCTTTTCCTGGGAAACCGCCTGGAATTTCTGCTCCTGGATATCCCCTGATCCTCAGGGATCCTGGAATTCACCTCCTGCAGAAAATTCCCCGGGCACGTGTGAAGACAAACTGCCCAAAATGCAATTCCTGGGTGATAATTCCCAATAAACTCTCCAAATTGGATGACAATTCCTGATTAACTCTCCAAATTGGATGGTCATTCCTGATAAATTCCCCAAAATGGAATTCCTGGATGATAATTCCTGATGAACTCCCAGATTGGATGGTAATTCCTGATGAATTCCCCAAATGCAATTTTTGGATGATAATTTCTGATAAATTTCCCAAATACAGTTTCTGGATTATAATTCCTGGTAAACTTCCCAAATGCAATTCCTGCATGATAATTCTGGATATATTCCCAAAATTAAATTCCTGAATGATAATTCCTGATAAACTCCCCAAATACAGTTTCTGGATTATAATTCCTGGTAAACTCCTCAAATGCAATTCCTGCATGATAATTCCTGATAAATTCGCAAAATGTTATTTTTGGATGATAATTCCTGATCAACTCCCCAGATTGGATGATAATTCCTCATAAATCCCCAAAATGCAATTCCTGGGTGATAATTCCTGATAAACTTCCCAAATACAATTCCTGGAAGAGAATTCCTGATCAACACTCCAAAATTCAATTCCTGGATTATAATTCCTGAAGAATTCCCCAGACTGGATGACAATTCCTGATAAACTCCCCAAATTGGATGATAATTCCTGATGAATTTCCCAAAATGCAATTTTTGGATGATAATTCCTGATTAACTCCATATATTGGATGATAATTCCTGGTAAACTCCCCAAATGCAATTCCTGGAAGAGAATTCCTGATCAACTCCCCAAATGCAATTCCTGGAAGAGGATTCCTGATCAACTCCCCAAATGCAATTCCTTGAAGAGAATTCCTGATCAACTCTCCAAAATGCAATTCCTGGATGATAATTCCTAATAAACTCTCCAAACTGAATGATAATTCCTGATAAAATGCCAAAATTCAATTCCTGGAAGATAATTCCTGATTAACTCCCCAAATTGGATGATAATTCCTGGTAAACTCCCCAAATGCAATTCCTGCATGATAATTCCTGATAAATTCCCAAAATGCAATTTTTGGATGGTAATTCCTGAAAAACTTCCCAGATTTGATGATAATTCCTGATAAATTCCCAAAAAAAGCTATTTTTAGATGATAATTCCTGATGAATTCCTCAAATTGGATGATAATTCCTGACAAACTCCCCAGANTGGATGATAATTCCTGACAAACTCCCCAGATTGGATGATAATTAATTCCTGATAAACTCCCCAAATGCAATTCCTGGGTGATAGCTCCTGATGAATTCCCAAAATGCAGTTCCACAAGAACAAAAGCAAGCCCTGGGTTTGCTATTTCAGAGAACACGGGGGTTGAGGAGACAACTGAGAGCGAAGAGCAAAACAAAACAGCAAAAGAAAATTGCCATCTTTTCAAAATCCAATTTGAAAGCAAGAAAAAGACCAACAAGGCAATGGAAAACATGGAAATTGTGATGAAGAATCAGAGTTTTGTTGGAGAACTCATAAATCGTGGAATGGTTGGGTTGGAAGGGAATTGAAACTCATCCACTGTCCAAACTCATCCAACCTGGCCTGGGACACTTCCAAATGTGCAGCTCAGTAAAATGAAGTGATAGAAATGATAGAAATGTGTAAAACACTGCCCTGTTCCAGGCAGGTTTAACAGAGGGAATCCCAAACCAAGGGCAAGGAAAGGTCCTGGTGCTCCATCAGTTCCCAAACCCTGAGCAGGCTCACCTTTGCTCCAGAAAAAAAATAAAATAAGAATGGAAACAACATTGGATGGGGGCTAAAAACCACTAAAAACTCAATTTCCAACCCCCAATATTCCAAGTTCCTCCTCCAACCCCCCCATCCCAGCTCCTGAGATTTCACAGATTCCTGATCTGCAATGTGTAAATCCTATTTTTATTTTTTTAATTTTTTTTTTGCAGGGCCAGAGCAAAGCCAAAGTGCCACCCCCAGTGTGCTACTCTCACTTTACAAGCAGTTGGAATCTGCTCCAGCTCAGCCCTGAGCAAAGCTCTGCTGTCCTCAGGCAGCCCCAGCCTGGAGAGGGATTTGTGGTTGTGGAGCACCTCAAACAGAGGCAGAGTTGAACATTCCTTCAATTCAAAGGCTGGCACACACCTCATTTAAATCAGTTTGGTTGTGTTTGTGCCAGGCACAAACACTCCTGGGACCAAAAGAAAAAAAAACACCTTAAAAGCAATTTCAGGGCAGCTCATTATTAACAAGTAGTGGCGAGTACAAGAAATGCTTGGCACAAATCTGGTGCCCAGCAGGAGAGAAAGGTTGGGAATTTATTTATTTGTTTATTTAAATATATTCTTCCCCTGTTTTTTCACAGCCTGCCTCAAAGTCTCACCTAAATTTCTATACCTGGATCTTTGTCACATTTTATTCACCCACAGGATTAATTGTTACGATTTCAAATGGTTCTCTGAAATACTTAAAACCCAAAATATTTGTGTTCCACTGTGAATAAAATAAATGTGAATGAGAGGCTAATTTAGTTTTAAGATCAGCAAACCAGGCATTGAAAAGTTTGATTTTTAGATGGATCCACACGATTCCCAAAACTCAATTTTCATAATGACCTACAGGCAAAAATTGTCAATATTAGGTGTTCAAAAAAAAAATAAAGTAAAAGGAGGAGGGTGCCCAGAGTGATGCATTCAAGAGGAAAAAAAAAAAATCTAATTTTTAACAGCTCCTCAATATGCAGAATGTCCTGAGAGGGAATAATTAATTGTTGGTGGGATCTGAGGTGTTGAGGAGAATAAAACTTCTCCTGCCACAGTCACCATGGCAGCTGGGGGAAAGCTGTTTTATTAAAACCTCAAACAAGCAAAAAAGTCAGAGCTTTGGAAGATTCAAGATGTTCCCCCAGACACTCATCTGAATTCTCACAGAAGCCTCTTAATTCAGAATAAGTCAAGACTAAGGAAAAGTGAAATATTCTGGATTATCCAATGTCCCACTCCTGCTCCAAAAGGGACACAGGAGAATCAGAAATTGGCTGGGAGGGAGAAAAGATTCCAGGATTTCATTCCAGGAGCTTAGGGGGCTGTATGGAAAAGTTGTTTATTTTCTTTTTAACTTTGTCCTATTAAAAAAAAAAAAAAAAAGAAAGATTTTTTTTACAGCTGCTGTAAATTGGCTGATTTTATAAGGTGGCTCAAGAGCTGAATTCTCACTTCCTATTGATGGATAATGTTTGATTTCCTGAATGTTTTATTTTCCCATATAAAATACTGCACGCAATCCACGCTGCCTGACCATGGAGCTGCAAACTCCACAGGAAAATCTCCTGGAATCCAGTCCCTGGAATTCCCAGATGCTGCCACTGCTCTGGAATCTGAGATCCCAAAGAAAAGGCACAGAAATATTTCCTGCAGCACCTCTGAATCCCTTCTCCTTTCAACAAACCAGGGAACCACGAGGTGTCACAGCCAGGGAGAGATCCCAGTGCAGGGCAGGGACAGACCCAGAAATATTTGGGGACATCTGACCTGGGAGGGGGAGGAGGAGAGGAGGAGGAGGCTTTGATCTGATGCTTTCCTGCCTGAAATGGTGGCTGAACCCTGGTTTTGGTCAGCACATAAAATACAGCTGAGGGCTCTGCAGGCAGGAGGGGTTTGCTCAGAGATCTCTGGGATGAGAATTTGGAAATGCTGGGG
>PYHW01009139.1:65433-89369 GCA_013186435.1 Turdus rufiventris | reverse complement strand
CCAGGCTCAGCCCCTTCCCAGCTCCCTCAGCCCCTCCTGGGGCTCCAGCCCCTTCCCCAGCTCCGTTCCCTGCCCTGGACACGCTCCAACCCCTCCAGGGCTCTCCTGCAGGAGCCAGGACTGGACACAGCCCTGGAGGGACAATCCCTGCCCTGCTGGACACACAATTCCTCATCCAGCCTGGTCTGAGCCATCTCTCCCTCCTGTGAGAAGAATTTCCCTGGATCAGATCTGCCTCTGGACACACAGCTCTGATGCCCACCCTGCCCATCCTCACTGCTGCCCAAGGACAATGACAAAGTTGCACACGGACAATAAAAAAAACCTTCCCCAGCGTATTTTTAATTTTTAAATAATTTTTAAATTTTGTAATTTTTAAACCCTCTCGCTTTTGCAGAGCATCCTTGGCTCTGGAGCAGAGGGTTTAGGGTGGAAGTCACAATGTTTTCACCAAGTGAAGAGGGGATCTCACCAATTCCTTGCTCAAATTCTGTCAGATCAATCTTGGGATACAAAAAGCTGCCTCGCAAACGGGGGTCAGGTAAATATTAAAAATCACTGCTGACAAAGGGTTATAAACATCATAACCTGAATTATCTTCTATCGCTCCACCAACACCTCAAAAATAAAACCCAAAACACCCAAAAAACAAATCCCCGAGTACAACCTGATTAAAATGGAATGTCCAGAGATGAAACCTCCGGGCTGTTCCCTTTCCCAGCACCAGAACATCCCAGGGAAACTGGGGCAGCCCCATCCCAGGAGGGGAATGAATTCCCTGCAGGAAAAAAAAACCTCACTGGCAGCATCTCCGTGGGATTTTCCACACCTATCCTGCCCAGAACCCACCCAGAAATCCCAAAAAAGCAGGAAACTGGGCAGGGAGGCTTGGCCAACACAAACAGAACCAGCTGGTGACAAAGAGGCTGCTTGAACCTCTTTGGGAATCACTGACCTGGAAAGCTGCTCACTGAGCAAACACCTCATAAACTAATTACAGAACCAGTTAATTAATAGTTAACTCATGGAAACGCTCCCTCTTGGAAATCACAAATCCACACCAAGTTTGTAAAGCAGGAAAATGCTGATTTTTTTCATCCCAAATCCAAAGTTTCCTCTCCAAAAAAAAGTTTCTTACCCGCCCCTTGAAACAAACAACAGCAAAACTTTCATTTTTCCTTTACAACACAGCAGCAAAAGAAGAGAAGAAATGAAAAATTGGGGTTAATTCATTTTCTCTGCAGTTTTTGCCAACACCCCATCTCCAAAGGAAAGTGAACCCTTAATTTAACACCCTGTCCTTGCTGAGCCACCAACACTGGACAAGGAATTCCTGATTCCCACCTCAATTCCCGAGTTCATCGTGTGCTTAAGGGGGGGACAGGGATGAGCAGAAGGCAGTGGGAGATTCAGGGCTCTGCTCACAGAATGTGCTGATGTTTGAACTCCAGAATCAATAAGAAGGTGCTGGTCCCACTCAAGAACTGCTAAACAGGATATCTGAAGATAAAATTTTTAAAAAAAGTGGAATTTTGCACAATATCCGAGCGGATTCCTCGCCTAAAGGGGGTGTTCATTCCAGTTTTGTGCCCTGAGCCCACCCCAGCCCCATTTCCCAAAACCAAACTCAGGATTTGAGATCCTGAACTTCTCCTTGCAGTTTCAAAGAGCCCAGTTTGGCTTTGCCTTTGGAATAAGGAAAAGCAGGGATGACTGAAAGCAAAATACTCCAAAAGAGCTCCACAAAAATCTCTGTTCTGCTGGGTTGGTCGGTTTGGTGTTTGGTTTTTTTTGTTTTGTTTTTCTCTATTTTTATTGAAACTTTGTACAGAAGTTTGAAACATTTCCATACAATACTTTGAGACAGGACAAAATGCCATGGTAAAGGAATGTAAACTGCAAGAAAACACAGTCTGAAAGTATCCAAATACTCTCTAAATAAGAGTTTTAGTTTGAAGACTAATGCAGGAGGCAAAATAATATGCGTACAGTATACAAAGAACAGTATACACAGGGCCAGCAATGCTAACTATGAAAATTTTGCATCAGATTTACTTCAAAGATTGATAGCAATATGATCATTCTATACACTAGACCAAAATTAATTTATCATACATCGTTTCTATGACAAAAAAGCTTGTCATTAAGGACAGTAGCAACTTACAATATAATTAAGCTGTATTAATCTCATTAACACTTCTAAATCTATATTCCTACTACAGTAAAGGTTTTTTTGTGTTTTTTTTCAGTATATTGTCTTATAAGATCTTAACAGACCTTTAAATAACACTTTACCAAAAGAGACCTGGATCCATTATAGTGATCTTATCTACATGCCCGTTTGGCTTTTTTTTTTTTCCAAAAAAAACAACCAAGGGACAAGGAAAAAGGCAGGTTTCAAATGCTATATGATATCATTTGGTTTTGGTCTGAAATGTATTTTAGAGAGTTAAAAAAAAAAAAACAAACAGAAAAAAGGCAGTTCATTAACTGGTATTTTATATAAAATCTGCAGAAAAATACAACAGCAACAAAACCCAAAAATACTTCACAGATATCTAAAAAAACATTTTTTTTTCTCAGAGATACAAGGTAAAGCAGCATCACTTTGACACTGTGCTTTAAAAAAGAAGATGATGAATGAAGAGACTGCTCGAGTGAGATTAGAAAATTTTGCTTTCTTCTTGAAGAAGACTACTAACATTTTGCACAGCAACTATTTTTATAACCACCTCATTTGAAAAGCGTGTACTCCTAGACACAGAATTGTCATTTCACCGCCGGTTTTTGCTCAAAGTGTCTGACTTTACACAGTGGAACTGAGAATGCCAAGTGTCACCAGATGTCACTATACCATGAGTTCAAAGATTGGAACAGAAGTGAAGCAAATGCCTTGAAACCAACACCAGGAAAGAAATCAAAGAGGAAAGTGTTTTGTAAACAAAACAAAACCACTTTGCAAAACAAACAAACAAAAAAAAACAACAAAAAAAAAAACAAACCCAAAAAGCAAAAAAATCCAAGAGTTCAGAGATCTCACAGTGAAATCAGAAATTCTAATTATGTATGTTTTACATTCTAGGACTACTCTTTACCTTAGGCCAATTAAAGCACATTAAACCATTTAATTATATACAAACATTTTCTTTTAAAAAAAAACAAAAAAAAAATTAAAACATTGCACAGAAGTCTGCTTTTAACATCACATAACAAGGTTAGTTTTATTTTCAAAACAATTACATTTAAGGGCACAGAACATACAGAATACCAAATTAACAGATGAGTAATTTTGCTTCTCTGTACATGCTAAATCCAAAGATTTCCTTGAGAAAGCCGGAGCTTGGCAACTCCAGCTTCTTCCATATCTCCTGTTCTCTGAAAGGGAGCAATTCCCAACACCTCCTCTATCTCAGGATTTAAAAAAATAGATATATAAAAAAAATAAAGCTGTTTTAAAGTTGTAAGCATCTTTTAAGTGCTGGCAGAGCTCCCTGGGTGGCTCTGGCCCCTCCACTGTAACCTTGTGGAAATAAATCCTTTGCTCTGCTCGGTTACAGGGCTCATGACTCTCATCAGAAGTCTCATCTTGGCCCTTCTGGGATCAGGGAACACACAAGTGGAGAAGTAAAAAATACACAATATAAGGAATATACTAAAGGCCATCTTTATTTCTTACAATCTCGCACTGTTTCCTTTCCCTAAAAGCTAAACAAGAAAAAATATTGTAAAAAAAAGATAATTAAACAACAAAAAAGCCTCTAAACTTTGGCAGAGAATAGCATCAAATCAGCCATTTAAAAAAACTTAAATAAAAACAGTCTCCCAAAATGTACTATGAAACTCTCAAGAAGCCTCTTCTTTTTTTTTAATTTTATTTTATTTTATTTTTAAATAAAAGGCTTCTACCATTTCCAGGAGCAAAATTCAAATATCTTACCAGAAAAAAAAATAAGTTAAGGGAAGTAACAAGAAGAAAAAAAAAAAAAGCTGTCATTCCAAACTCAGTTTTCCAAGACTTGTCATCCTAAGCTCAAGGCAATAATAAATAAAAAACCCATTGCTGCAAGACAGAAGCACAACCAGCCCCACCCAGGGGGAGGAGGCCAGGCAACAAAATTCATGGAACTGACTGTCCATGGTGGGTTCTGCTGGACCAAAAAATGGGTTTTTCACCCCAAATTCATCAACTTCCCCCCCTCAGCAAAGGCTTGTTTACGCTATAAAAAATTCCCTTCTCCTACACAAGGTCCTTCTCGCCAGCAGGCAGCTTGCTTGGAACCTCAGAAATCTCTTTATTGACTAATAATAAAGGCCTTTTATTGAGTGGTTTTATGCAGCAAAAAACATCAGCAAACTTCCAGGAGCTCTATGGCACAGCGAGGCTGGAGAGCAGCACACCAAACACCTGGAGAGAAAAAGCACTGGAGAGGAAGAATTCGCTTCAAAGCTTCACAACAGGTGCAAAGATGGGGTAGGGGGGAAGGCAGATTAATAATCCATGATGCTCCTGCCCGCCAATTAGAAGTGTGATTAACGTGGCAGCTCGTTAGCTTAGCAAAGGGAGGAGGAATGGATGGGAGCTGGGGCTCCGCAGTGCATTGTGAAGGATTGGAGTCCCTTCCGCGGCGTCCCCACGGATGGGAGCGCGCAGGACAACGGCTCCCAGCGTCCCCACGGATGGGAGCGAGCAGGACACCGGCTCCCAGCGTCCCCTGTGAGGAGCAGAGGGGCAGGGAGGGCTGGAAGGAGCAGGGGGAAGCGCTGGCAGCGCCTCCTCCAGCCGGCTGCCCCGCGTAAGGCACAGGGGAGCAGCGATGGCGATGGAGCCGAAGGGTCCCTGAGCTCGCCTGGCTCGCCAGGCGGTGGCAAAGCTGCACGTCCAGGAGCAGCAGGAGCAGCCTGGCCAAGCCCAACTGCTGCCTCTGCAAGAGGGTGTTGGTGGGCTGAGAATTAGCTTTACCCTCTACAAGTTGTATTTCATCTCACAACGTCGCCCTCAATTATTTTAGCCTTCATGGAAACGATTCTCGACGTTTTACACCGAGCCAGCCTTCACAGCTCAGCCCATTCATGAAGCAACTTGAGATGCCAATAATTTCACACACCAGCATTTCACCCTTGAACAGGATTTTAAATCACAACAAAATGAGTCTTGTCCCATTGGTAGCGATCAGCGGTACCCACTGATCATTGGTAGAGATCATTGGTACCCATCAGCGCTAGGTATGGTGATTCCTCTCTACAAATATTGCAACGACACTCCCAAGGTTTCCACTTCGGAGTAGTTCTACTTGCCAGCAGCAACAACTAAACCAAGTGGAGAAAAGTGGGGCAAGCTCAGCCTCTGGTCAAAGTTTTGGAATGAATGAGATTTAATGGATATAAAAACACCACCAAAACAAACAAAAACACCCTAAAAATAGAAGTGAATCCTTTTATCTGATAATGTGCTGTAAATGATCTGCTAAAAGCCACGTGGATGGCACCACTGGAAAAGCAAACTTTCTCCAGCAGTCAAAGGCAGGATTGAGCCAAATTTCATCTCTACAAAACTGTTTCCCCCACAGGTTCTTGTCCGTGTGCCAAGGAAACGTAGCTGGACCCTGAACTCGTTTTGGTGAGCGCTCACAATGGTCCCTCAGCCCCACTTTGGTTCGTTCTCTCCTGAATGAGCTCAGGAGCAAAGACAGCTGGAGGAATTCTTTCCGTGGAAAGCCTGGATATGACCACTGCGTGCTGGAGAGGGGAGGATGAATCCTTTGGGCTCTGCTCCCAAAACCAGGAGCCAGCTTGGCTTGGGCAAGGATGAGAGTCCATCCCTGCCTGGACACCCATCCTGCAGCAGGAACATCCTCTGCATCTGCAGACCTACAAACACTGAGCGCCAGGGAGGAATTGAGGTTTTTGGAAAAATCCTGAGGACAGGACAGACCTCAATTGGCGACACAGATCGTGGATGTGCATCTGACAGCAAATCCCTCCGGATTCTCCAAGGAAGGAGGGAGGAAAGGAGGGAATTTCTCACTCGTGGGAAGGGGTGTCCAAGGAATGTGGCACTCTGGGCTGGGTGACAAGGTGGGGATTGGGCACAGCTGGGATTCATAACCAGGGAGGGCTTCTCCAAGCTCAGGGATTCCTCAGAAAACACAAAAACCCGAAAGGAAGTTTGGCAGGGTGGAAGGGGAAGTGGGAGAAGACACGAGGCAAAAGGACTCTGGAAAACAAGGAGCACTTTCACCTCCCTCTCCCATCTCCTCTTCCTTGCCTTCCCAGGGACTCCTCCCAGGCACAGCAGAGGAAAACCCTTCTGCAGGGTGAAAAACGGTTTATCAAGACACGCAAAGCCTCACGTTTCTCTTTTTCCCATGCTGGAGAACCCACAAACAGATTTTTCCCCAAAAAGAAGCTAATCCTTACAATGTCCTGAAGGTTCAGAGGCTGAATGAGTCTTTTTGGCCATTTACTGAAACTCAAGAAACACCCAAACCTGAGGAAAAAATTTCTTTTCACAGAGGTGGCAGAGCCCTGGAAGAGCTGCCCAGGGACATCCCAAACCCACCCGAAAAATTTGGGGGTTCTTCAATTTCAATACACTACAAACCCCACAGAAAGAGTATTTCTTTCTCCTCCTCCTCCACTGACAGTTTGTCATCTCCAGGCTTATTTCTGTTTTAGTTTTTTTCTCTTTTTAATACAGAAACTTCTCAGTAATGGAATTTACAGTGGATAAAAATCAAAAGACAAAAATTTCCTTACAAAGTATAAAAAGCAAAAAGGCAGAAAGCTGCTAAGAGCTATCATGTTTTAAGTGCTATAAAATGAGACAAAACAGCTTCCTGTTGTTGCCAGAAGAAAAATGAGAAACTGAAAAAAGAGAGAAGAAAAAAAAAGCAGTGAGTGCAATTAAAAAGTGCTAAGTTGGCCAAGGTAATACAGTTATTTTATAAATGTGCATCACAGCTCTGCATTTAAAAATCTTTTGATAGAGCTTTAATCACTCAGATTTTACACTCTGGTAACTGATTACCTGTTATCTTCACTTAACGCTGACTGAGCTCTAACTGCCTGACTTCAAACACAGCCACCTGCCTGCCTTTGGTATATTTATACACAGAAAAACAAAAGGTTAGTGCTGCAAATGGAAAAAAAATAAAATAAAACAAACACAAAAAGGGGAAAACAGAAAAAGCCACCACAGGACAGGTTCTGCTTTCAGCAGAGGGAGGACAACACATCTCAAATGGTCTCGAAATAGGCTAAAGCTGAGTTGATCTTACAATTATAGCGTAAACAATGCCTGGGTTGTGGTTATGTTGTTTGAAAAGAAAAGAAAAAACCAAAAATCTCCAGAGACCTGTATCAACTTCTGTATGTTTAAGCCATACCCTTAAAAGTTCACTATTCACTCACAAAGAGAAGTAGACAAACATGAAGATTCCAATTGAACAGACACAGACCAGTCCAGTATTTAGTAATAGTTTAACTTTTGGAGTCTCTTCCAGCATTTGTAAACAAACAGTCTCTTCCTCGACCTCCCGAACCACTCTCTTGTTTATGTTTTTACTTTTAAAGCCACAGAACCAATCTATGAATTTCAAATGTCTCGCCTTGTCGTCAGTCCCCTCCTCCTCCTCCTCGTGCTTTTTCTCCCCCATCAGGGCGGCCTGTCCGTTGGAATAACAATCCACGGGCGTCTCCACCTCGGAGTGGCTCACCGAGATCACCGGGTTGCTGTCCTCCCTGCACGTCACCAGCAGGTTGATATCCTCCGGCTTGACGTTTTTAATGTTCTCCTCCGACTTCCCGTTGGGGATGATGTGGTTGGCGTTCTCGTTGCACTTGAGGACGCTCTTCTCCCGCGCCTGGTACAGCTCGGCTTTGCCGGCGCTCTCCGGCACGCCGCGCTTCCTCAGCGCCCAGAACGTGGTGGTCCTCACCTGCTCCTTGGTGGGCGGCGGCGTCAGCAGGCTCACCACCACCGTCACCGCGCCGGTGATCCAGAACAGCCCTGTGGCCACGTACATGTAATGGATGTTCTTGATGAAGCCGGGCCTGGTGTCCGGCTGGTCGCACTCGGGAGCGCGGTACAGGAAGGCCAGCACCAGGCGGATGGCGCCCAGCACGAAGCCGGCCATGCCGCCGTAGAAAGCGCCCTGCTCGTTGCAACGCTTCCAGAAGATGGCCATGAGGAACAGGGCGGCCACGGGCGGGGTCAGGTAATCGGCCACCTCCTGGATGTACAGGTACATCTGCCCGCCCTGCATCTCCACGATGATGGGCACCCAGGCGATGCTGATGGCCACCATGAAGGCCACGAACACCCTGCCCACGATCATCAGCTCGCGGGAGGTCGCGCTCTTCCGCAGCAGTTTGTAGACGTCGAGCGTGAAGATGGTGCTGGCGCTGTTGAAGATGGAGTCCAGGTCGCTCATGAGGGCGGCGATCATGACGGCCATCATGAGCCCGCGCAGCCCCACGGGCACCAGGTTCATCACCAGGCGTGGGTAGGCGATGTTGGAGCAGCCGGCCCTGCTCCCGCACACCTGGAAGCAGTGCTCGGGGTTGATGCAGGCGATGTCATCCACAAACAGGATGCGGGAGATCATCCCCGGCACCACGATGATGAACATGGGCAGCAGCTTCAGGAAGCCGGCCATGAGGGTGGAGCCTTTGGCGTGAGCGATGTTTTTGGCGGCCAGGACTCTCTGCACTATGACTTGGTCGGCGCACCAGTACCACACCGAGGCCGGGGTCTGTCCCAGCAGGAACCCAGGCCAAGGAATGTCCTCGTCCGTCGGCTCGCGCAGCATTTTCAGAGAGTCGGGCTTTGGACTGACGTTGCAGGAGTTGGTGTTGGAGATGTTGTAGGTCAGGAGGATGGAGGTGATGTTCGGCGAGGCCAGCATGTACCTCCTTTTCACTTCTTCAAACCCACCGACCTCCATGAGGCTTATGATCATGAGTGTGAGGGCGCCGACGATCATAAGCAGCGCCTGCAGGGTGTCCGTGTAGATGACGGCCACCAGCCCTCCGGTCACCGTCAGCAGCGCCGTCATTCCGATCAGCAGGATCACCGACAGGTACAGGTTCCACCCTAGGGACTCTTGGATAAAAAGCGCCCCTGAATACAAGTCAACCGAGAGTTTGGTGAAGATATAAAGGATTAGAGACAACGCTGCAAAATAGATTTGAATCCTATGCCCTCCGAACCGCTTGGACAAGTATTCGGGCATGGTGTACACTCCCGACCGGATGTAGACTGGCACGAAGACCCATCCCAAAAGCTGCAAAAGCATTAAGGCGTTGAACTCCCACGCGCCTACGGCGAATCCGCTCGCCGCTCCAGATCCTGCGAGCCCAATGAAATGTTCACTTCCAATATTGCTCACAAACAACGAGGCCCCGATAGCTACCCAGGTCATAGAACGCCCTGCCAAAAAGTAGCCACTCACGGTGCTCCGATTGCTTTTCCACATGGCAAAGAAACCTATGCACATTACAAGCACGAAGTACAGCGCCACAATGGCAATGTCTGCTGGCTCCAAAGCAGCCCTCATTTTGTAACCAAAAAAGCCTTCGCTGACGTCCACTTCTCGCCCCCCAGCCAACGTCTCTTAAGCACCACGTGAACCAGTTTTAACCAAAATCAACACAGCGGGTCAAATTCTTTGTCCCTTGGTTTGCTGTCCTGATGCTGGTGGCAGTGGTACATTTACTTTTCTCCGCTTCTCAAATTTGGGAACTTAGCACGCACTTTTAATCCACATTCCACAAGAGCATCAGCCTTAACTCAGTTGATGTAGGAGAAATTCTTAGTTGCAGCTAAGTTTAGTGAGGCCTACTGTACCAACCCTGCAAGGCAGCAAAGACAAAAGACAAAGATTGAATTAGAGAGGAATTTTATGAAGTAATGAGAAAAAATTTGAAGTGTAGTCAAACAAATCACTGAACACCACAGATTTTTCCCCCTTTATATTTCCTGCAATCCACAACAGACATCATTCAGTATTGGTAGGGCTAAGTGGGAAAAGCCTTTTACAAGTCGACTTCATTGGTTACAGGAACCTTCAGAGACGCAGCGATTCGGGAGGATTGAGTGCCCCAAATTCCCCAGAACATGGCAAGCAACAAAAACACATTTTCTTTTTCTTTGCTCCAGTGTCTCACAAGTCTCCTTCTCAAGCCACTAACCACATCTTCCTCTTTCAAGCAACAATCTTAGGAAAATAAAATTAAACAGCAATGGTTATGGAGCCCAAACCTGGCTCAGCATTTCCTGCACTGCATCCCCCCAAATCCTGGGAGATCCTGGCACCACAGGAATGCACTCAAGACAACAGCTGGCTGCTAGAAAAATCAAAGTGAGGTCACAGTGCTGTCAAAAAACAACATCCATTTCAAATCAGCTGGAGAATCAAGGTTACTCTGCAGGTTTTGAGGTGGGCTTGCTCCTGTCTGGGGTCAGACAATCACAGGGTTATTTTTCACTCTCCATAAAAGCTCTCCATACATATCAACGAGATCCAAGGGGAGAAAACATCCCATTCCAGGAAGTGGCAGAAGCAAAACTCCACCTGCCATCCCATGTTAGGGCCAGAACCTTTGGATACCGACACCTGGGGTTTTGTGGGAGCACCAGAGGGCTCACAAAGAACACTCAGTGGGTTGTGGCAGCAGTCACAGCTGAAGGATGCCAGGAAATGCCCTTCCCAGCATCCATTCCCATCCCAGCATGGGCAGGTGGAAGGTATGGAGGCAAAGCTTTCCCTGTCACACTCTTCCCAAATTTCCAATCCCAACCTGACAGCTCCCAAACACGTCAAAAACAAAACTCATTTGGGCAAGCAGGACTGAAGCGCGGGGAGTGGAGGAAGGGGCACTGAGGGGCTGCATGGTGGCTCCCTCCTGGATTTGGGATGTGCTCCCATCTCCTGTTTATGCCTTGGGAGGTACCACAGAACCATGGAATGGTTTGGGCTGGAAGGGATCTCAAAGCCCAGCCATGGCAGGGACACCTCCCACTGTCCCAGGCTGCTCCAACCTGGAACTGAACATTGCAGGGATCCAGGGGCAGCCACAGCTGCTCTGGGCACCCTGTGCCAGCCCTGCCCACCCTCTACCAACCCAAAGGCTTCTCATGGGATTAGAGAGAGCTGGACACGGGATTCTTCCATGTCCTACACCCAATGGCCATGGGAAGGGAAGAGCAAAGCCAAGAACAGGTTTAGTCTAAAGATCGGAGCACAAACCTTTAGTAGCAATAATGAGATTATTACAGAAGGTGAGAACAGGGTCTCCTGTTCCACTCCTCCTTCCCACCCACTGGTAAAGGCACAAGAAAACCAACACTGGCTCTTTTTTCTGGCCATAAAGTCTCACAAGTCCTACAAGCAACAGCTCCAGGCAAACCCTTCCAGTTCATTCTCTGGCACGAGGCTGAAGCTCCCATTTCCCCATTAATTAATGATTAATACAAACAGCCTGATAGCATATTCTAATATTTGGTTGGTTTCTTGTTTAGCATCCCTGCCATATATTGGGTTTGTTTAAAGGGTCAATAAAACCATTTCAAATTCCCAGAGAGTTAAGGTTGAAAACGCACACGTTGTGTTGAAGGCAGCAATGGTGCTGAGGTAAAAACGTGCAACTCCTCATGGATTTTAAAAATAGCTCCCAGCAAGCCACAACTTCAGCCTTAAGGAGAAATCCACCATTGTATCATTTGTATGGTCCAGCTGTTTTTCAGAAGAAAAATTAAAAAAAAAAAATAATAAAATAAAAAGGGTTCCCCCCCCAGCACTACAAACCCACTTGAGAATAGAGATATTCCTTCTGCTGGAATTACAGCCAATAATGAGAGACTAAGGAACCATGGCACAAAACTGACTGATTACAGCACTGGGCTAAATTTATCATTCCTCAGAAGCCTCAAACCACACATGTATTTTCAATTCTTCCACAGAAGAATTCACATCTCTCCCCACCCGCAAATACAGGAGTAGTTAAATGGTCTAATAGCTTAATCCAACCCAAAATTATAAACACTTCACATCAGATGACGCAGTCAGAGCCAAGTTTAATGGACTATTCTTAGTTTGAAGCACTTTGGAGCAACACTTTAATAGTGTTGTGTCTTTTGCTATATTCAGCTAATTTTTCAACTACATTATGTTTATACCAAAATTATAAATATTTGAAGGGAAAGGGAAGAAGAGATTTTATTGAGATATGACAAAAAGAAAATCTGCTATTCAGAACACCAGAAGAACAGCCAGATAAGGAAATGGTAATAATTAATATTTTTAATGTTCTGTTGTCCTTGTCATTATTAAAAAATGTTTGATTTTAACTTGAGTTCACCCCCCCACCATCTTCCCTGCAGGTTCATCAGTCACTTGTCACAAATATCCTATAGAGCAATATGGAAAAATCACAAAAGTATTTGTTAAAGTGAATTTCATTTGACACCAGAAGTATCCAGAGTGTTTCTATAACCAGAGTATTAACAGGGAAGCTGTGGCTACCCCTGGATCCCTGGGATAATGGAAATTGTCCCTGCCCTGGGGGTGGCACTGGGGTGGGCTTTAAGGTCCCTGGGAATCCAAACTTTGTGTAATTCCAGGATCCAGACTCTCTGACAAGTGTGTCAGTATTAGATGCAGCTGCCCTCAAATAAATTGTGACATTCCTCAATTAAGTCACTTCAGCTCCAAGGGGTTCATTCCAACCCAAATAAACAAAATGTGAAGTTCCTGGAGCGTTTTCCATAGGAACATACAACCAGAGCATGCACCTGAAATAATCAAAATTCAGAGAGCTGAACCCTGCCCTTTTGTCACCAACACCTGAGGGTTTTTTCTTGCAGAGCTGCTGGAAAGTGGAAAGTTTTCAGCAGCCACCACAAATTTGCTGCACTGTCACTAAATTACAGCACTGAAGTAGCTTCTTGTACCAGTTTCTTAGACCTAATTCCAAAATAACCCTGGAACTTTTCTTCATTAGGAAAATGAGACTCGTCCCTCTGAACTTTCAGCAAGTTCTGACCTCAAGTCTTACAAAGGACTTTTGAGATGCCCCATGTGAGTTTAGTCCTGAGTTATTAGAACAGTGAACGTTGTGGCACTGACAGAGGGAGGGGAAAAAAACAAGAAAAAAAAAAAGGCAGAAAGACAGTGCTGCTGCCAAGGACTGGGAATTTTCTTCCCTGAGGCTGTTTTCTGGCTGGATCATATCAAAGACACAGAACAATGTGCTTCCCTCTTGTCTGGAAATAGAGGCTGCAGCTCTGGTGAAACAATGCATATGTCTCTCCAACACCCAGCCTGTTCCTTAAGGGAAAAAAAAAATCCCAAGCAAGTCCCTGAAGAGAGATTTCATAATGTGAAGCAGACCCAGGGTGGGATTTTGAGGACAAATTTGTAGGATTGCTCTAAAGGAAAACTTTCTCCACAGTGCTTTTTTAATAAAATGGGTGTTTAAAACATGCCAGAGTCCAACTGCTCCAGCTCTGAAGCCGCGATTCGTTCTCAGCTCCGTCGGCTTTTCGGCAGATGGGAAGTTCCTGAGCTGACTTTTCTTTTCTCCTCACCACTCCTGATGTTTTAAGGGTTAATTTGGGGATGGAGATGCCCACCTATGCCACACTGTTAGCAAATTAAGTGTTTTGCTCACAGATTGCCAAGGAGTTTTCAGTTTATTTCTTGGAAACAACATTTTCCCTCTCCACCTTCAAGCAGGAGTATTTGAACTCAGCCCTGCAGCACTTCACCTACTGAACAGCTCTGTTGTGTGGAAGAAATGTGCCTGCATTGCCAGGATCATGGAAAATATTAACTGTGCCACAGAAAAATTAATAAATAACAGAGGGCTGGTGCCTTGAGTGGGGTCTGTACCGTGAGTTGGTTTTTTTGTTTTCCTGACTCCTCACAGTGAGTTCCTACCTGTCCACTGCTCCACACTGAACACAAGGCAGCCTCAGGAAAAAAAATCTTGGTAGGTGAAATAAAATTAAAAAAAAAAAAAAAAAAAAAAGAGGAAAAGCTTTGTTCCATTTACTGCAGCACTCCAGAACACAAAAAAGGAGCACTGAGGCTCTTCATGGAGTAAGTGATATATAAATTATGTAGCACATGCCCTTGAGGAAGCAGGGGCCATCCTTGGCAGCTGCTCAACAGAGCCCTCAGCATCCAGGGCAGCAGTTCCAGGCTTTTCCCTGAAAACCAGGAGCTGGGACAGAGCAATGTGCCAGGAACCCCCCTGGGGCAGACAGGGAAGGCAAGAGTTGGCCTGGAGCATCCAATAAATAACTTGAGCTGCTGGGGATGCCAGGCCAGCCCTGAACTCAAGAGCTGCAGCAGGGAAGGGCCACATTTCCAGGTGAACCTCTGCATCATCACCACATCAACCTCCTGCTAGTCTGGAGAACTCAGGAGCCAACTTTATAAACCACCACCACCAAAAAAATGCAATTTGAGGTGCAAGGATCAAGTCACTCACTCAAAGGAGTTGTTAGGAACACGTAAGGAACTTTTGTTTTGGTCAGGAATCACTCCAGCTCTGCTCTTTGTTTTACTGCAGCAGCAGCACAAAAAAAAGCTGTTTGTTCCAGCATAAATTCTTCTGGATTCTTTTCTACACAACTGCTGAGGGAGACATGAGAGAAATAAGTAACCCCAGAGAACTCACTGGGTTTGCCAGTCAGAAATGGGATGAACAGTGGACAATTACAGAGCAGAAGCTGGAGAGATGCGAGGCCACCAGGAGCTCAAGGGTGCTGGGACTGACACTGTTAGAGCAGGACATCACTTAGTTGTCATTTTTGGGGTTTTTAAACCATTTTCCTCCCTCATCCCAAGCAAATGAACCTATTCCAGTGTCCCACCGAGTCCCAAATGAAGCAGAGGGAGTAGGCACTGCAGCAGTCAGTGACACAAGAGAAGCAAAGCCAGAAAAGATGGATTTTTTCAGAATCTGCTTCACCCTCCCCGAGCCACTTCACGCCACTGCCTGTGACATTCACACTTGGCTGGTTCTCTTTGCCAAGAGCCAGTCCCCAGCACTCCAGCAGGAATAAGGAACTGATTTGCATCCACTGTTCCTCCCAAAACTCCAAACACCTACAGGGCAAGGGGGTAAGCTGGGGACAGAGGGAAGGAGATAGAAAATCTCTTTTGATCTGTTAAAATACAGAGATACCAGAAAGAATTTCTGTCTTCTCCAGGCTTACCTAGACATGATGTATCATCACACCCAGGAGATTAATCCATCAATTATCAATTTAAAGAAAATAAGGAGTTAATACCTTCCTTTTCCCCTTGTCAGCCCAAAGAATTGGTTTATGTTTCCAGGGGTAACAAATGTTATCTGGAGGAATTTCTTCATAGAAAGGAATTGGAAGGGGCTGCCCAGAGAGGTCTGGAGTGCCCAAGGAAGGGCTGGAGGTGGCACTCAGGGACAAGGTGGGGATGGGGCACAGCTGGGGCTCCATGGGCTGGGAGGGCTTTTCCAAGCTCTGGAATTCCGAGAAGGGAGCAGAAACTGCCAAGGAATTGGGCCTGTCTCCCCTGGGAAATCAGCAGAACCTTTCCCGCCTGGGCTGCAGCTCCTCCTGAGATGTTTGTCAGCAGAAACCCCAGCTCTCACAGCAAGGAAACCACAGAGAGGTGACATCCACCCCTCCACAGGACGCAGTTCTTTTCCACAGGAACTGAAAGCAAAAGGGGCAGAGACAACCCAGAAGCCACGTGGCCAACAGCAAAAGCAAGGGCAGCAGAGGGCAAAAAGCCAAAAACATTTTCAAGGAAGTGGGAAGGGGCTGGCAAAAACTGGAAGGTTCTGGCATGTCGCAGCACCAGGAAAGATTTCCCTGCCAGCCTACCCTGCACTGGAAGGTGCAGAAGGACGCTGAGTTCTGAAGCTCAAATCCCATTTTTTGCAACCGCAAATCCAGCAGCACCAACATTTCACTGCCATGGCAGGAGATGAAGTACTTGGGCACCAGAGCAGCAGCAAGAGAATGGGTCAAACAAGCCTGAAGAGCCAAGAAATTTGATTTCTGCAGTGGGTTTGGGACCACTTCAGTTCTCTGGACAAAGTTACCACCTTTTTAAAAGCAAATAGCAAAAACACTGCAAAATTTCTGCCTCTACTGAAGATGTTCCTTTCCTTCAAAGATGTGATGCAGCTGGTGGTGATCACCACTCAGCAGGGACTGGATAGTCCCAGCCTAAAAAAATGTGCTGGTTCATGCCATCTGAGCAGGATTTTGGCTGGGAGAGTGCAGAAATGACTTGAGAAATGAGAAAGAAGAAGCGGCAGTCCCCATGCAACTGGGCAAGACACCAGGAGGAAATTCTTCTTCAAATTTCTAGGAAGAACAAAAAAAAAACCAAACCAGACTCATTAAGCTTCTTTAGGACTTCCCCAAATTCCCATCACATTTCTGGCTGCCCACAATCTTTGGAAGAACATAAAGCATCCCTAGGATTATTGATAGGTGAGACAGGAGTAGTTCAGGATCCTACATAATCCAAGAATTTGAGGCTCTCCAAGCTTCCCAGTCAGCTGGATGCTGTTTCAAGACTTCTGATCCATCTTGGAGATTTCAAGACACTAAAACCAGAGTTCAATAAAATTCTCTTGGTTAAAAAACAATTAATGCTAATTATAAAGCTTGATGCAGTGTATCTGTATGAAAAGCTACCAGACATTGATTTCTTTTTCTAAAACACCAAGTGCACTGAACACATTCCCTCCCTGTATCCATCCTCTGCATGGACCTGGCTTTTTATTATTCCTTAGCTATTTACAGCACTGAACACAAGGATTGGCTTGCAAGTGGACAAACCAGGATTAAAAAATAGCAGAGCTGCAGTTCTGCAGTTCCTCAATCCTATTTCTTGGGTTCATGACCCTCCCTTTACACCATTCACTTCCTTCCTGCCCTTCTTCTCTCCAGGGCTGATGAACTTTCTGTAGATTCTCATTTTCAGCACCAATATTTGCAGCAGTGCTCCACAGGACTGGTCCTTTACATCTTGCCTTACTTTCCACATATTTACTTCCAATTTTTCCTGTTCCACTTCTCCATAATTAGTTCTATTTTGCATCTCTTTTTGTGATTTTTTTTCCCCTGCTTTCACCTTTTTATCAGCTCCTCAATGCACACTGGGGATATTCCTGTTGCTCCACAGGGCAGGAATTTTTCCAGGGAATAACCTGGTGCCCTCAGGTAAGGGACACAGAGGGTGGGACACAGAGCTCTACCAAGCAACTTCTCCCACATAAACAGCTCTTCCTTCATCCCAGATTTGCAGCCAGGGAGGTGTGGGTGGCTGTGGCTCCAGGAATTATCAGCCTGCCAAATCACAGAATCATGGAATGGTTTGGGTTGGAAAGACCCTAAAGCCCATCTAGTGCCACCCCTGCCATGGCAGGGACACCTCCCACTGTCCCAGGGTGCTTCAACCTGGCCTTGGACACTTTCAGAGATCCAGGGGTAGCCACAGCTTCTCTGGGTAAAGAAAAAAAAAAAAAAAAACAAATAAAAGGGAAGACAAATTACTTGATCAAAAACTTAACAACTTCCAAAGCAATCTTTTGTGTGGCAATTATGGTTCTGGGACAAGGGAACTGGAGAAATCAGTTCCTGAAAAAACACACTTCCATCATTCCAAAGGATGGAATTGATGAAGATTAGGAGACAGAAATCACAAACACACATGAGCTGAAGGAGCAGCCCCTCCTCAGTGTTACCATGGACAACTTTCCCAGGAGTCTGTCACGTTCCAGGGCTTTCCAACAATGCAGAGAATTCCACAGAATGCACAAAGGGCGCTCCTGCCTTCTTTCCCAAGAGTTTAGGGACAGAATCTGAAGTTACCAACACCTCCCTGTTCACAGCCAGAACATACCAGGAACAAAATCCAACCAGGAGCAAAGAGCTCATTGCTGAGGAGGAACCAGGGGCAGCCCAGAGAAGTCTGAAGTCCAAGGTTAACCCCACTGCTGTCCCCTGAAGAGGGACTGGTCAAATCCCACTGAAATCCCACCAGGGACCTGCAAGAAACCGAAATTAGGCTTAAACTATTCTGCAGAAGAGAAGAATTCTCAGTGTCTCCTCAGACCCAGGCACGTATCCCACACTTGGCAAGAATTCCAGCTCTTCCAAGACTGAAAATGTCAAATATCAGGCAAGAGGGTATCGTTCACAAATGCTGTCTGCACCACACTCTCCAAAATCCAGTTCTCCTGGAATGTTCAAGGCAGAAAACAAAAAGGTGACTCCTCCAGCAGAGCCAGTGCTGGATCTTGCTGTTTTCTGATCCTGTCTTTTAGTTCCAAGGCTTTGGTCTCCTTTCCAGCACCACCCCCGACTCCAGGATCCCTCCCTGCCAGGCTCTAGAGCCTGCTCCAGCCTACTAAAAATGCCAGTGGGAACAGAGGGAAAAAAACTTCTGTGAAATTTTAACCTGCTCAGTTGGGAAGAGGGGTGGGGAAGATGCACAGTTCCACTGGCAGAGCAGGTGGCTCACTGGAAAGGAAATAAAATAAAATAAACCCAGTATCTTCCTGCTTCATTTTCTCCCCCTCCTTCCTGGCAACTGAGACATCAAAAGCCCAATTGCTGCAGCTGCCTACACAGCAATTAAATGGAATAGTCAAGATGTCAAGCAACACTACTGCCCATTTACTTTGGCTTTCCCAAAATAGCCAACAATCTCCACAGGGCAGGTAGGGAATTTTGGAAACACGGCAACTCGCTCCAAAAGCAACAAACAGCTGCTGAAGACAAGTTGTGTTGTGAGAATATGGCTGGAGGAATGAGAGCCCACATTTACTGCAGAATTATTATTATTATTTGGAGGTGTCCAAGGCCAGGAGCAACCTGGGATGGTGGGAGGTGTCCCTGCCATGTGGAATAAGGTGATTTTTAAGACCCCTTCCAACCCAAACCACTCTGGGATTCCAGAAATGAGTGGATGGGTCTCCTAGCCCAGGTATTTGCTGGAAAAAAAAAAAAAAAAGCTGTTATGTTTTAGATTATGACAGTGTGTTTGAACTTTGTCACAGGAGAAGATAAACACACTGCCAATGAAATATTGATAAATGTCATTTTTAGTGAAATACTCTACAAGGTGCCCATTCAGTCCCAGTTCCAAAGGGGTGCTGCTGAGGACAGCTGTCCCTGGGCTCTGCTCTGTGACAAGGGGGGGTCAGACCAAGGCTGGACTCCACCCTGGAGGTCTTTTCCAAGCTCAGGGACTGTGGGATTCTCACTCTGTGTCCCAGTCCACCCCACAGTCACTGCACAAACAGCCCAGCAGCAGCAGGAAACCGTTCCCAGCTCTTCCTTCCAGGGAATTTCAGAGCTCTCCCAGCCAGTGAGAATTCCTGCAGGTTCCCTCCTGAGGATTTACTGCCCTTCTCTGCTCAAGGTGCTGCTCTACCCCAATCCCCCCAAAGATGGGAGAAAAAAATCAGAAATCCTTAGAAACTTTTGTTATGAGCAGGGAATTCAGTTGTGTCTTCATTTTGCACCTTTCCCTCCAGCACAGCTGCAGGGCTGCTGTGGGCAGCTTTGGTTTGCAAACACCTGGACAACGCTGAGAACAAATCTGCCCCCACCAAACTCCCCTCAGTATTTGTTCTTTCCATGCTGCAGTGTGGGAAGCAACAAAAATGGGCAAAATGAATCATTTCACTCAAGTGCCCACACCTTTCTCTGCCCAAATCCATCAACTCACACCCAGCAACACAAACCCCTCACCCTCCAAATACACCAGAGTAGGGAGATTTATTTATTTATTTGGGGTGGCTTTTAGGGTTTTTATTATTGTTTTCCTAAGAGTCACCAACTGGGGGCTCTGCTGATGAAAAACCCTCTATGTATCCAGAGTATATAAAATATCCTGTGTTTCAGTATTTAGAAATACAGTGGTTTTAGTCCAAGTCCATTCCTCTCACAAATCAGGACAGAGAAGAGCTGCTGAGCTTTGACTTCAGAATGAAATCCTGACTTTTTGTGGAAAGCACACGCAGACAACCAGTGACAAAGACTGGAAATTGAAACCAGTGCGAAGTGAAAGTTCTCCCTCGTGCCCCCACCATCCTCAAAGCTCTCGGGTGTTGTTGTTTTTAAGGCACAAAAAGAGAGCTGAAGAGGCTCTGGAGTTTGCCAAGCCTGAGGAGAGCATCAGGCAGGATGGATGGGATGGATGGGACCCTCCCAACAGACTCCAAACAGGAGCCACAAGCAGAAAAAGAACGGGAAAGGATCCCTGGCTTGGACACGAGCAGGGTTTAAAGTAACAAAAATGAACTGGAGAGACTTGTTCAGCCTGGATCCCTGAGAATGCCAAGGGAACTATTAAAAGAAAGTTGTGGGTGGGGAGGACCCCACAGAAGCACCAAGTTTGCAGCAAAGTCTCCAGGCTGAGGTTTGCACCAAGTTGCCAGAGAGCTCCCAGAAGTTCAGGACAAGCCCTAAAGCACAGGAAAGCCAAGTGACAAGGGTTTGGTGGGTATTTTTTTTTTTGGAGGACAGGGGAGCTGCCACAGGTGAGGAAGGACATCACAGACACCAAAAGAAGAGTCAGCACTTGCTCACACAGCCACCACAGAGGGACTGACAGGGCAGGACAGGGACACCTTGCCAGGTGCTGTCACCAGTGTGGAAAAGCAGTGTCATTTATTCCCCTACAGGAGGGAGTTATGGAATCATTCCACTATTTCAGACTGGCTTATCATCCTCATATTTTGCCTCATTTAATTCAGTATTACAGCCAGGATTATGCACAGCTTACAGGGGTCATTAGAGCAACCCCCCAGCAGCACCACGGAGCATAAAACCACTCGAGGAAACACTTCCAAGTGTTTTCATGGCACAAGAAAGGCAGGAGCAGCCAAGTATTGCTAAACAAAAAAGCACTCAGATCTGGTGCGCTGAAAAGAGCACAAAAATAGCAGCATTTACACACAGACCCCAAATTTCAGACTTACAACAAGGGTGGGTTAAAAACACCAGCACAAACTAAAATGTTTGGACATAATCACAGAGTTAAAAAAAACCCTTAAAGGTACATCCATGTGGAAGGAACATGTTGGAGAGCCCAACTTCAAAGAGGCAAAGGTTGCAGATGTTAAATCCTGAGTGCACTGCTGCTCATTAGAAGCATCTTACAGCTAAAAGCTTATCCCTGCATCTCCGTGGTCAGATCCTAGAAACCAGAGAGCCTTTCCAGCAGAGAGCACTCCACGGCATCCTTTCAGAGAAGTCAGTTTATTCCTGCCTCAGTATTATGGCAGATTTGCTAGGCTTGCTGTCCTGCCCGGCTTAAAGCATCTCCCACATCAACAGCACGGCTACAAAAAGCACCTCTGCCTCTTGTAACCACGGGGAGAGGTGTGGAAAGGACCAAAAAAAATCGGATCAAGATTATAGGTCGAGAAACAAGTGGAAAAGCAGTGTATTTTTGCCTGGATGAGCCAGTGCAGCAATGTCACCCGGCTTTCTCCCTGCTGCTGCGTTTCTCCACTAGAGGACCCAGGTGAGATGTCTCTACTACAGCTTCTGCAGCTAAACCACGGGGAAAAATACATTAAAAAAAAAAAAAAAAGCCAGCCCCGACATGTGGATGGTCCATGTCAAATGAATGGAAATGTACTAGTGCATGCGGCACACCAGCCGTGCTCCCGTAATTCCCAAAAATCCACGAGCACGCTGCTGAGCTGCTGCTGCTCGCTGGGGAGCGGTGCTGGTGGCAATGAAGGCTCAATCCCGGACTGTTCACAGGGCTCCAGCCCAACGCCAGTGCTGCTACATTCCAACACCAGCACCGCATATGAAGCTGGAAAGCGGCAGATAAACAAAGGCTATAGAAGGTACTAGAGAAGAGCCAGTACCAGCTGTTATTTACCAAACAAACCTCCCATCCGCACGGAGATAGCCCTATTTTATTATTATTATTATTATTTTTACGCACACACATCCCCGTTTCCCCCCCCTCCCCTTCCCCCACGGATTGACTCAGCTCCTGCCGAATGGGAAGAGCATCATCTACCCGAGCTGTGTTATCACCGCGCTGCCAAAAAACAGCGGCAACGGCTGCTGCCACCCCCAGCGCCCCTTCCCGGGGGCGATACGGCCCAGCCTATCGGCCCCGCTCATCTGCTGCGGCCAAAACCTCATCCCTGGCACTGCCCTGGCACTGTCCAGGCACACGGGGGGCTGCCTGGAGCTTTTCGCCCTTCTCCCTCGGCCCCAAGCTTGGCGGAGCCGAGGAGGTGCCCGGTGATGCCAGCGCAGGTGTGGGGAGGGGGGATGGAAAGCGCTGGTGCTGCAGAGCCAGAGGGGGATGCGCTGGCACGGGCACGGCTTCACCTGCTCCAGGCACGGAGGGAGGGGATGGCCAAGGGGAAAAAAACCGCATCTCGGAAAGCGTGGGATCGGATCTGCTTACCTGCGGAGCGCAGGGGAGGGGGAGAGGGGACTGCGGCTCGGGGGGCAGCACTCAGCCAAGTGTCCGAGGGTGCGGGAAGGGAAGGGGCGATGGGTGAGAGGCCGGGAGCGGAGGAAGCCCCGCCGAGCCCGGGACACGCTGCGACACTGCGGGCGGACAGGGCCGGCNCGGGGACAGCGGGCACACCGAGGGGACACCGCGGGGACATCTGCCCGTCCCACCTGCCTTCCCTCCCTTCCTCCCGTCTCCTCTCCCTCACTCACCCTCTGCATGGCTTTCAGGATCAAAGCCAGTTCATAGCGGGGCATCTTAGAGCTGCCAGTGGCGGGAGGAGCGGGGCACGGGGAGGGGAGGAGGGGGCTGCGGCGAGGCCGGAGAGGAGGAGCAGGGGGGGACAGGAGGAGGAGGAGGAAGATAAGGAAGGCGCGTCCCGGCGCTGTGGCGGCTCCTTCCCGCGCGGCTCCCGCGGCTCAGACGCCCGTACGGGCAGGGGCGGCGCGGCTTAAAGGGCGCAGGAGCTGCGCACGCTCCAGCCGGGCCGGCCCTGCCCGCGCCTAGCGCCGCCCCCGCCGGGCCGGGGCTGCCCCGCACCGCGGCCTGAGGGCCGGGACCCCCGCGCGGGCACGGCCGGGCCCTCCCCGCGCTGCCCCCGCGGCCGGCGCCGCCCCCGGCCCCGCCGAGCCGCCCGAACCGCCGCCGCTGCTGGCTGCTGCAGGGAGTGGAAATTTCCACTGCGCCGCCCCCTCGCTCCCCCCGCCCGGCCGCGCTCACACCCGGCCGGGGCCGCGCACGGAGCGCCGGGGGGGGGAAGGGGCTCGCGGCCGCGTGTGGCCCGCGCGTGGCGGCGGCGGCGGCGGCGGCGGCGGCGGCGGCTGGGGCTGTGCCGGGCGTGTGGCGGGGAGAGCTGGGGTGAGGGACATAGATCCTGGGGGTTAGGGACAGACACCCTGGGAGTGAGGGACAGAGAGCATGGGGGTGAGGGACAGGGAGCCCGGGGGTGAGGGACAGACACCCAAGGGATGAGGGACAGAGACCCTGCTGGTGTGAGACCGTGTGGGACAGAGAGCCAGGGGGTGAGGGACAGACACCCTGGGAGTGAGGGACAGAGAGCATGGGAGTGAGGGACGGACACCCAGAGGGTGAGGGACAGAGAGCCCCGGGGGTGAGGGACGGACACCCAAGGGATGAGGGGACAGAGAGCCTGGGGGTGAGGGACAGACATCCCAGACACCCTGCTCGTTTGGGACACACACCCTGCTGGTGTGGGACACCCCAGGTGTGTGGGACGCTCTGGCCATGAGGGACGCTCTGGCCATGAGGGACGCTCTGGCCGTGAGGGACGCTCTGGCCATGAGGGACACTCTGGCCGTGAGGGACACCCCACTCATGTGGCAGGGACACCCTTGCCATGGCCACAGACACCTTCTGCTGGGCCAGGCTGATTGAAGCCCCAGCTAACCTGGCGCCTTCCAGAAC
>PYHW01009138.1:1255008-1267313 GCA_013186435.1 Turdus rufiventris | reverse complement strand
TCTCCTGTGGTTTGCAAGCAGAGCTATCGAAGTGCTATCCAACAGTATTAAAGCTCTTTTTAGTGTTTTATGTGGTTTGAAAGGAACGTCAGGAGTCCGTCTTGGTATACAGTAATTTCATGACAATAAGGCGCACTGGACTATAAGGTGCACGTCCGGGAGGCAGCAAATTTCGCAACTTTGTACATTATATAAGGCGGACTGGATTATAAGGCACACTTTTTTTGTGCAGCGAGGAGTGTCATGTGCAACAAAGTAACAAAATATTAACGGAATCTCAGAATCGCAGGGTTTACTGGCAGGTGCTCAATTTGCAAACATTTTTCACAGATTGGCGTAGTCTTTAAACACAGCCCCAGGCGCTCTCCCCGTGCCGTGATCCTCGGCACTCCTGCCTGCCCACGGCAAGGCGCAGCTCAGAGCGGCCGCAGCTCACGGCAGTCCAGGGTGGCTTGGGGCCACCTGTGGGCTTGGTTGGTCCAGGGTGGCCGCGACTTGCGGCTTCTGTGGCCCCCCGCTCCTTCCCTCCCTGCGGCCTAGTGCCAGGCCAGGGGCAGCGCTTCCCTCTCTCCCTGTGCTGTGGTCAGAACCAGCGCGGCGCCGCTCTTTCCCTGTGCAGCGCGTATGGGGCCAGCGTCCCTCCGCACTCTCCCTGCGCAGCTCGTACAGGACTGGTGCCGCCTTCCTCTCTCCTCATGCGGCCTGTAAGGGACGGGCGCTGCCTCTCTCTCTCCCCGTGCGGTGACCGGGGCCAGCGCCGCCTCCCTCTCTCTCTGCATGGCTTGCACGGGACTGGCACCGCCTCCTTCTCTCTCTGCGCTGCGTCCGGGGCCTGCGCCTCTCTCCTCGCACAGCAGCAGAGGCCCGGGCTTGTGCTGGCTTCCTCCCTCCCCGCATGGCTGCTGGGGCCAGGGCCGGCGGCAGCTCCCTCCCTGCGTGGTTCCTGCTGGCTGCGGCCGCCCGCTCCCGCCCCCCTATTGCAACTCGGCGCTCCCATGGCACCGCCCCCCCATTGCGCCTTACACTTCCGGGTTGGTAAATTTCACAACTTTGTCCATTATATAAGGCACACTGGACTGTAAGGCGCACTTCCGGGTTCAGGGGAAAATTTTAGTCAAAAGTGTGCACCTTATAGTCGTGAAATTACTGTAATTACAGGTCAGTACAAGAGAGAAGAAAACTCAGCTCTTTCCAACAGTGAAAATTTTCTGTGTTGTCATGGCTTAACCCCAGACAGTGACTAAGTATATGTGTGTACACACACGGGATGAGGAGAAGGAGAATCAGAAAAAGTAAAACTCATGGGTTTAGGTAAGAACACTTTAGTAACTGAAATAAAGGAAACAAATAAAAAAATAGCAATAAAATGAAAAGGATAAAGAGACAGATGAATAAACTCCAAGACAGACAAGTGACACACCATACAGTTGCTCACCACCCCCTGTATAGCCCCCAGGCAGCAGTTGGTGTCTTGTGGCTGATCAGGATATAAACTGCCCCCTATTTATATACTGGGCATGATGCTCTGTGGTGTGAAATATTCCTTTGGGCAGTTTGGTGAGCTGTCCTGGCCATGCTTCCTTCCACCTTCTTGTGCAACTCCTCACTGGCAGATTATGGTAAACTGAGAATCCCCGGATTTAAGGTAGGCATGGCTCAGCAACAACTAAATCATCAGTGTGTTACCATCATTATTCCAACCCTACATCCAAAACACAGCACTGCATCAGCTACTAGGAAGAAAATGAACTCTATCCCATCCAAGCCCATTGCATTCATTTAAGCATCTAGTTTAATCCCATTTGTACAGAACTCAACAAGACATCTAGCTGAATTACAGTGGTTTGGACTCATTGTGGTACTTTTGCCATTTTAAACAGACAACACCATTACCATTCCCTGCTTTAATGTTGAAAAGATTTCTAGGGTTACAACCATGGAATTCCAGGGTAATTCAGAATTGTTTCAATTCTTTGGTAGAAAAGAAATGTCACCAAAGTTAGGGGAACTACAAGTTCATCTAGCAAAGTTTCATAAAACTCTACAGTAATACTCCTCTTTTAGTGCTATTTCATATCCACAAATAAGAAAAGAAACCTTGAGGCACGACCAAAGAACTTCTGCAGAAACTTTTGTTTATGAGGCCTTTATATTCACTGTCACATACACTAAGCTTTAGTAACAAACCAAAAACACAACTGGTAAAGAAAAAACACACGAAATTATATTACATTATAGTGCAAGAGTCCAGTGAATTTTATGCATTTAGTTTCACAGATGCAGTATTTTAATTTTCATTCCTCTCCTGTGAATATCCAATGCAGAACTGCTTTTTAATGAAAGCAAATCATTATCTAACAGAGGACCTAATGCAAAAGTTAACTGAGGACTGACACCTGTAGATAAGCAACAAGTACAGAGAATACAGAGAGCAAACGCCAAATAATTCAGACACAAGGTGATTTTAGCTAGAGAAGTCAGAGAGGGAACAGCTGACAAGCACAGGCTCATATATCCATCAGCCTCACAGAGGGCATCTTAAATAAGTTTTTTGGGCACACTGATCTTAACTGTGGAACTTACTTTTAGTTTTCATCAGAACAGACTAAATGAAAGCAAAGAGGAATACAGTAGCCAAGTTGTGCCACAACAGAAATATAAATCAACATATTTATACATATATCCTTTCCAAGCATACAATACCCAACACAAAATGTTTTATTCAAAACCAGACATGAATTGATGAATTTTTAACACATAACACAGAAACTACATTTCACCATTCTGTCAAATCAAAATTATATCCTTGGGCTGCAAACTGTTCATGTTACTGGAGAGCCCTTAAAAGGATCAACATATTTGATCTGAAAAGTGCTGCAGAAGCAAGGCAGATATAGAATCAGGTAGAAATATGTAGTGCGTGTACATTGGCTTGGGGCATTTTCCTTGTTTCTTTAACAATCCTGCATACAAAACTCTCACATACATGAGAGAGAATTGAAGGCAATTGCAGCAGAAACACACAAGTACAACCTGTGTAAGATGTCTTATATTGGTACACACAACACACACTTTCCTGTTGAACCCATCAGATGCTTCAACTGCTAGTAAAACCAAATTTGACCTGTATTAAAAATCACCTGAGAATTCAGTAACTCTTTGGTGCGTCTGACGTCCCCACTATGGGGTTTTCTTGAAACATTAAAATGGCACCAGCATTTTAAAACAGCATGCCCTAGGTGAACATACACCAAAGGAAAGCAATTTCAGTTCCCAAGTTTCTGATACAAAATGGAGAGAAGGATGTCATTCTTTTTTTTTTACATGAGTAAGAGTATTGTAGTGATCTTCAAATCAGTACATTCCTGTCAGTGTTTAATGTATCACTGTCTGAAAAGCACAAAGGATTGTAACCGAAGCCTTGCTTCTTTTTGGCTGAATCTTCAGCTTCGTTCTACACCATGAGGTCTCAGTGCCTTCTCTCAGAGATCTGTTTTGCCCTCGTAGTGACACATACAAGCAGCTCTCTGGCTATCCAGGTATGGTTTGCATCCTAAATGCATAACTGCATCAAACAGCAGCTGAACAGTTGATTCACAAGCTGCAAGCAAAGAAGAGTTCAGTTAAAAGTACAATAATTTCACAATTATAAGCCGCACCATTTTGACTAAAATTTTGCTCCTACCCCGGAAATGCGGTTTACACTCAGGAGCGGCGAATATGTGAAAAATTTTCTGAAATTTCCAACCCCGGAAGTGCAAGCCAAGAACCCGAGCCAAGCACCTGCCAGTAAAACCTGGGATTGTGTGATTGTAATAAATTGGTTACTCTGTTTCGTGGCAGGTGGAGCCGGGCTCCCTGCCAGCAGCCCAGGGGAGAGACGGGGGGGCCTCCGTGCTGCCATCCCTGCGGCCCCGAGGGAGGCAGGGGACTCCCGCTCCGGTCCCCACCTGCCGCCACAGGAACAGGGGGGCTCCTTCCTCTCCTGCCGCCGCTGCCACAGGTGCTGGCAGGCTCTGTGCTCCCCTGCCGCTGCAGGGCAGCGCCGGGCTGGGGCGAGCGAGCTGGGCAGCCCCGAGCCCAGTCAGTAAACCCTGCGATCCCGTGATTCTGTTACTAAGTGGCAACTTTGTTGCACGCTGGTCCTTGCTGGGAACAACAGAGCAGCTTATAATCAGGTGCGGCTTATGTTGCCGGAGATACGGATTATAGCCAGTGCAGCTTGTAATCATGAAATTACTGTATTCTTTGAGTGGAATATGAATCTAAAAGGAGAAAACTCTGGCAAACTGGGAATGACTCTAAGAAAGAGGCAATCTTCTCTGAGCATAGCAAATAGACGGTCAAATGAAAAACTGGACCAACATAAAGTCATTAAATTTTGAGTAAAGATTTTTTTATATGCCAAACAAAATGAAAATTCATTGCATATGGAATGTTATCTGTGTTGGAAACATACTGAATCTTGGAAGATGAAAGAGTTGGTTTACCTCCACACTCTTTGCATCCCAATTTATGCATCAGCTCAACAGAATTGAACAAATATTCACCAGTCCTGATACTGAAGACTAACATTATGCTTTATTTACAGGTAAGTAAATTTGAGAAGTTCAAACAGAAGGTAGCTCTAAAATCTTACTGTTTTCAGTAGGAGGATTTATTGTGAAAGTGACATTGTCCAAGTTCAAAAATGGTTATGTCATGTATCAGATCCATCAGATGCAGGCCAATGACCAGAAGAAATATCACATGGCCTGTTAATAAGAAACTTAACATTTATTCACTAGGGGACAGCATTAGCTACTTCCACTATGACAGGATCTTATTTTAATACCTTATTTCATAACAGGGAAAGATTCTGTATTTTCCTACAGTTTACTAGCAATCACCAGTAGAAGTGTAGAAATCACACAGAAGAACAGACATGTTACAATAAATGGAAGAATAATAAAGGCATTTTGATCAAGTTGTATTCCCATATATATAGTCCCAAATGGGCAGCATTATTTTTCCCCTAAAGTTAAAACTAACTTTAACTCAAATTTAGTTTTAACACTGATCATTTTCCTATGCTGTGTCACTGCTCTGCTGTACAAGCACCTGGGCTACACAACAGAGGGACAGAACAAAGCATCTTTCATCAGCTTATGAAATTGTGGCCTTGATGCACTGCACAAAATTCTTCGCCAAGTTAAGCTCAGGTTAAACTTGGAAAAAAAAGAAAAAAAAAAAGATTTTTCATACTTACCCTGGACACTCTCTGAGATTCCAAGCGTTTTCTGCACATCTCTGCAAATTTTTGAGAGGCAGGTCTGAAACTGCTCATCACAATCATTTTTTTTATTGCCACAAGTATCATAGCATCTGTCATGGTGATTGCAGCACCTTGTCATTGAAGGGATACCAATGTCAAACTGTGAAGAAAATACACACACACCTCCATTGGTACTCCAGTATAAGAAAACGATGGACAAACTGTAAGAGTTAAAAATTAACACTAATGTGATGGGTTGAGATAAAGACAGTTTAATAGATGAATACAAGAAGACAAAAATGTCCCAAAATGAGCAGTGGAAAAACCACAGGTCAAATTCAGCACATGTCAAAGCAGAGGGGATACCAAACCAGTCTCCGAGTAACAGCCACCTGGAAGTCATACACAGCTCTACCTTGACTCCCGCCCCACCTTCTCCCACGGATCCAGTTTTCATTGCTGAGCACCAACTGTTCAGACTATCCCTCCCTTCAGTGTAGGTCTGCTACCCCAGCTATGTCCCCCATCCAACCTCTTGCCCAGCACCAGCCAGCACTCTGGGGTGGTGGATGGGCCGAGTGGGGGAAAAAAGAGAAAGTCCCAAAGCTGGGGGACAACTCCTAACTCCAAGCTAACTCCTATTTTCATTCTAGCATTCAGGAAAAAGGGTTAGTGTCAGTAAGGACAGCAAGAGTTGCAGCCAAACTCTCCACTGCAGTTATTCAAAGCCTTCAAGACTGTGCAAACAAAATACTAAACCAAACACTCAAAACCCAAGAAATTTATCTTCATTACATTTTATGTCTCTAATATTTGAAAATGTTTATGCTATGTTTGTTTACAATGCTAACATATGCTGTTACCAGAGCATGCGTAAGGAGCTGGTAAGAACAAGGACCTAGTATATGGATGCTGTCTCAGAAGGGAGGATAAAAAAAATCATCTACATTGAGGAAAGGCGATGTATGAAAGACACACAAAGAAGCCCCAAAATGGAAATACTTACCTGAACTCCAAATACAGGGGATCCACACCCATTTGGTGGTGATGGTTTATATCCATAGCGAGGAACAGGTCTTGATCCTTGAAAAGGTAATTTGTCATGTCACAAAGAGATTTTTTTGCACAGGATTTTAGTAGTTTTAAAACTCAACACAGACATTTGTTTGGCTCAAGACAGTATCAGTTATATTTTCAACTTAAAAACATATATTCAGGAACCTGCATATCAACAATTTTTTCCAAATCACAACTTATGGGGACTATGCAAATTTTTTTAGAAAGGGGGAGAGGAGAAGGCACCTGAGCAAGTGTTAATGTTTGCTTCCAAAGTTAAAAAAAAAAATTACTAAAAACAATGTGTTGGTTAAGAGTATATTAACGGAGAACTTCAGTGTAAGTTCATTAATACTTCCATGCTCTATATGCAATCAACAGTAGTTCTCTGAATTTTTTTTCTCTCTTACTGGGGTGAAACATCATTTTTATTTCTACAGCTGTAACATTAATAGAATTTAAATTAGTAGAGACTGCTAAAGCCACATCTCCCTGAACACTTGCTAATGCAGCAAATCAAGGAATTCTGCATCCCAAGTTAAGGAAGACTGTGTTTTCCTTAAAGAGTTAATTTGAAAAATGACCCTCCAGTTCATTTCAGTATTGGAAACAATCTGAGGTCACAATGAAAAAGCAATAGAGAGGGGAAAAAACACATTTGAAAGATGCATATTTTAGTACATATTTAAGTGTCACAGTGTCCTGGCCACTGTTGCGGAGTCAGTCAGGGTGTCACCACCAGACTAAATTCCTGGCTTAACAAATAATCCAGCACAGCAAACCGGGGTGTGCGATTCCACCACGCCAGGCTATGTGAGCCTGCCATTTTGGGGTGGTCTTGAAGCGCCAGTGAAAAGCCTGGAAAGAAATCCCGTTACTGGAACACTGCCTGCCGGGCACCCGGGATGGGCACGGCAGGGGAGGTGATCACCGAATTGGTCAGGCTGAAGGCACCACTGTGAGTCACCTGGTCCAAACGCCCCGCTCAAGCAGGGTCATCCTAATAATAATAGTCTAAAAATATAATAATAATGATGATTGTGATAATAATAATAACCATCATAATCTATCAGGTCATGTCCATTTGAGCTGCCTCGATTATTGTTCAGGTAAACCAGGCAGCTGAAACGCAGGGAAGAAAAGAGCACAGATGTCCTCTGCTGGTAGCAGCAGGGTTTACGAATAGCAGGATGCATTCCTTCCACTGGCAAACGCGGCAGCCATTAAAACCTGTTACTCAAGTGCGACTTCGAAACAACAAATTCAGGAATACCCGTAAATAAGCAGCCGGGAGGGAACAATTCTTCCCACTCCAGGGTTTTTCCCTGTACACAACAGCTACATGTCTGACAGTGGTAAGCCCTTCTCCAAGGCAAACTTCTAGGAGAGGTTTAAAAGGAGCTATTTGAAAGTCGCGTTAAGAGATCTGCTTACATGTATACATGTACACGTTGCACACTTATTTAAACACACATACACGTGCAAGAGCTTGCTCGCCGAGGTTCATACACGTATTTATAGGCATGTACGCCGGTAAGAACCCGCCGGCGAGGTTTGCCCGGGAGCGGCGCTGGGCCCCGGCCGCCCTGCCCGGGACAAGGGTCGCGCCGCCAGCCCCGCTCACCGTCGCTGCACTTGTACTGGCAGAGCCCGTCCTCACCGCCCAGCAGGTCGAGGGCCGCGTTCAGGTACATGTCGATTTTGTGCACGCCATTGCGGATCGTCTTTAGCGTCATCCGCCAGTCCGGGGTCGGCGGCTCCTCCTGGCCCCGCACCGGCCGCCAGGCGCAGCCTGCGACCACCAATAGCAGCAGTAGCGGGGGCAGCCGGGCCGGAGCCATGCCGAGCCCGCTAAGCAGCCGCCTTCTCCTCCGCCGCCCGGCCGGCCCGGCCCACGGCCACCACCGCCACGGCCGCCATGGTCCTCAGGCCCCGCCCGTGCGCCCGGCCGCGGGGAGGAGCGTCCTCGGCCGGCCGCCCCACGGCAGCCCCGCGGAGCGCTCCGTGTCGCGTATGCCCTGTGCCCTGTGCCCTGTGCCCTGTGCTCTGTGCCGTGCGTGGCCTTCCAAAGCGGGGCAGCGACAACGGCCTGCCCTGGCACCTCGGCGCTGGCTGAGCGGGCCCCGGAGGGACCGGATTTTGTGGAGATGTTGGGTGGGAAGGAAACTGACCCGGTCATGTTTGCACATCTGAATGGCTCTCTTGGCATCGTCGAAAAGTGCAAGACGAGGTCGTAAAGCGGAGCAAAATGAAAGTGTATCTGTTAATCTGGTAAAAGTCCAGCCTTGATTTGTTCAAAAGAAAAATCAGACCAAAATGAATTTGCTTACTTAAGCACCGTGTTTGGTTTTCAGAATTAAAAAAAAAAAAAAGTGCTAGATGCTTCACAGATGAACTGAAAATCTGAAAATTGTTTTAATTTTTGTAATGAAAGCTCTTAATTGATTTTGTGTGGAATCCCTGAGAAAATAGCATTTTTTGGCTTCAAAGCAAAAGTTAAATGTAAAGAAAAAGGAAATTAAAAGAGAACTGAGAGACTTTCAGAATAGACGGACCATAAAGACACACATTCATTGTTTTGTTGTTTTGGTTGTTGTTGTTGTTGAAGGGGATGGGGTTTTTTATTTGTTTTGGGTTTATTGTTTGTTTTTGTTTTGTTTGGGTTTGTTTTGTTTGGATTTTTTTGGTTTTGGGGTTTGGTTTTTTTTGGCTTTTTTTTCTTTTTTTTAATTTGCAGTTTCATCACTTAATATTATGTGTACTTAACTAACAAAATTGTTGGGAAAAGTTCTTCACAGAAAAATTAAGTCAAACAAAAGAGGGAGTTCTTTGTACACCTGTCCAGCTTTTTCCTATTTAGGATTTCTTTACAAAGACCCTGAGTCAGCAAAATAATTTCTGTGTAGGAATATACTTAAATACTTTCCTGATAGCAAACATCATTGAGGGGGTGTGTGTGTGTTTGTAGGAGAAGGAATTCATACCCTTTCTTTAATTATCTTGGTGATGGATGGTATCTTTACATGACAAAATCATGCTGATGTGGGGTTTTTACAAGCCTGGAAGATGAAGAAAAGTCAATGAAAATGTAAAAAATGTTGTCTGACTGTGGTGAATTACAGGAGAAACAGCACAACTCTGCTGTGTGAACATATGCAATTTATTCAGCAGGATAATTAATTAGAGAAATAAAATAAAATAGACCTTAAAAGTGTTTGTCATTAGAATACAGTGAAAATATTCTGAAGCTATTGATAATTTTCATACAACTCGGTGGAGTTATGTGAGTTTTGTGTTGAGGGTACAAATGCACAAATCAAATTCCATAGTATCAAAAAGAATTTCACTCTTTGTGAACAGCTCTTGCTGAATGTGAAGGTATTATGTATAGACTTATGTTTTCTTTATGACAGCAAGATGTCTAACTTTGTATCTACTACTTGATTTTGTAGAATTAAAACTATGTGTATAAGGGATTGTCTTTTATATATTTATATTGCTGTATAAAATGTATGTTTATAAGAATACATATGCAGCGTGTATGTAAAGTAAAACTCAGTGTTGAGACTTTGTTGGATACTTGATATATATATATACATACACAGAGATCTTAAGATGTAAAGATGCTTTTGACTTAAGGTAAAGATTTAATTTTAAAAATTCCTTTGTTGTTTGTGACAAGCTCATGTTGAATTAACAAAACTTAAGAGCTACAAAAATTGTCCCAGGCTAGATGATCAGATGATGTATATTAACTAGATACAAATTGTCTGAGTTTGTACCTGCAAAAACTACCAAGCTTTGACTAATTGTTGCTTTACAACAAATCTCATGGTCATAGCCAATCTGTTGTGTAATAGATGGTCTGAAGTCTACTTCTGCAATAGGCCTAAGGAATCAAGTGCCAAGCCAGGCAGCCTGTTGAGGGTTTCTGGTGACTTAGAACTCGAGATGATGTAAATTCTTTAAAACAGGCTGGTTGCTGTCCTTTCTGTGAAGTTCACATGTTGCCAGTGCAGTCATTTTCCAACCACTGCTTCTAGTATCATTACCCCTTTTAGCTAAACAAACAATGGCAACTGAAATGCAATGTGAAAAGTGGAATAATCCCCAAGATTGCAAGAAAAAAATGTTATAATATCTGCTTTTATTAGAGACCTTTGCAGTGGACTTGTGCCTTGTGTGTAAAATTCTCTTTTCATTGGCTCTGCATAAATGTGGTATTATTTAAGAATTTTTAAAATACATTCCTTGAAGATTAGTACTGATTGTTGCTAAGTTACATGACAGCTGATTGTGGAAAAGGACTATTTTTGCATAGGTGATATGAAGGAAGCATTTAATTTTCTGAGCTTCAGATATTGTACCGTGAAATGAGACCCCTTGTGACATAGTGGCTAATCCAGTCATAATAGCTGGCAACTTGTGTGTACACGCCAGGGTGACCAGCCTCCCCACAGTTCTCACCCCAGCTCACAATACCCCAGACATACGCCACATTTTCTGCGTCAAAGCAGACCAGGGGGCCTCCTGAATCACCTTTACAACTGTCTGTGGAGCCATCATAAGTACCTGAAGAGGAAATAAAAAGCAAAAGTAGGTTAAGGTACAAGTTGGCACATGAGGCAGAGCTCAGGAGATTTTTCAGGTCTGTGTTGCTTTCTGACAAGTATTTGCCTAATGGTCACCAGGAAAGAAGATTCTGAACCTCTTCAAGTCTGTTACTTCTTATTTCAAGTGCAGGGCCTCTCTTCATACTTGTGGCTGGCCCAAATTCTCATTTGCTTTTTCATCAGTGCAATAGCAAAGAATTCGGCCACATTCCCTACTGTAACAAGTAGCCTATAAAAATGGAACAAGGTATAAAGATTTGTAGACAGATTCCTTTGAAAGTGGAGATACCATAATGTGTGTACACCTCCATGTCTGCCTTTGGTGTCCTCTCTACCTGTCAACTGTCTCTAAGTGCCCGCACTGCATGGTCGGTCTCGATGAGGGCCTTTAGCAACACCAGGTAGCAGCCCTGAGGCACAGGTCTGCAGGATCCAGTGCACTTTATGCTTAAGTGTTCACAATCCTACTCATTTGCAGGTCAGCAAATACAGGGTTTGTGAAAAAAAATACAGTAATTTCATGATTATAAGCCACACCTGATTGTAAGCCACATGTCCAGGTGTCAGCAACTTTTCGTTCTTTGTTCATATATAAGCTGAACTGGATTATAAATCGCACTTTTGTTCGCAGTGAGGATCTGTGTGCAACTTTCACAAAGTTACCAATTACAGTAATTTTACGACTATAAGGCGCACCCTTTTGACAAAAATTTTCCCTCAAACCCAGAAGTGCGCCTTATAGTCCGGTGCGCCTTATCTGAGGGACAAAGTGGCAAAAGTTACCAACCCGGAAGTGTGAGCCGCTAGGGGGAGTGGCCCCGCAGCAGGGCCGGGCTGTGAGGGGAGTGGCCCCGTGGGGCTGTGCCGGGCTGTGAGGAGGGAGTGGCCCCGGGGGGCTGTGCCTCTCTGTGAGGAGGGCGTGGCCCCGCGGGGCTGTGCCGGGCTGTGAGGAGGGAGTGGCCCCGCAGCAACATTGGGACGTGAGGGGAGAGGGGTGCCGCGGGGTGGGCCTGCCAGCATTGGGGTGTCCCCCGCGCGGGGGGAGGGAAAGCCGCCGGCATCGGGGCGGGCCCTGTGCAGCGTCGGGGCGGCCCTGGCGCTGCATCGGGGCAGCCGCCCCATGCAGGGGGAGGGAAAGCCACCGGCATCAGGGTGGCCCCGACGTGGCATCGGGGCAGGCCCCACGCAGCATCGGGGCGGCCCCGGTGCGGGGGGCGGGGGGGAGTAAGCTGCTGGAATCAGGGTGGCCGCCGCGTGGGGTGGGGGGGGCAAAGCTGCCGGAATTGGGGTGGCCCCAGCGCGGGGGCGGGGAAAGCCGCTGAAATTGGGGCGGGCCCGCTGACATCGGGGCGGTCCCAGCGCTGCATCGGGGCGGCAGCCGC
>PYHW01009138.1:1200817-1254697 GCA_013186435.1 Turdus rufiventris | reverse complement strand
TGCCAGGGGACTCCCGGAGCGCACCGGCAGCGCGCGGTTCCTGGTGCGCCGGGGGGACGCGTGACACCTGGAGCGCCAGGGAACTCCCGGAGCAGCGGAGCCCCGCGGACGCTGCACGGAGCGGCGGCAGCCATGCCCTGGTCCCGGGGATGCCCCACGGAGTGGCGGCGGCCATGCCCTGGCCCCGCAGACACCGCACGGAGCGGCAGCGGGCATGCCCCGGTCCCCGGGACACCACATGGAGCAGCAGCGGCCATGCCCCGGCCCCGCGGACGCCGCATGGAGCGGCGGCGGCCATGCCCTGGTCCCCGGGACACCACACGGAGTGGTGGCGGCCATGCCCTGGCCCCGTGGATGCCGCACGGAGTGGCGGTGGCCATGCCCCAACCCCGCGGATGCCGCACGGAGCGGCAGCGGGCATACCCCGTCCCCAGGGATGCCGCACGGAGCGGCGGCAGACATGCACAGGCTGGCCCAGGGGCCAATGGCTGCCGGGTGGGGGCGGGGCTTCAGCCAGCAACCGTGCAGGGGAGCTGGGGGCGGAGCCTCGCTGCAAAAGAAGGTGCGCCTTATAGTCTGGTGCGCCTTATCTGATCTACAATTTTGCGAATTTTGCTGGCTCCTGGGGGGTGCGCCTTATAGTCCGGTGCGCCTTATGGTCGTGGAATTACTGTAGTAACAGAATCGCGAGATCGCAGGGTTTACTGACTCAGCTCGGCGCTGCCCTGCCCCCGCCGGGAAGGGGCCCCGGCCCGGCTCCCCTGCCCCCACCGGCCTCAGCCCTGCTCCCCCATGGCCGCTCCAAAGTACAAGCCGCACTTCTGGGTTGGGATCAAAAATTTAATTAAAAGGGTGAGGCTTATAATTGTGAAATTACTGTAATCAAGATGGATGTGATACAAACAGAAATGCTGCTACAGAGCTAGAATATGATTTATGTTTTTTTCCTATATACTCAGTAAAAGTTTATTAATTTTAACACCCTTACTACACTTTTCCCCTTGACTGACTGTCCTAGTATGAAGGAGTCCATACAAAGCACAAGTCCCCAAGCTTTTAAATAACCTCTTTCTTGAATCTGTACATTACTGAGAAGGAGTTACGTGAACTCTTCAGAGTTAGTATTACTAATCCTATGAAACAAGATTTTATTGCCTTTAATCAGCTTAATTAATACTTGCATGTATTACTAACACCTGTGAATACCAGCCCTTAATTTTAAAGTTTTTATTTGCATCAGGGAGGGGATGTTAACCCCAGATATCCCCTTTCTGAATGTGTCTCGTGGTAGTCACTGGCCCCTCATGGTAAAGTAGGATCACTTGACATATACTGAAGAAAAGGAAGATAAGTTACAGAGCCAATGCACTAAATAAACCCAATATCTTACAGATGACATCCTGAATTTATCACAAATGATTTTACTTTTATATCTGGTTTTAATTTTCTTGCTGAGCATTTTGTTTGAAGAGTGCCTTTCCTTTTCAATTTAACACACAGTTGAAACCATCTGCCTTGTAAGCTGAATACTCACTGTGCTTTTAGTCATATTTGGCAAGACTTTTTGTCCCTTGAGAAGCAAAAAATCCTCATTTTAATACTAGGAATGACAACCAGCTTCCTGGACAGACTAAGTTTGAAAAGCTAATTGCATTTTCCTGGCATCCAGTGTGGTAGACGCAAGTCTAAGCAGATGAATTGTTATATCTTAGTCAACAGGGCTGTGTGTTCTAGGACAGGCATTTGCTTAAATATGTTGCTGAATCGAAATCAAATATAGCAAAGGTAGGTGGTTGAGTAGGCAGTAAATTGCTCGTGTATTTAGAAAACATAACTCAAATTACATGCAAAAATTTACCCAAATAATCACAGAAACTCGTCATGCTGTCATCTAAACTCTGTTTACAAATTGGTATATAATGATGGATGCCACAGGCTCCAGTGGCTGGCATTTAGCCAACAGCGATATGGTGCTAGTTCATTTATTGTCTTTCTTAAGTCTAGAAGATTCCCAGCCAGTATGTCTGGCCTAAACTGAGAGCTTGATGGTAGAGAAATCATAGCAAGAAAATTTATGCTTACCTGCACATGCCATTTTTTTAAAAAATCGTCCTGGATACAATTCAGAACAATTGTGAAATAAATTAACATTTCCCCACTTGAGGATAAATTGTTTTGTGTAACCTGGAAAAAAATAATTCACAATTTAAAATGTCAAGTACAAATTAGACACATTTAATATAATAATTTGAAAGTTAGTTATTTAATTATTTACAGAATATTATCTTAAGTATTATAAACTAGAAACCTTAAACTGCCACTAATATTTACCCCATATGAATTACAGTGCGTTGGCCATATATTTCAAAATAAAAGCACTGTGGTTTAATTGCAGTGTAAACTACAGTACTTTCATTTTGTGACCTTTTCACCCTTTCCATTTCCTTGTATTCCTCAGGGTTTCTTTCCTGTGTTTTTCATATCAAGGTTCCAGGCACGTGGAAATGTTCTTTGAACTGGAGATGTGGCTGTGATTCATCCTTACTACCTTTTTTTCCAACTCTGTTCTGTCTTTATGGAACAGTAACTGAAGATAGAGGTGAGCTATGTATTCACAAGTCTAAAGAGGTACTCTGTTTTGTTCTCTGTTTGCTAGCAATTCCCGACTTTGCATTTGCTGGATGGATGCTACTTAGTATGGAGAGGAGAAACCTCACAACCAGTATATGGTAGCTCCAATGCCAGGCTGTAACAATGTGACACAAAATAAATGCTTCCTAAATCTTTGAAAGCATGATTATATTTGGCTTAGCTGTCTCTGTGCAAGCTTCTCTAGGCTGAACCCAAATATTGGCAGAGACAGGATGTACTGAGTTTCATGACTGCTGGATGCAACTCAGATCCTGTTGGGAAGGGGACAGAGAACAGGCGGTGACTATGGGCCCCTGTGATCTACCAAACAACATCTGTTACATGTTAACTGGTCTCCACAGCTGACAGAATTATTAGGTGGACAAAAGGAATATTTCTTACTTTCAGGGTAGTTTTCATCCAGGTGTGTCCTCCATATCAATCTACAATTTAATATTATGTGTCACATAAGCAGAGGAAGCAGTACAGAAAAGAGAACCCAACAGCTATACCTGAGTGACAAACCACAGCCTACATTTTCTGTACTCAGCTTCTTCTGAGTACTTTGTCCACAACTGTTTTTCAGCCTTTCCAAAATGAAAACTCACCACAATTAGAAAATGAGTTATACAAATAATACATTCCTGAAACAAGCACTAAAGCAAATACCTTTCTCTAGTCCCCATCCAGAAACCTTGCATCTGTCACCAGTCTTAAACATATACTCTGACCAAGGGACACAGGCAGGTATACTGCTGTCTTCCAGGGAGCATTCACCATGCCCAGAACCTTTCAGCTCCAGCAGGGCAATATCATTTTCATAAGTTGATGCATTGTAATTTTCATGAATTATCACTTGGTTTACTTTGAAAGTATCTGTCTCTTTGTCGTATGCTATTGTATTCAACATTCCAACCCAGACAAGGTAGTGATGGACTCGATTTGCCCTGGAAAAAAAAACAGTGAAATAAACACAAGCCTTACATTTCAACTAGTTCAAAGCTGCAAACTGTTGCATTTATCGAAGTTTCTCTAGAATAAAAGTCCACAGTAGATACATATATTTTCTTTCTGGACTTAATGCCCAGGTTTTTCTGAAGTGTAGCAAATTCAGGCAGATGACACATGCTGGGTACTACAACTAATACAGAAAATTATGTCAAAGCCAGGTTCTGTTTAGTGTTGTGACAAAAAGAAAACAGGTGTTTATGCCACTCTGACAAAAAAGTGAGCAGATATGGATGGGACTGGCAAATCTTATGTGTCTGCTCTTAGCTTGTTCTGGGGGATATATGACTCCAGGGACATTCTCTGGGAACAGATACTGGACTTCCACAAGGTAGAGATGGAGAAGATAAGAGGTCCCTTGGATTTAACTTCAAGCAGAGCGGCTACAATAAACCTTTCCTGCCTGCTTCTCTCTGACTGAAGTATGCCATGTCTCTTCAAACTCATAGTTACTTTTAATCTTACCTTTCACTGCCAAAACACTCTTATTTTCTCTGAGTCTTCCTCACTGTTAATGTGGGTGAGTCAGTGTTCTGAACGGTTCTATTCAACAGACAAATAGAAACTAACAAACTGCTGAGAAGAGCAGGAATATCCAAATCAATCTTTCTGCCTTAGAGAAAGAAAATAATTTCAAACTTATTTGTTTTTACCTGACACAGTGAGCAGCAGTCAGAACCCAACAGCCACCAATATAAACCCCTCCACAGAACACTGCTGAACCTTCTTTGCTGGTGTCTTTAATTGCAACTTGCCAAGGAAAGTCACCCTATTCAATCAACAAGCACAAATAATGAGAAATCATTACAACTGTACAACTTTTAGTGCATAAAGGGAAAAACATCTCTTGGTATCTTCTTGACTATGTCTGATTTTAATAAAAGATCTGCTATTCAGAAATGGTAATTTGGGCTCCATCAGATGTAAAAGACATACATATATATATATATATATATATATATATATATATATGAAAAAAATATATGAAAATCCAGTAATTTTATTCAATCTTCTGACTTTGTGCAATGCATCCTTCCCTCTAGCTTTCAGTCATGAAACCCCTCGTAGTCAGAAAAAACAGATTGAGCATCTGACCTGGTTTGAATACATTTTTGCTGTATTCTGTTTCAGAGATGCAAAGTTTAATTCCATTTTGCCAGAACTGTTATTTTTGGCTGTTGTTTTAAAGGCTTTTCTGCACAATTTTCAGGGTCTACTTGTACTTCAATGCTTAATTTTGTAACTCCATATTTTACTTTATAAACTGTGCTTCTCTTTACTTTGATTCAGTGCAATGCCATTACTGCTGCAAAATATGACATAAACATTGTAGCTGATTTTATTATTTTCTTAACTTTAACAGAAGGCAAATAATGCCCATTTAAATCAATGCTGAATGAACTCATATCTGCTAAGGTTATTTTTTTACCTTTCCTGCAATCTCTCCTCCTATGATTCTTTTCCGTCGAGTTAGAGTGTGATTCCTAATGCCGCAGTGCAGTTGGGGAAGATGTGTCTTTATCATTTTTCTTTCTTTAACAAAAAGGAGAAATATACTTCAGAATTCAGGTATACAGTCTAATTAAAATTTGAGTGCTGCGAATATACCAGTAGCTGAAATAGCAGGAAAACAAACACCAAAAATTTTGGCATCTGTTTTTGCTTTGAAAATTGCTTTTGAATTAGCATCACATTACTTCTTTCCATTTTCCAATGCTGCTTGCATTCAGGCAAATAATTTTAAGGATGTTCCCCTAGATTTGCTGAGAGCTTACCTCAGCTGAGGGTTTAACAGTTCCCAAAACATGCAGATATAAGTCCTCAACTAGGATGAATTATTATGGCATTCTTGAAATCAGTGAAAGGTGATACAAACACTAAGAGTGTATATTAGTAAATCACAAAGTCAGAATATCTGAGTGTTCTAGATTTGAGCAGCTGGCTGGTAGTTTGAAAGTCACTAAGGGTATGCTGTTTATTTTGGAGGGCTAATTACAGTTACCTTCATCCATACTGTCCTTATCAGTATCTTCTTCTTTGCCTGTAGTAGAATAACAAAATATTTAAATTATTGGCAAACGTTTCCTTGAATATATGCTTTTGTGCCAAGATCATGAAACACATTTCAAATGCATAAGGGCACACTGTTCACATGGAGAGCAATATTCTCCAGCTTGATGCTTGTTGCTTCCTTTCCTGCTAGGCACTGTTTGGCTGCCTCAGCCTACAAATGACCAGCAGCCAGCAGACACTCGTTCATAACTATATAACATCTCCTATGCTCTCCAAACCTAGGGAGCGCTTTTTCCAGGAAACCCTGAGAAATATTCTTTTTTTTGTTTGTGATCTCTGGGGAGATGTCCCATTCTCCTCCACCAGAAACAACCAAAATTTTTCCTCCTGACCCCTTGACCTTTTGAAACTTTCTAAAACCCAAAGGAGCATTAAATAACAGGTTTTTGCTAGTTTTTATCCCCCAATTTAGATTATGCTGTTGGAGGTACTGTGTGCCTTCTTTAATAGGATAAGGGAGGATATTCAACATACGAGGTAAATTAAATGCTTCCTGAATCCAGTTTGTCAAGTGCCCACTGAATTCAGTCCCTAAATGGAGGCTGAGCATTGTGTCTGTTCTCATGTCACTGGCAGTAATGTTTACATTTAGAATTCAGTTTTATTTTTATTCAGTATTACCATTTACCAATAGTTTTCACTTTTTTGGCCTTAGACTTTATCTCTTTTGAGAGCAAGGAAAACATTCTAATTTTCAAACGAAACATAATCTTTTCAACAGAGAGGGGAACAGTACACAAGAATTATTCTAGTGACAAACTAACTAAATTCCTCATTTCTGAGGAAAGTGTTCCTGCACACCCTCTCTACACTTTCTTAGGGGATACCAGTTTGACAGCTGGCACATAAACAAAAGACATAATCTGCCTTAAGCTTCCCAAAACATCATCTGTTTCTTCCTTCCTTTAGTTTTCTTGTCATGCCTTTCCAGAAAGAAAGGAAAGAAAATTCTATGACCTTTTCTTCCTACTATGCGTAACATAACATTGGGAAGACTGATTCTTGCATAAGAAATAAAATAGTAATATGCATTGCGTAGCCTCTAGTTAAAATTGAGCTGAATGAAAGAAACAAAAACATCTTTCAGAAGTAAACCTGCACAGAGATCTCCAGCTTCATCCTCTCCTGTGAGGCAGTCAATTTCTTTGTTGCAGACATTCTTATTTGGAATACAGATATTTGACCGACAGTGGAAACTGTTGTCTCTGCACTCTGTAACACAGGAGAATTACAAATGTAAATCACAGGATAATTTAGTTCAGCAACTTCACACCATAAGAGAGCTTTTTAAAATGTAAACCAAATGTATATCCATATTACAGGGAATTTGGCTGTTCATAAAGAGATTACAAAAGCAGGCTCTGTGCATGTAAACAAAATGAATATTTGGCTTTCCTCACTTCAAAATCTTGAAGTTATAAGACTTGAAAAAATGTGGATCTCTGTTACAACTGCAGTACTGTACTGCTACTTGGTGTCACTCCATACCAGTTTCATCCATAACATGTCCACATTCAACCTCAGCTAAAAGATCTCCAATTTTGCCAGCATTACTGATCACCTCAAATGAGGAACTGATGATGCTTATGCCAAATCCCAGCCACCTCTCAAAGACCAGTATGATTTTAATTTGAATGAGCTAAATGCAGAGTTAGGAATCAAGAGTCCTGACAGGAAAACACTGAATGCAATAACTTACATCTTCTAAAATTCTTGGTTATATGAAAAGGTATTATGAACCGGAGAAGCCCCTTCCTTTTAAATTTTGTGATCCCTTTGAATGTTATCAAAAGCAAAGCAGTGCTTGAATTCACGGCAGGGTCTTTTGAGCTAATTTAAAATCTTATGCCAATCTATTATTTAAGACGTTTGTCTTTAATAGAAAATAAGACGGTGCCCTAAAAGTATCCAGATATCTGAAGATGATCCAAAGACCTCTGAACTCAGTTGAAATACTTATTTTGATTTCAGCCCATTCAGCTGAAACAGCACTATTTTTGTCACATGGAATCCACATACATGTCCACTATGAAATTACAGGTTTTTGGGGTTTTTTTTCCTAAAATTACTGTGACTGTGTTTCCACAATTATCTGATCAAACTGACTTATAATTGTAACACTACAAAATTAAGGTTATGCAGGGATAATGATGGGATTTTTAACCCACAATAGCATTTGGCACCTGACACCCAAATTCTGAAAGTACAGTAATTTCACGACTATAAGGTGCACTCTTTTGACTAAAATTTTCCCTCAAACCCAGAAGTGCGCCTTATAGTCCAGTGCGCCTTATGTGATCTACAAAGTTCGGAAAATTGCGAACCCGGAAGTGCAGTCTGCAAACTGAGCCAGGACCCGCGGGAGCTGTGGCCGTGCGGGAGGAGTCGGGAACCGGCATGGCTGCCGGCCAGGGAGAAGCGGGGGGAAGCGGCGCGGCCGCAGAGAAGTGCCAGGAAGTGCCGCAGGAAAGCGCTGAGAAGCGGTGAGAAAGTGCCGCGGAAAAGAGGCAAAAAAGCGTTGAAAAATCGCGGCAAAAAAGCGGCAAAAAATCGCGGCGAAAAGCCGCCGAAAATCGGCGAAAAAGCAGTGAAAAACTTTGCAAATTGAAAACCTGCCAGTAATTCGCTACTTTGTTGCGTGCCGTGCGGCTCCTCGCTGCAAAAAAATAGTGCGCCTTATAGTCCGATGCGCCTTATCTGAGCTACAAAATTGCAACTCTCAGGGGGTGCGCCTTATAGTCCGGTGCCCCTTATGGTCGTGGAATTACTGTATACTCCTGCATTCTCCTAGGTCAGGCTAGATCCATTCCTCATTTCTAATTTTTACAGCTGGAATTGCAGATGCTGAAAGAATGACTGCTCATGAACAAGCAGTGTGCCAGGAGCTCTTCACAAGTGTTCCATGGATGACCTTGCATTAGTAATAAATTTGAGAGCTCTTACTTTGGTTTAAAGATAGTTCATTGGAAAACCAGTGTCTTTATTTAATTACTGTTGATTTTTTCCAAGTAAAAGTACATTTTCATTCTATCAGGACTAATTTTTTCTATCCATCTTTAACAGCCTCCTAAATGATCTCATTGTGTTTTCTCATTCTCTGAAGAAATCCAGATTCAAAAAAGATCATTTGTCTGTTTCAAAATGGTATTTCATGCCTGCTTTTTTGCACTTGTCTAGGTATAAATTATGGTCTGATTTGTTTAATGTAGTGACTTAATGGAAAAGAAAATTTAGCTGTTATATCACTTTAAAAATTCTTTGTGGGTAGATTTCTTCTGAAATTATTTTGGAACACCTGACAAAGGAAATTGTTACCTCTACAGCACAGTTCATCACTCAGGTCTCCACAGTCATTGATCCCATCACAGGTTTTATTCAGAGAAATGCACTTCTCGTTGACACAGTGAAACTCCCCATCTGAACAATCTGTGCAGCAAGATGAATATTAAGTTAGTGTGGAATTGACTGTAGGTGCGTAACTGCCCAGGGAAATACTCTGCCTGCATATTTGATTCAGTCAGCAGTTTGGCCTATCAGCAGTAGGTATACTGGGAACCAGTCAGGTAAATAGGAATCTTTTTTAATTGTTTTGGTTACATTTTCATAAGGGTTTCAGTGTGACCACTCGTTTTCTTTATCCAAATTCCAGTAGCCTGGCAAAGGGGAATTTAATTTCTTCTAATTAAAGGACTGGCGAGGACTAAACCAGAAATGATCAGTTCAAATCCACTGTAAATGATTCAAGGGATTGGGATGATGGACGTCCCCCCTCTAGAAAGAACTCATCAAGAGTCTTTGAATAACTACTTTTTAAGAAAAAACAGATGATTCATAGCACTTGTAGCCAGCAGCATCTCAGGCTGATGCTCACCAGTGCCAAAGAAAGCTCCCTACAGAGAACGAAATGCTGTTTGAATTCTAAACAAGGCTTTGATTCCCCTTTTACAGTGAGAAACTCAGGAGTCCTGAAAGCCCGCAGGAGAGACAGTAGTTTCACACTGCAGTCATGCTTGTCTGGCTGTGGTGCTAATGGTGTGCTAACTGATGTCCTTCGAGCACCACATTGTCTCCTCTCTCCTCACCAGTTAAGCCAGGAGAGGTAAGATTCGTGGATACAATACACCTTGGTCTCTTGGAAGGGATGATAGAACAAACAGAACCATGGGTGAAATAAGTTTCCTTTGGGGAAATATCTGTAAAAATACCTCGGAGCAATAGTGATATTTCAAACTTGAAAACTCAAGACTATCTTGACTCCAGATTGCCTCAATTGTCTTAAAGTCTGCAAAATGATGATTTAAAATAATCAAAAGGTTTCAGTGCAGGTTTTCTGTGGCTGAGAGTTCAGCAAACTGGGTCCTCATTATTTAAAATAAACTTAAAATGTAAAAATACCAAATAGATATTAAACTAAAAAGAACTACTAACCTCTGAGATTTTCATGGCACTGCAAGCTAACCAGTCCCTCATTACTATCTCTTGATTTCATCTCTATGTGACATTCAGCAAGACTTGTCTCTAGGCCCCTGCAACTTATTTGCAGACAGTTTAATGAATTTAAGGCAGATTCTATGACGTTGAAAGTGGCTTGGTAATATTCAGCACCTCTGTGAAGATAATAACAACAACAAATTATATAATTTCACTATGGATTTTCCACTGCTTTTATTGTTTAGAATTTATACAATTTCCCTCAGTGTCAAAGAATTTTGGTCATGCCTAAGCAAAAGAGCAGATTCCCCATGGAGATGTCTGGAGTAAACAGGAGATGTTAACTTTGGAAGAAAAAGTAAAGTGCTAATTTTTGCAGGCTGCTACATAGAACTGTCTTCAAATCTGTGTGTAGGTCTATGAAAGCCACTGTGTACCACTGTGGATAGAAAAATCTCCTGATGCAGCAAAACCTGTAAGCTTGGACTTCTATCTCTTTGTGGACGTTAGTGAGCCTTAAGTTGGGAACCATCCTGCAGGGGGTCAGCTCAGCTCTCCTTGATGCCATCAAAACCAGTGAATATTGAAGAAACTCAGGCCACTGCAAGGCTGGGATTGATTAATTTTATCTTTCTTGGTTTTATCTGAGCAGTAGTCTCCTTACACTGTGTGTATCCCCTACCTTAAAGAAATATGGATCGAGTAAATAAGTACAGTAATTTCACGATTATAAGCCACACCATTTTGACTAAAATTTTGCTCCCACCCCGGAAATGTGGCTTACACTCAGGAGTGCTTAACATATGAAGAAGTTCGGAAATTTCCAACCCCAGAAGTGCCAGCCAGGGTGCTGAGTACCTGCCAGTAAAACGCGGGATTGTGCGATTGTTACAAATTGGTTACTCTGTTGCATGGCAGGGGGAGGCAGGCTCAGTGCCAGCAGCGCAGGTGGTGGGGGGAGGCGGGGGCTCCCGCCTGCAGCCACCGCAGGAGCAGGCAGGCTCCATCCCTGTCTGCTGCTGCTGCTGCGGGAGCAGGAGCTGGGGGGCTCCATCCCTGCCTGCCGCCGCGGGGCAGCGCCGGGCCGGGGCGAGCGAGCCCAGCGGCAGCAGCGGCTGGTCCCAAGTGGCCCCGCCGAGCGGCAGCACTGAGCTGGGCCTCCTGGCCCCGTTGGCAGCCCCAAGCAGGTCAAGCCCACACGGCCCGAGCTGAGCCAGTAAACCCCGCAATCCCGCCTTTCTGTTACTAATTGGCAACTTTGTTGCATGTGGGTCCTTGCTGCGAATGACAGAGTGGCTTATGATCAGGTGCGGATTGTGTATGGACAAAGAACAAAATATTGCTGACACCTGGAGATGCGGCTTATAATCAGTGTGGCTTGTAATCATGAAATTACTGTAACTAGAGAGGCTTTCAATGAGACTCCACGGATGAATGCTCTGTCTCACGGCAAACCCTTCTCTGCTATCTGAAGATAACACTGATCGGGACTAGGAAACACTTGCTTCTCACCTAGAGAGGCACTGAAATATCAGTTTTAGTTTTCTGATGACTTTTTAAAGGTTTTTTTCTGGTAAGGCTGGGGAGGCAATGTTAAATTACTTAAATTAGTTGTACAAGTGCAAAATTACTATGTACAGGATACACAGGTAACTTTATGAGGAGCTGAATACGCAGCTTGGGTCATCAGTGTGGTCACAGGAAAAAGAACAAACTCTGTGTGGCTTCAGCCATCCATGGGGATAGAGCAAGCTGTGGCAGCAGAGCAAGGGGTGGAGGAAAAAAAAACATGTTCTGCCCCTGTAGTTCCCCTAATGTAGTGGCAAAACAGAGCTTTACCCTATCATCAGCTGTCCTGAGAAACCTTTCTCTGCACCATTGCTCAGAGCTACCTGGGGATGGTCCATCTATGCACTTTCACTAACACAGGCCTGAGAACACCTCCACATTGGTCTTCATCTTTATTTTAAAGTAAAACAGTTATACAGGCTTGTTTAGTTGTAACCTGTAACACAACATAGAAATCTGTGTTTTGGCTTTCAGTCTCAGGTGTCAGTTCAAGACAGTTCAAGTTTTATCAGAATATTGCAGCCAATACATTGTTCATGAGTTTTGTCTTAACTCTTGGCTGTGACTGACACTTGTGGGAAGCATCACTACTTTTTCAGATTCCCTGCAGTTACCCAGAGATAAATTCCCCAAACTTACAATTCAAAGCCAAGGTGCCTGCAAGCCACGTTTGCTTCATTCATGGTCCACTCACTAGCGCATACAAAACTGTTGTCCTTATGTTTCATGGGTTTTACTCGAAGCAAACTCAGATCTTCATGACCCAGAGAGACTGAAAATGTTTCTTAAAAAATAAAAAAGAGAGAAATTTAAAACATCCCCAAACAATTCATATATAGATGTATCTAGTGGAAAGACAGCACAAAATCAAATTGGGACTAATTTTGTATTTACAGCCAAAGGTCATATGGACAGAACAGTAGATTGGGAATTAGAACCTTCAGGTATTATTTCTGAATTTTATGAGGATTGACTTTGTGTCTTTGAACCTGCTAATATCTCAGAATATGCCAGTTTAAGGACAAATGAGGGTAATGGGTCCATAAGAGTTCTTGAAGATCTACCAAGAACAGATTGCATTTTAGTATAGTGACCTTCTTTAGGGGATTTTTGATTACCAACTAGTAATACTTGAAGTGAGAGGGCCAGAGCCTACTTCTACTACCTGTGTCGCAAGATGCCTGCAGCAATCTGTGTAGCAAAAATAGCAGCAGGGTGACCTAGGCCTGTCAATCACTTTATTTTGTTATGAAAATCAACAGATACTGCCCATTTTCAGTGACTTTTCATTTTCTGTTTCATGTTGTTACTAGAGTAAGAAAATGAACAGACTTTCTGAGCTGTAGTGTAAGCATCTCCTCGGTGGATAAATGGATTTACCCTGATGGATAAATTTCGAAAAAGGAGGTGTTAATACCATCAGGCATGCATGGTCCCTTGTGCAGAAACTTTGCTTTGGGTTGTTGACACTCGTAGCTCTTTAGCTGACAGTAAGTACGGAAGTTCTTTCCACTGGTAGAACAAACTGCAGAGCCATTCTTTGGGCACTGGTAGGGAAGCTTGCAAAGGCATTTTCCCTCCACACATCGTTCCCACGGGTGACAAAAAACTTTTTTACAGGACTTGTGGGTGTACTGGTTGCCTAAGCATTCTTCTATGAGGTACTTGTCTTGCTCAGCTGGCTGGGCAGGCTTAATCCGTTGAAGGTAATTTTCTTTAGCATTAGATGCTGCATTCTGCAAGGCACATAAAAAAATAATTAGAATAAAAGCAAGATTAGAGACTACACCAAGAGTTTTGTGGATCCCTTCAATGACCACAGCCAAGTGTCCATTATAAGACTTTTCCTATCTAACAAAAAATTCCTAAATACCATTTATAGTGTTTACACCCTTGTCTTTGGCCACCTCGTCTTTCTCATTTTATCTGAACTGTTTTTTCTTTTTGGATCATTTACCTGGTGTGATCTTCACTCTTACTGATCTCCCACTGATGCCTTGGGAGATTTATACTTTATACTCTTTATTTTTCAAATATCAGCTGAAGTGCACAGCAGATTATAAATATTTTTAAAGGCATTGGTTTATAACATATCCCAGCAATGGGACTGTAAGCAGATTAAAACATAAAGGAATTTAGGCACCAGAAAAGGAAAAAAAATAGCAATTTAGGGGTTTTGTTTCCCTAAGATTTGTTTAATTGGCCTGGTTGACTTTGGATTTAAATATCACCTGTAAATATTTCTGAACTACTTACTAGCAAATCTATCTATAATTAAAAATTTGTTTTACAGAGTCCACGTGACCGCTCAAGTAATGAGTACAAGTATCTTAACAAGTATCTGAAAGCAATTGAGGATTAAATGCTCATCCTTGTCAGCTTTTTTTCTGTACCTTGCACAGCAGTGGGTTTACAGTGTGGTTGCTGGCCATCACTGGATGGCAGATACAGATTCTGACCCTCCCTCTGATGGCCTGTGGGTGAGCGGCTCTGCACCTGTTTGTGCAGCTCTCTGGTGACATTAGTGCTGCTTGAATGCTTTTGTTTACTAAGATCTGTGGGTAGGATGAATCTTGGAACATGAAAAATATATATGGATGGATTCAGTGTAAAAATGGGAGAAAAACATTAGTCCTCAAATGTGATTGATCAGCTTTGACTGCGTCAGCTGGATCAATAGAGCTGAAGTTTAAAGTTCTCATGAAGAAATCCTGCCCACAGTAAAGTCAGTGAGGATGTAGCTGGGGCAGAATTTAATCCAATATTTCTCCTTTTCATGGCTGTATAATCTTACTAAATTCTTCCTGCTGTTCTCTGGTCAGTAGAATCCAAACTGTGAGCCAGATCTGGCTTGGCACAACTCCCATATTGTGCTAGGTGTTCCTCCTGAACAGGAACACCAGGTGCTGATTTAATCTCAGAATTTCTCTGAAAGACTTGGATTTTGCTGAATGCCCAGCCCAGACTGGCTTTCCTGGACACTTCAGCCAAGAGGCAATTTGCAGGAAATCTTCTGTCAGTGAGATGATACCATGCTGCCATATTACAAGACTGCAATCCCATTTCTCAAAAAATGGAAGGGGAAAATTGCAACACCTTTCTGTGGTCTGCCATGCTTGTAAATTTGGTTTAGGATAGGATCGTAATCAAAATCTTTTCCAGAAACCCGTTAGCATAAGCCCCACATAGAATCAAAACATGAAGAGAAACAGCAAAGTTCCAACATTCAGGCTGGGCTAAAACAAATGTATGAAACACAAACACTATGAAAAGGAAACTTTAAAGAAATAAATAGGTTTTGCTTTTATAACAATTAACTGTTTATTAAACGTTTTAAAAAATTACAGCTAACACAAATAAAACATATCTTACCTCTGATCCACAAAGACAAAAGAGACACAAGAAAACCAAGCAAAGTGGAAGCAATTGCATGATGAAATTTTTTCTCCCTTCCTAGACAAATTCCTCTGGCTGGGATTCTTTTGAATGTCAGCTGTTAGATTTGTGTTTAATGTTTAACCATTAGAAAAATATTTTAAAGTGTGTTTAGAAATAAAGTACAGGAGTCTCAACTATTAACTGATAAACACGATCTCTTCAAAAGATCCTGCCTTAACTGGGTTTATCGTAAGTGTATGACAAGATAACAAAAGTAAAGCCCTTGAAGTAAATGATTAAAGGAAGCGCTTTTTGGGGTTACACTTTTCTTTGCGCAGAGGAGTCCGATCGATCCATCACACCGGCTCTCCTGATTGCAGGCGTTCATGTTTGCCCGTCTGTTTTGAAAGATCAGTCCTGTTATATACGCTGTCTATCTATGGAGAGCCCCCCTGTCATTGTCACGCCCATCCCACAGAAGTGCGGGATACACGCTCCCGGCGCACGGCAATTTTTTGGGACTTTAAAGCCGTTTGCGACAGTGTCGGCCGGCAGGTGCCCTTTCATTTACGGCAGGCAGCCCCGTTTGCGGCAGCGCGGGTGTTTCCGGCCGGGGGAGCGCGCACGTGCAGGTACGTCCCGCGCGGCAGGGGACGGAGTTCCTGGCATGTCCGTCCGTCTGTCTGTCCGTCATCTCTCAGGGAATGACCCCGGGAGCCGCGGTCCCCGCGCCGTGGCTGCAGGTCGCGTCCTGAGGGCCCTGTGAGGCGCTGCGGGTGCGCATCCAGTGGGGCCGAGCCCGAGCAATGCGGCCTCCTGAGGGAACTTCCTGAGGTTTAACGGGGCCGAGCAGAAGGGTCGGGGCTGCCTCTGCTACCAACACAGGCTGGGGATGAACAGACCGAGAGCCTTGCCGAGGACTTGGGGCTGCTGGTGGGTGAGAGGTTGGACATGACCCAGCCGTGGGCACTCATAGCCCAGGGAGCCAACTGTGTGCCAGGCTGCATCCAAAGCAGTGTGGGCAGCAGGGTGAGGGAGGAGATTCTGTTCCTCTGCTCTGCTCTGGTGAGACCCCCACCTGCAGGGCTGCATTCAGCTCTGGAGTTCTCAGCACAGAAAAGACGTGGAGTTTTTGGAGCAGATCCAGGGGAAGCTACGAAGGTGGTCAGGGAGCTGGAGCACCTCTCCGCTGCAGTCAGGCTGAGAGTGGGAATTGTTCAGAGAAGCCTCTGGGAAGATTTTACGGCAGCATTCACGTGCCTGAAGGAGGCTACAGCAGAGCTCGAGAGGGAGTTTACGCAAAGGCATGTAGGGATAGAATAAAAGAAGATAGTTTTAAACTGAAAGAGGGTAGGTTGAGATAGGATATACTGTGAACTGAGAGTGGTGACGCACTGGAACAGGTTGCTCAGAGAAACTGTGGATGCCCTATTCGAGGGAGTGTTCAAGGCCACGTTGGATGGTGCCCTGGACAACCTATGGAAGGTGTTCCTGCACATAGCAGAGGGGTTAGAAGTAGGTGACCTTTAGAATCTCTTCCAACCCAAACCATTATATGATGTTCTCACATTGTGCCACTTGTGAGGCTGGGGACTGTCATTAGCCTTTATACAGACAAGTGAAAAAAGTGCTGGTCACCGCTAGTCACTTTGTGAGTTGGATGTTGGAGTGGATGACATCTTAGGTGTAAACTTGGTTTTTCATAGGCCAGCATGTTTTTAGTGAGGATGAACGATTAAAATAACAAACCAGGCTGATGGGAGACTGTAATTTGGAAGCAAATCAGATGTGACACATCTTTTATATCTTAAACAACTGATTTTTTTTTGTTCACAATGTAGGAAACAGTAGAGAATGTCTTTTCGTGGAAGAGGAGGTGGCGGAGGAAGAGGAGGTGGCTTCAACCGTGGAGGAGGTGGCGGTGACAGAGGTGGCTTTAACCGTGGTGGAGGACGAGGTGGCTTTGGACGGGGAGGTGGAAGAGGAGGCTTCAACAGAGGAGGATATGACCAGGGCCCTCCAGAAAGGGTAGTTTGTAAGTTACATGGAGAAACTTCATATATTTAATTTATATTATCTGCTCCAGCTCTTTAGCTTGTTTCTTTTTTATTTCAGTGTTGGGAGAATTCATGCATCCCTGTGAAGATGACATAGTTTGCAAATGTAAAACAGAAGAAAACAAGGTGCCTTATTTCAATGCCCCAGTGTACCTGGATAATAAGGAACAGATTGGCAAAGTGGATGAAATATTTGGACAACTGAGAGACTTTGTATCCTTCAAAAAAATGCGACTTACGATATTTTTTTTTTAAATGGTTTGGATATTTAATGGGATTTCTCTAGGATTTTAAAATAGTTCAGGGTTTGGCTACCAGTTGTATATGAGTCTCGATGGAATTGTTGGTGTCAATAGGTACTTCATCCACATTAAGTGCCTGTCTTAGAGCTTTCTTTTGACATGATAGAATACTTGAAGTCAATCAGAGATTTTCACTCTGTACCAGTACTAATGATGTCTTTTGTATACATGATGGTTCAAGTTGTTACTTTTTCTGGCTAACTGACCAAATTTTCTGCTGTAGGTTACTAAGCCATAACAAAGTTGGATCAAGGGCTTTGGGGTATTTTTGTGCGTTTGGTCATGCTCCAGCTTATTATTTAATTATAAAGTGAGTTTATGCTAAGATGTCCTGTTGCTCATTGCCCCGTTTATTACTTAACCTGCTTCTTTTATTCATTATTGCACATATGTACTTTATTATGTAAATTTATGATTTTATTTTTGTAATATTAAGATATTAATTTATTAACTATATATAATTACATATTTAATTAATAATTAATAAAGAAATGTATTAATTTCAATGGATACAATAGATAATTGTAAATTGTAAAAAAAATTAATTAATTACTTATTAAAAATAAAAGTGGCATATACCAGGACATCTCTGGCAAAGCTAGCCTGACACAGAGGCACTGGGTACATTCTGTTGTCACTGCCAGATGAACAGAATCCATGACAAAAACAGGATAGCAGCTGGAGTAACCCTGTAACATGTCAGTTAAGACTCAGCCTGTGTTAGTTGGTTGAGCACCAGTCAGTAGCTACATGAATTTTCCTCTCCCACATTAAATGTGAAGTAAAATGTGTAGGTTTAAACCATTTTAATTGCAATTGTGAAATTAGCTGAATTTCTAAAATACTAACTTAGAAAATGTTCAAATTTCTTTCTGTATACTGATCAAAATCATAGCTTTTAATGTTTTATTACTGCAGTACTCCTTAATGAAACCAACAGTATTTTTCAGTGAAACTGTCCGAGAACATGAAAGCCTCTTCATTTAAAAAAATGCAAAAGGTAAGTCAATCTCAATAACAGAATTTTACTGAATGTCATCAATTAGCTAAGTCTAGTTTGTCAGCTAATAAAGCTTTGTCAGCTAATAAAGCTTTATGAAGTTTTTAATAACTTTAAAAGGTGATTGCCCTTTGCAAACATAGGAATTAAGTTTCTCATCCTTTTCAGTTTTGTGGTTGCCACATAATTCCTTCTCCCTCTCCCACGAAAAAAGATGTGACAAAATCACACAAATATCACCTATGTTTTAGCAGCTTTTTAATTCTGTGATTTACTTCCTGTGTGCTTTCTCTGTTTGGCTTTTTGCAGAAGACAGTTTGACATAATAGGATAAGAACAAATTGTGGATATTTTTAGGGGCGATATTAATGTGCCTTTTAGTCTTGGTATTTTAAAAGCCTAATGGGACTCTATTCCTGCAGTTCTACATTGATCCAGCAAAGCTGCTACCTCTTCAGAGATTTTTGCCAAGGCCCCCTGGAGAAAAAGGTGCTCCCAGAGGAGGTGGTAGAGGAGGACGTGGTGGTGGACGTGGAGGAGGAAGAGGCGGTGGTAGAGGTAGGATCACATGAATGAACACTGCAGAATGTTTGAGTTGTTTGAGATGTCATGGGTTGCTTTGGTCACTTGTTCTGTAGAGTATTTGTGGTTTTTTATGCTGGTGAGTACTTGAATATCAACAGCTGTACTGCACGTAAAAATGTTTGACTTTATAGAAAAGGCAGTGATACCTTTCAAGTGGCAAGACTGACTAAATAATAGCTCCAAAGCATAGGGAGGAGAGAATGCTGATTGGTAGCAAAGACAGAAACCTTTTTGAACATCACCTGTGATGTACTCTTCAATTAAAGCTGAAGTTTCTTTTTTTTTACATCACGCTCTCTTGCTTCTTTTCCCTGCCCCTTTGGAGCTAGGCATGAGTGTTTCAAAGTGGTTTGGTTTGTTTGTTTTAAAGTTCTGTTGAGTTGTAATTAACAGGTAATAATTACTGATAGTTTTAATGAATTACTGACTAATATATGTAATTAATTTTTTGCTCTTGTGAGAGAAGCTAAGTCTCTTTAGTATTTTGGACGTGGTATATCAGATATTAAACAATATCTAAAATGCTCCTCATGGTCCCTAGAAGAAGCAAGGTACTAGTAATTAACCTGATAATTGTCCAGCAATTGACAGTTTCTTTATGTTTCTTTTTGTTGTTGTTAGTTTCATTTCAGAACCTATCAATGAAATAAATTGCTGTGCCAGGAATTTATATGCTCCTCAAAGGGTAATTTCTTTCTTTTGTTTAGGAGGATTTGGAGGAGGCAGAGGTGGAGGAAGAGGAGGAGGATTCAGAGGAGGTAGAGGTGGAGGAGGAGGAGGAGGATTCAGAGGAGGAAGAGGTGGTGGAGGAGGCTTTCGGGGTGAGTGTGTGGTTTTTACCTTTCAGGAATAATAATAGCTCCTGATTACTAATGCTTGTAAATATTAAATAGAATATTGTGATTTTAATGTCTTGTAGATGTTTATAGTTCTATGCAAGAGATTTTTGTGCATCCTGCTAGTTTAAACTGAAGCACAGTACTCTCTATTTATTGATTCATGTGTAAAACCATGTTAGTTTTTAGATTATATTCTATCAACTCATTCAATGTTATGTATAGAATTTGCTTTAAACACAACCAAGATAAGAATTGTTTGATGTATTTTTCTTTTCTCTTAAAATAGGAAGAGGACATTAAAAATGGAGCCATGAGTATCTCATTGTCCCATCAGGTCATCTGCAGAAGCAATGAACCATGACAAATTTTTGTAAAGGACTCTGAAAATCTTTTTATAAAGAACTTGAAGCTACAAATGACAATTATTTTTACATTTAATGACTGTTGATGGATGCATGAGGAGAGTGTAGCCTCAGGCGAAGAGCTGAAGACTGCTCAGAATATGTATAGACTTTTCTAACTAAGCCACGATTCAATGTTATTCTTAAACTGCTTGTTTCTGACAAGCACTGCAGTCAATGCTTAACTCCCTGTTGGAGTTTGGAGTAAACAATCACTTGAAATGGGTTTTCAAAAGACCCTACAGGTTCACTGCATGCACATACTTCAGTGTGAACATAGCATGACCGATCCCTGGTTCTCATCCTCCTTCTATATTGAATCTTCTGGGCTGCTCTGAAATCACATGCCATTTAAACAACCTTTGTGAACTTTTTTTTTATAAATTAAATTTCGAACTTTTGTGTTGCTAATTTTTTCAATGTGTGATAATGTATAAAGAGATGAGGTAGCAAAGTATGTTTTGTGAATTTTTCTTTATAAATATTAATGAAAGCAAAAGGCATTAAGACATAGTCTTCTTAGAAGCTGCTGTCTGATGAACAAGGCAAGGTTAATACTACAGTCATCAAATGATATCTAATTACACTGATATTAAAATGCTAAGGGTTTTTAATTGGCCCTGCATCCCCCCTTAGCCTGTTTCTCTTGAGGTTTTGATGTCCTGGTGCTGCACATCTGTGGTGCTCTGGGTGTAGAGCTGAGATTAAATAGCCCATCATAGGGCTCCTCTGCACACAGCGCTTTCAGTTGTGCTGCTTAGAAAGGCATGACAAACTCTGCATGAGTCTTTGGGCTCTTTAAATGGATGTGTAATGAGGATTGTTGGAAAAGTAGTGTGACTGTGTCTTCCTAAGGATGGAGGTCAGGGTACCTCTCAGCTCTGGAACTTTGGAAGTAAAATAGGTGAAAATAGAACTTTCCTGATTTTCTTTCAGTTGGAGCCAGGAGTCTGTTCACAGAGCTCTCCTACCGAGCACTTTTGAAATGGGGTATGTATAAGTATTTTGARCATGTTCAGTGCAAGAAAAGTTCTTTTCAGAATTGATTGCACTGTTATGCATTTTAACTGATGAATGCAGTAGCAGGCAGTTTAATTATGTTAGCCTTATGCTTAACAAAGGCAACAGGTAATTTTTCAGTACCAGGATTGGACAGTTACTGCATGTTTTAACAACTGTGACCTTTGTTTGTAGTAATGTTGAACAAAACATGAAAGAGTGGAAAAACAAACAGTAACGAATTCATTTAAATGTGAATAGATGCTTCAAAGGACAATAGATTAAAATGTTCTTCAGCTTAAAAAAACAAAACACAGAACATTGAATTTCTGCTAGGTCTGCTTTTGTGAGAAGAAGCTGAGTCTACTCTTAACCCCAGGAAATTCAGGGAATTAGGGATTCCAGGTTTTTTCCTGGTATTGGTCCAGGCCTGGTTTTAGCAAGGTCAATTAAATCCAGAACTGTGGGAATGATTTTGTTGCTGTGCTTTGCTGGGCCTAAATGTCTCAGGGCATTGACTTGAGGCTTTGTAAAATTGCCTTTTCTCTAAATTTGCAAGTACAGTAATTTCATGACTATAAGGCGCACCCTTTTGACTAAAATTTTCCCCCGAACCAGGAAGTGCGCCTTATAGTCTGGTGCACCTTATATGATGGACAAAGTTCGGAAATTTGCAAGCCCGGAAGTGAGAGCGGCGAGCCATGGGGGGACCTGGCAGGGCCATGCTGGGTTGAGGCAGGGAGGAGCGACGGCGGGCATGCCTCGGCCCCATGGAGGTGGGGAAGAGCCCCAGCAGGCATGCCTCAGCCCCATGGAGGCAGCACGGAGCCCCAGCAGGCATGCCTCGGCCCCATGGAGGCGGCACAGAGCGCCGGCAGGCATAGCCTGGCCCCAGGGAGGGGGCACAGAGGTGCAGGAGCCACAGCCTGGCCCCATGGAGGCGGCATGGAGGGGCAGCAGGCATAGCCTGACCCTGGGGAGGGGACACAGAGGGGTGGTGGCCACAGCCCGGCCCCGTGGAGGCGGCACGGAGCGGTGGCTGGCATAGCGCGGCCCCGCCCCACCAGGTACAGGCGGGCCTGGGGGCTCGAGGCACCGCTCCTGCTGGGTACAGGTGGGCCTGGGGGCCCATGGCTGCTGGGTTAAGGTAGGGCCTCGGCCAGCAACCACGCAAGGGGAGCTGGGGGCGGAACCTCGCTGCAAAAAAAGTGCTCCTATAGTCCTGTGCGCCTTATATGATCTACAAAGTTGCGAATTTTGCCAACTCCTGGGGGGTGCGCCTTGTAGTCCAGTGCGCCTTATGGTCATGAAATTACTGTAATTGCATTTTGGGCATTCCACATTGCTGCTGAATATAGCAAAATAAGTGCATCTGCCATGTCAGTACTTCTGTCATGTGAGCAGCTGGCTTGGATCTTGTTATTGTTCTGACTTTGGAAGATTAATATGACAGTCCTCACACCCAAATTCACGCTCCTCTGTGCTATACTCCAGGGAAATGTTTTTTGCCAGGGTGTCAAAAGGCTCCTACCATGACCTGTGAAGTGCAGGGTGTGACAGGCAGTGTTTGCCTGCAGGCAGTGTCAGCCCAGGAGCAGTGTGCTGAGTCTCTCAGCAGATGGAGCAGTGAGTCAGCCTAAGGCACTGCAAGGGAAAAGAAAAGGCTTTGACTTCTGAGTGCAGAGGGGCTTAACAGCAATATCCGTTGCAGCTCTGGAGGAGAGATTGGCCTCTTGATTATAGGGAAGGGATCGCAGTCCTAATGCACAAATGCACGAGTAGCATTATGGCATGGCCTATGCATACAAACAATGCTTGATGGATTTAATGCAAATATCTAGAGAAAATTTAAATCTTGGATCTTCATGATGTTCTTAGGATGGAAGAACATACAAGGAAACTGAATGTGTTTGCCATATGATGATGCCTTTTCCTTCTCCGTTCTGGGGAAGTGGGGTATTTGAGTCACTGTTCTGCATTGTCTTCTCTGACATGTTGTGACCCTTCCCTCCTAATATAAGTAAGGTGCTAAAAGTAAGAGATTAAAATTCAGTCCCAAAAAAATTAAGATGTCTTGTCTGCAGTGTAATGCTGTAATGAACTAAGGGGTTCTCTAATTTTATATGACACCTTTCTCTCAGTCTTGAACTTCAAATTCTAGCTGTGAGGCTGTCACAGTGCTCCTGATCTTAGTAAGTGAAATGTTCCGGTTTTATTTATGTGCACAATTACAGATACTCTGTGCTGCTGCTGCAGAGAATAGGAGAGGGGCTCAAAGGTACCATGACAGAAATAGGTATGTTGGCAGAAATGGCAAATTTCAAGTGGCTGTGGCTGGGGAAGAAAAGACAATAAAGTCTGAAGTGAGAGGAGTAAGTGTTAGTATAGGCTCTGGATGACAATTTGGTGTTCCCTGTATTCATTCCTCTTTCTGGTAGCCTTTGGAACACATAGCTGGACCATCTAAATACCTTCTCACCTGTCACCTACTCCAGCAGCACAAGGGGAGGTTGCTGTCCTGGAAATTCCTTTGAAGCTCAGGTGGGCTTCAGAGCAGTTCAGTACGCAGCAGTAGCGGTGTCACCTACCTGTGTCCTCCTCCATTGCCATGGCAGTGTTTGACCCAGGTGTAGGGTCTGACTTTCAGCTGATTTTGAAAATGACACCTGGTGTATCACCAGGATCAGATTGCTTAAAGGTATTTAGAAGACCTGGAGCCTTTTGTTCATGCCACAGCAAAATATTGGGATTATTTTATTTTTCTGTTTGGGATCTAAATACTCTTTAAACAGAGGGTGATACATGGAGGTGTATTATAAAGCTTAAATTGTAACCTATTGAGAACGGCTTTAGTGTTCCCTGCATTCCTTGCACAGTTGTTTATTTTCCCTGTATTTTCTGCAGATGCTGGGATAGGATGGCTCAATGCAGTTCATAGATTTGTCATGTTACTTAGTCAGAGAAATTTGATGAAGTGCAGAAAATAATTGGGATATTTTAGTGTAAGTCTGCAACACTGGCAGGAGTAGAACAAGAAGGATTTTCTCTGGCACCGACTTGTACATGTGGATGTTTGCCTTAAGAAATGCTGGATGTCATACATATACTGGTGCAAAGTAATTTTCAGCTGTGTAAAGCATTGTCTTGTCAAGAAATAGTATTGTTTATTTTTTTGAAAAAAGAGCGTAGCTATTGTGTGATGTATGGCAAGTAAAAATCTTAGTTGTGTTATGCATTTTTCAGGGCTGTCAGCTGAAAATCTCTATAGAGCTAAACTTTTTTAACCAACAATTTAAGTCTAGGAAAGGTCTCTGCGAACGAGGAGAAAGAGGTAAGTGATTAATTTGTTTTCCTTGGGGTTTGAACCATTTGCATCTGTTTGGGAAAAGATTAAAAGGACGTTTTGCCTTAGAGAGCTCTCTACCGGTGGAGGGCGTAGTAAACGTGGGAGGGGTTGGGTTTGGGATGGGTTTGTAGCAGGGTTACTGCTGGAAATAGGAAGAGGTTTGGGGTTGGTTTTGGTTTCAAATTTATTTATTTTTAATGTAAAAGGTGTGTTTCTCTACTCACATCATTTATGCATTGATACATATTTTACACATAACTGAAAGCAGCTTGCTGAACCTCACATTGCATTGCCCCACATGCATATAGAGATACATGCAAACTGAAGAATGGATTTAAATAGAAGCTACATTTTGTTTTGTTTTGGGACAAATGGGAAGGAAAAGCATCACATGACTTTATAAAGTGCCCCCCTGACACGTGTAATGTTATTTTATTGAAGGATAAAAACAGGCTGAGGTTTTGGATTTTATATTCTTATACCAGTATTAATAAGCAATGTGGTAAGACATATTTTATCTGGTTTAGAAGCTGTGGATTATTTTAATACTTTGATATTTAATTCCTTGTTTTATCTTTTTGACTGCATTTTATGAACTACAGTGTTGCAGAAAAAAATACTTTTGATGATGTCTGCCTTTAGTTTTGACTTTTCAATTCTAGTTGCTGTAAATTTAGCCAAATTTAAGAAGAGACAGAAACACTTGGTACATAGGAGGGACTGCATTTATTAGAAAGTTGCATTTAAATGAACAAGAATAAAATTTCTTTTGCTACTTGCTACTGTACATCTGGAATCCTATCTGAATAAAAATAGTAATGGTTTGCTTTTCTGAGACATTCAGCATTGCAAGCTCTGACTTCTGTGGAAGCTGCAAGATCTGAGGTGCTTTTGAAAATCTTGTGAAAGTGTTAGAGGAAGAAAGCAAAGATTTCAAATTATCACCATGCCTTTATCTTTCAGGGCAGGACAGTGTTGTATGAGGAAAAGTGGCTTCACTGCCAAACAGATCATCTTTCCTTTCAAGCCCTCACACCCTGTTCCTGCCTAATCCATTTCTGACAGAAAAAATACTGTAATGATACAAATACCCGGAGAGCTGTGAGTGTAGATGTGGGGCGTTAAAGAAAACATTTGCTTGAAGGATTGTGATGTGAGATCGTGTGTAGTAATGATGACTAAATGCTGTAACTGCACAAGTTTATCTAAAAATTTTCTTACCTTTATAATCAAAGATGCCGGATGTTTGTTTTGGAAAACTGAGGAGTGGGAGGAAATGCTCTATGAGTATCTCACAGGTTGGAGAACGCTCTTCAGGTATACTTTCTATGGGATGACTGTATTCCTGTGTCACTGCACTCTTATTGCTGCTCAATAAGGCACAGCCTTAGCCTGGGACCTGCTTGTCCTACCTGTGAACCACATACAGCTGAAGAACCACTGGTGCTCATTTTTGTCACTTTTACACCCAGCATAAATACTGACTGAAGGCAAAAATTGTATGAAGCAGGACTGAGGGGGAACAGCTGCTTTCTGATATGGTGTATAAGTCCTTTGGGCAAGAACTTATTGTGGCTATTATTTATGCAGGGTTTTTTAAAAAGTCTTTGCTTTGGTTTGCTGGTACCTCATCAGTGAATGGAAGAAAACATGAGCTTTTGCTGCTCAGATCTTTGAAAAATGCCCAGTAAGATGCTTTGGAAAATTTACTCAAAGTAAGCTTACATGTACTGTGTTTAGAAGAGGAAAGCATATTCAACAGCCATGTTGTATAGAACAGGCTATTTTAGAAATGTAGCAACTCAGTTTTCTGAAAGTCAAGTTTAACTTAGGAAAATACTGGAATGTGTCTTTCTTCTGCCTTTGTCAGAGAGTTTAAATCAAACAAAGAAACTTGAGGAAGTAAGTCTTTAAAAATTTGAAGGGATGGGCTTTAGAGTAAATGTATCCTGGTTTTAAGGAAACTGACATTTGTCTCTTCATGTTGTACTGCAGGGTTTTGTGCATTGCGTGATGATGGGAATTAGTTCCAAGACAGGCTGATGATTGATTGAACTGAGTCAACTTTTGCTGAGGTTTCCAAAGCATTGCACAAGAGGTTTGAGGGGAAGAAGTTTGGGGGCATGTGACAGTTAATCTCATTAGCAGTAAGAATGAAGTTTAAGCACACTGTTCAAAATTTACTCAGTACTGTGCTGCTCTTTGTTTTAATTAACAATCTCCTGCATAGATTGGGAGTGTAAACTTCTTTCCACTTTAGTCCAATTAAATCATGCTTGGAAGCTGTCAGGGGTGGGGGGAACTCCTCCTCACCCCCCTTCTTTTAACTGTTCAGTGAGTGTGTTGAATAATGAAAGAATTTGCCTGACAGAGTTTTGTAGTGTTTCGTCTTCTTGATGAATTATTGCAGAGGATAGACGACAGTCTTTTGTTGAAAATGCATTGGAATGACTCATCCAATTCCTCAGAAAGTGACAATGAAGCTCATTCAGCCTTCACACAGACTGAGCACAACATAGTCGCAGCTTACTTAATAACAGCAGGTATGGGCCTTGGCAAATTGTTGCGTAACTTTTTAAAATAGGACTTGTAGATCTGAATGCTCATTTTGTACAGTAACAGTGGTGGTATTTAATTTTGTGTTAGACAGCTGTCTGATGGCTTTTCTCCATGTTTACTGACAAGTTAGCAATCAGCTGCCTGACTGAAATATGGAGAAACATCTGAAGTGTGCAGAACCAAAGTTTTCTGCTCTATATTTGAAGGCAGCATTGTGTCTCAAAAAATACATTTTGTTGATATGTAATTTTAGAAGAGAGTGAGAGTTAGCTTCTGCCAGCTTGCAAAAGAGGTAAAAATAGGGCATAGCTGTCACATCTTGCATTTTTCTGTGATGTGCTCGAAACTATCTTGAGATTTCTCCTGGGCCACATGTTTGTAGTAATATATGTGTAGTCTGAGCATGTGAGCGGGTGTCTGTTAGGGGGATGTAAGGGGAAAGGTTGGAATGTGACTTAGAGGGAGGGAGCTGGTCATTAATCAGAGAAGAGCAGATTCCAGTTGCAGCTGTATTTTTTACCAATGACATGTGTTAGAAAAGCATGCTGTGGGGCTTCACATCGTGTTTCTTCCCTGTGACTGCAGTGGTCTTTGGCTAAACTTGAATGATTATAGAATTATTTTTATTCTGCCCTTAAAAACTTACTCGTTGTAGAACCACAGCTTCTTCAGAGATGCTTTTCTTAAGCATTGAGTGCCATGGTAATGAAATATCTGCCTAACCAAAACTGAAACATATTGAGTTTAAAAACAAACCTTCTATACCTTTATTATGGAAAATCAAATCAGTTTAGTCTTTATTCATTGACTTTACCACAAAATTTTCCATGTTGTAGTTAGATTTTAAAATATTTAAAATATTTATGCATTTTATATCATATGGAATAGTATCACTGATGGTGGCAGTTTATTTAGCATATGTGTCTGAAGTGGTGAGTATCAAATTGCTGTTCTGCCAAAGTGGGTATTTTTGGATGCAAAGACAATAATTTTTTTGAAGTCTTTGGAGAAATTATTAGAACAGCTATACAGAACAGTAGGCTTCTTAAGAAGCTGTAGAAATAAGTAACAATAAAGTATTGGAAGCCTAGATATACTTCTTATATATTTTTTAAAATTGATTATGTAGTATGTAACAAGGAGGTATTTTCAGATAGTTTTGACCAGCTGGTGTTTGGGATTAAAGCTATCATTGGTGATCATAGGGTATCAATTGAACTAGCCAGAATCAACCAGGTTCTTCTTTCTTAATCTTGCATGGGAGTTAAATGTCTTGGGGAAAAAAAAGAAGTTGGATTACTTTGCTGTTTTATGGTTTTTTAAAATGTTTTATTTCTAATTATAATTGGGGGAGTCTTAATAAATCTTTACTTTCTTAATGAGAAATGGTTTTGACAATGAAGTCCATAAAATATTTGAAAGTATGATTGATTGCTTTGCAAAAGCCTTACCCCAGCAAATTTCACATCTGGAAGATATAAGCCTTGTTAATAAGCAGAAGTATAAGAATAAACTCCAGGTACAGTGTTCATCATTATGCCACTCTTTGAAAGATTTAAGTGTTTCGCTCCTGTTTTCTGAGAAGGGAGTACTTGCTAAGCATTATACTAGTCAGTATATTCATTTTCATAATGACAATGGGGATACTCGGGCTGCAGCAATCTATGCTGCCTCATGGATGTCTTTCTGCTTATAGTGGTGAAATGCTCTGATATAATTTTAAAATGGTAGCTGGAAAGGTAAATTCCATGTTATACATGTACCTGATTTTTTTTTTTTTTTACTTTGGTGCTACTACCCAACATTACCATGTCCCGCCCTAAACTATGCTTCTAAGCACCATATCTACACATTCCAAGGGATAGCAAATCAATCACTTCCTTAGGCAGCCTGTTCCAGTGCTTGATAATCCTTTCAGTGATGAAATTTTTCCTAATTTCCAAAAGTACTCTTCCCTGGTGCAACCTGAGGCTATTTCCTTTCACCTTATCGCTTGTTCCTTGGAAAAAGAGACTGACCCCCACCTGGCTACATCCCCCTTTCAGGTGGTTGTAGAGAATGATAAGGTCAGCTTGATCCTCCTTTTCTCCAGACTGAACAACCCCAGCTCCCTCAGCTGCTTCTCATAAGAGTTGTGCTCCAGCACTTTTACCAGCTTCAATGCTCTTTTAATGGGTGCTGCTTAACTAGAGAAACTTTGTTGATCTGCTTGACCTGTTCCTCAGAAACAATTTCTTGTATCTACGTGGTTTTTTCTCACTTTGTTCAAGATGGAATCCATCTTCCATCTTGTATTTTGTTCCTCAAAACTTCCTTTTTTTTTTTTACTCTATTATTAGTTAGTTTTAGTGATAATAACATTTTAAATTAATACATGTTCCCCTTTCTGTTGCCTCCCCCTCCCCCTTACTTTTAAGACTGAACTCTGAATTATTAAATATAAGTGTGTCTAGAAGGATCTTTTCGTCACCCTGAGGATATGAGTTTACAGTCCTGTTGTATGTCTGATTTCATTATTGGTAACTGTAATACCTGTTAAAACATGCCTGTAAGAAGCCTGTATTATTAAATTTGTAATTCTCCTTTGCTCCTTCTCTCCCAGGAGATGACATGCTATCTGTCAGCAGGAGAACTGACAGAATGGGTACTGCAAGTGGTTTTTTTACTGTGGTGTTCATTTCAGATCAGATCCTCAGCTCCTTGTTTATTTAAATTTTAGGAGCACATAGGATCAGTGTCATTCCTGAAATCTGTGAGTATATGAATATGATAGATGGTGGTGTCAGTGTGGCCAAAAGATGTTGGACCTCCAACAGGAGACCTGCACCTGAGAACAGACATCGTTTGTGGTGTTAAAAGAGAGATAGCTGAGGGTTAATTATGATTTTACCTCATTTGATTTTAAAATTACTGAATCTCAGGGGCTGACAGAGGCCTTCTGCTAGGTCAGGTGCAGAAGTTTTTTTTCCAGTGCTTTTTATTTTTGCCTGTCACCATCCTGCATTCTTCTCTGCCATGGAGGTCAGCACTGTACTTGGTGGCCAGTGTTTGAAGCGTAATCCTAGATGCATTTGAATTTCTGCTATGCTTGTCATCATTGCATTGAAAGTCTTAGATTTGGCAAATGTTCCCCTGTTGGTGCTTACTGAATCCACGTGAAGGTTGCCTAATTGGAAAAGCTTTTTTCTCCTTTTCAGGTATCTATCCTCTTTGCAAAATTGCACTTGACTGAAAAGAAATCTTTTTTCTGACTTACATATTGCAATAGTCTTCATTTTCTTCTGTGTGTGTATGATTGTCTGGTGTACCTTTTGTAAAGTTTTCCTTTTTCTGTTTTTGCAGGAGTGATAAGTATTTTCAGTAACATTATTGTGTTAGGCATCTTTGTGAAGTACAAAGAGCTTCGGACAGCAACCAATGCAATTATTATCAACTTGGCTTTTACTGATATTGGTGTTAGTGGCATTGGTTACCCCATGTCTGCTGCCTCAGACCTGCATGGAAGCTGGAAATTTGGATATACTGGATGCCAGGTATTGCACTTCAGTTAAAGAGAAAGTTTTCAGCACTTAAAAGCAAACTGAGAAATAAGTAATGGCTCTACCTCCTGTTATTTTAAGAGAAAAGGCACATATGCAGAATTTGACTCTGGACCTGAAGCTGATGTTCTGTGATGTCTGCAATTTCTGGAGACTGTATATTGTGTGAAGTTCACTTCAAGCTAATATTTACAATCTGAAAACATTAAAGTGTAACCTTACATCTATCAATAGACATTTTAAAATATCTTTAAGAAGGCTTACAAAATCAAATCCTGAAATGAAGATGATTGTAGTAGCACAGGCACATTTGATGGCTTTGCCGATAGCTAAAAAAATTTGATTGTGACTCCTATTTTGATGGTGAACTTGAGAGATCTCAGTGAATTCTGCTTGGCAAATGCACGTTCTTTTTGGATGGGACTAATAGGATATCCAAAGTGAAGGCGTCTAAAGTTTTTGGTTTCCATTAAAGATTCAGCCTACTTTTAAGTCTGTTTTAAAAAATAGACTGACTGAAAAACATATACTTCCATAGGAGAGAGATGGCGACCTTTGCTCACTGTGTATTGTCATTTTAATTTGCATTATTGATAGACTGTTGAGCTTAAGTGCCAGGAATATGAGTAGTAATGTGAAGGCATATACTGAAAATGTGTCATAAGGTAAACATTTTGGACATTTATGTAATGGATGCTTATCACAATCTGACATCACTTGCCTCAGTAGAGAGTACCTTCAAGCTCAAAATTCAGTCATTGTTTGGCAGGAAGCCCCACTTTTAATATCTTTGGATCTGGATTGACTTGTGATGTGTTCAGGTTGATGAGAGATCTCACTGATTTGAGAGTTAAGACCACTTGAAGCACAACTTATGTCAACCTAAACCAAATTAATACACTGATCTGAGATGGCTGAATGCTGCTGGTGCCATGTGCTCTGGCTCGGGACTCTGTATTACTGGGGTACCAGTGGTAACACAGCTCTCCCAGTCATCCTTCCTGGTCAGGCTTCCCATGGGATGACGGGGCAGATGCATTTGGAGCATGATGAGATTGCAGCATGTGTTGCTCTGTGCAAAAGATTTGACACACATAAAAATGGAGCCTGGGGGTTAAATTAGTGGGCCATATTTGTGAAATCATCACAACAGATGAAAGAGTGGTAATTCAGAACCTCACATTTCCTAAAGCTGTAACTCTTTATGATGGGCCAAATGCTCCTCAGGTTTCCTTAACATATATTGAAAACATGAAATAAACCCCTCCAAACTCTGAATCTCAAAATTTACTTATTGAAGGACAGTGTTTCTTTGATTTTGAGACTTCTGTCTTTCTGATTTCTAATGTGCACATAAGCAGGTGCTTTTGAAATGTTTACTTTTTAATAAGCCACCTTCAAATTGCCTGCATTGAATTAAGACCTTCAAGACCTTGCTTATGGAAGAGAATTCTGGCTGAATTGTGTTGATTCAGTACACAGATTTGGGCTTGTATCTTTGAAAGATTTCTCAGAAATTATTTTCTTGCTTGTTTGTTTTACTTTCAGATCTATGCTGCCTTAAATATCTTTTTTGGGATGGCGAGTATTGGTTTGCTGACTGTTGTTGCCGTTGATCGTTACCTGACCATCTGCAGGCCTGATATAGGTACTGACTTAGGGTCAAAACTCAGTCCCTGTGGGGAGGAATAAAATTCTGATTTGATTGTATTGTTTTCTCATTAATGACTCCATACTTACAGTGCTGAGCAGAACTTGAACCTACCGTATCTGGTTAAGTGAGTTGCCTAGTTGGCATATTGCTCATTAAAGTGAAAAACTAATAATTAGGCTATTGATCTATTTATAGATTGTGTTTTAATGGTCATTTTCAGTCTTCAGAGGGCCACATCCATACAAAAAGAAGCACGTAAAAAGCCTCTGGCTGTGTGAGGTTTTGACCTCTGCCAAGCAGGTGTGTGCCTCTGTTGTTGTGCTAGCACCACCCTGGGTGTTTTTCTCTCCTCTGGTACAGCTGTGTTGTAACAGTAAATTCCTCCCCTGCAATCTTGCAAGGATGTACTTGAATGCAGTGTTGCATAATAAGCTTTTGGCGTGGGCTTGGGATCAGGTATTGCTTGTATGCTGAGTTGAAATGGGTGATGGTGTTCAGGTGGCTTTTAAGGCTGCAAGGACTGAGATGTCAGTCAGCAGAATGAAACAGGTACGTTACAGTGTTTGGGACTTGGAAAGGGTCTTTATTAACTTGTAATGTGCTTGCTGGAAACTGCTTGTCACTCTAGTTTGACACTGGAAAGAAGCAGCAGATGAGAACCATTCGTGACTGTCTGTGCTTGGCTGCAGGAAGAAGAATGACCACCCGTAGCTATGCCACTCTCATCCTTGCTGCTTGGATAAATGCAATCTTCTGGTCTTCCATGCCTACTGCAGGCTGGGCCAGCTACGCTCCTGATCCCACTGGAGCAACGTGCACAGTAAATTGGAGGAAAAATGATGCGTAAGATTCCCCCTCGTGCTTTCTTTTAACTTTGCTGGCTCACTGAAGTCTAAGATTGTTTAATTCACCACTATAGGAGCATAACTTCTTTCTTAAGTATGAAGCAAAATTTTTAACCATAATTTAAAACAATGGAAATAACATAGAGCAAGTCTAGGAAAAAAACCCATAGGAGTTGAGATATGCTTCAGAGCTTCAATACTTGTAGTTTCTAATAAAAAATAATTAGCTAAAGAAAATTTTCCATATTATTTTAGAGCTTGTTACAAAATGTCATAATCAAATCAAAATACCAAATTATTTGGTAACTTTTCCTGGATGACTATTTGTAAGTTACTCTGTTTTGTTTTTCTGTCTTATCAGGTCCTTTATTTCCTACACAATGAGTGTAATTGCTGTTAATTTTGTTGTGCCCTTAACAGTCATGTTTTACTGTTATTACAATGTTTCCCGGACAATGAAACAATATGCCAGCAGTAACTGCCTGGAGAGCATTAACATAGATTGGTCTGACCAAGTAGATGTGACAAAGGTAAGTGAGTGCATTTTTTGTTTTAAGCATGTTCTTTGTGTTAAAGTCCTATTGGCAAAAGAATGGTGCAGCCTTTTAAGCATTTCAATTTCCTACATTCCTCCTTTTCTTTTATACTAAATATTAGCTGATATTGAGCCTTGGTGGAAACACTTGGCTTGAATTATCACACTAGATTCTTAATTTTTGGTCTAATACCCTTTCCAGATGGAATAGCTACTTTGAAGGCTGGGAACACTGTAAATTTTCCTTGCCTCTCTCCTCTGTTATTACCTAGAAATGTACCTCTGAGGTGCCCTAGGAGAACTTTTACTCCGTGTCTGCAGTCCCTGGGCTTCCTGTTTGTTTCACACGTGTCTGGTCTGAAATGGATTGGTCAACTCTCATTTGAACTCATGGCCTAGGAATGAGAGTGCTTTTCCAGATCCCAAGCTGTGTAATTCCAATCCCTTGTTCTTTTTAGTCTGTTGAGTTTATCTCTTATGTAAGTAGTAGCAAATGTGAGTTATGGCATGAAATGATATATCCTGCCTGAAAGCCTGACATTATTTTAATGTATAAAGGTCCTTGAGAAATCTTGAAGTTCACCAGCTCCTGTGATTTTCTGTAAAAATGTGATTTGTGGTTGTGCATGATGAAAAAGTGAGAGAGAATTGGACAGAAGAGTACAGTAATTTCATGATTATAARCCACACCATTTTGACTAAAATTTTGCTCCCAAACCAGAAGTGCAGCTAACATTCAGGAGCGGCTTATATATGAACAAATTTTGGAAATTTCCCAACCAGGAAGTCCGAGCCATCAGCAGCCCTGAGCCAAGGTGGAGCCTGCCTGGCCCCGGGTGGTGGCAGGGCAGTGGCGGTGCAGCAGCAGCGCTGCCTGGTCCTGGGGGGCGTGGCGGTGGCAGCAGCCAGGGACGCCCCTCTCCCCCTTCCCGGTGGCAGCAGTCAGGGATGCCCCTCTCCCTCTTCCCGGTGGCACCGGCCGGGCACGCCACTCCTCTGTCTCGCAGTGGCAGTGGCGAGCGGGGCTGGGGCCAGTCCCTGGTGGCCGCCCCAAGCAGTGCTGAGCCAGTAAACCCCGTTGATCCCACGATTCTGTTACTATTTGGCAACTTTGTGAAAGTTACACACGGATCCTCGATGCGAATAAAAGTGCGGCTTACAATCCACTGTGGCTTATACATGGAGGAAAAACGAAACGTTGCTGACACCCCAGAAGTGTGGCTTATAATCGGTGCGGCTTGTAATCGTGATATTTCTGTATGTACCCACATTTTTTAATTAGTTATCAGTGCAAACAGCATTCCTTGGAAAACTTTCTCACTGCTAAGTTCTGAAGAACAGTATTTTTACCTTAAAAAAGTAATTTGAGTGTTTTACTTTTGTGAAGAACTTTCAGAACTTAAAAATTTAAACTTACGTTTCTGAAGAAAATGCATTTTTTCTATTTTGCAGTTGAAGACACTAAGTTATAATCAAAATTTAAAAAAAGAGAAAAAGAATCAATGCTTTGGAGTTAGGCAATAACCTTCTTTAGATCTGGACTACTATCTGCTTTATGCAAATTACCATCCTCTAAGTTTTCTATGCACCAAACTTCTAAATGAAAGAGTTCTTGCTTACATTTTGATATGGTGTTTGGTATTTAAATAGGGTTCTTCTGTGAGAGTCACTGCTTGTGTATTGATTGTGCTCTAGAGCAGCTCATACAAAATAGCTTTTTACTTCTTTTTTCTCATTTTGTTCATCTCTGAAAGACTAACTAGGGGCGTAGGTGAGCAGCACTAGGGAATCCTGTGTGTATGCAGCCCTGCAGTTTTGGTTGGTTTTCTAGTGGTTTGTTTTGTCCTCTCAAATTGTTTGAGATTTCCGTTCCAGTTTCTGCTACTGATTCATGTCCCTGACAAAAACCAGAAGGGTCTGTCTCCGTCTGTCCTACCTTCTACTATCCCCAGTATGTCACTGCCCAGGTCTGGCTGTGGCATGGCATGTCTTAGGGTGAGGGCTCCAACCTGCCCAGGTTGTTCTCTCTGAAGCAGAGAAAACACGACAGCTCAGATACTTCCTTTGTACCATACTTGGATATGTCTATAATGCTTCATTAAACCAGGCAGACACTTCTGGCTTCCTTAACTGCATGTCCTAGACCACTTAGTTTCTTTTATTTAATGGTACCATAATTAGGCCTTATGTAACATTTTTATTAACAGCCTAATTAAATATTTGGCTTAAATTTTATTCTCTGTTCATCTTTATTGTTTGTAATGACATCCCAGAGTGACTTGTTATGGAGGTCATAATTCATGTGTGAAGCTCTCTCTGGTTATTTAAACTCCTGATGGGCAGATTTAACACAACAAGTATTACTGATTTTGAAGGAATATTGTATGTAATGAAATGACACCATGCCAAACACATGGCAGTGAGGTGTGCTATTAAATCCCCAAAGTGAGATCTCAGTGTAAACTGTCAGAATGTGTCAGGTGTGCTTGTTTATTTATTATTTCATTCAGGATAGCTGTTTTCACCTAGATGCATGTGCTTTTGATATGAGGTTTTGTTGTGAGGTCTTCATCTTGAGGTAATACTGGTTATGTATCTGTTTCTCGTTTTACAGATGTCTGTTGTGATGATTATAATGTTCTTGGTGGCATGGTCTCCATATTCTATTGTGTGTTTGTGGTCTTCCTTTGGAGACCCAAAGAAAATTTCTCCTGCAATGGCGATCATAGCTCCTCTCTTTGCAAAATCTTCCACATTCTATAATCCCTGCATTTATGTAATTGCAAACAAAAAGTAAGTGTTCTGAAATTACTACCAGTCTATTTCATGATTTTAGCATATCATCTGAATATAGAAGGATTCCCTGGAAAATATGGCAAGCTGATTAGTGAAGAGCAAAGGGTACACCACTTTTAATTTATTGAAGATGACCTTTTGGACAGGAAAGCCTGAAACAAATTGTTATTATCATGATCAGAACATCCTGAATTAATACATATTTTTGAGAAAATAATAAAATAGCTTTTGACTGTCCCATTTCTTTTTTCAAGGGGATTCAGTATGGAATTTGGGTTGCATCAGTAGAAGACTGGTTTTAATGACTGTGGCTGAAGTGTGTGCATCTTAGTGACATGTAATGTGTAGATTTTCTTGTTTGAGTTGGGATGTATCATATTGTGATGGATTAGGATGGATTGACCCTTTTAATTAAAGTAAATAGGTTAAGCCTATTCTGATTCGAGCAAGCATAACAAATGCTCTAATCAAGCCAGTGCCTCTGACTGAGGACTGCTTTGCAAAGAAGCATTCTTCCTGTCTCTGCTACCAACCTTCAAGCAGAGCCTGTGATCTCTGCCTAGGTGAACATACCTGATTCTGCTGAGTCAATGGAAAAACATCTGTGTTTTTTTCCCATTCTGTAAGTTTATCTTTGTTGTGGCTGCACACTCTCCTGGAATAAACAAAAGCTGCTGTGATCCCTATTTAAAAATTAAATTAGCTTTACACTTTTGTACCTGGAAGTGAAAAAGACCCAGGTCCTTTTGAATTCCAAATACATGTTTCTTTATTAAGTAGATTCTACTAAAATTGAAAACTATTGTAATAGTTAAGACCATCTTACCAAATTTTCCCCTTGTGTTTGGTCCTCCAGCTAACGCTCTTTCTGTTTTCCCTTTCTTGCCCTTTATAGGTTTCGGAGGGCAATCCTGGCAATGGTGCGATGTCAGACAAGACAAGAGATAACCATAAACAATGCTTTGCCCATGAGTGTATCTCAAAGTGCACTGACATCGCAGAACTCCAGTCATTTGCCTGCCTAAATTACATGGAAAGGAGTGAAATCTGAGTTCAAGTTCATTATTTGAATAATAATCTTTCCCAGCTAGCTGTTTTGTGTTAGTCACATTAATCTTTTTAGAGAAGTTAAGGAGAAAAAATATGCCAAGACTTTGGCTTTGAGAGTAAGGTTTATTGGTCCAATATGTCTGTCGCAAACAAAAAAAGGATAGCAAGGTGGCCACTGTGACTTTTACAGAGTTAGGCAGAGTGACAGAGGGGCCAGGGAAGACAGAAGTGCAAAGTTCTTAGGTTCAGTAACCTCAGATTTTTTATATATATTAATTTCTTTTCATGAAGTACTTTCCACCAACTTCCCTTGAATGTTTTCCACACGTCAAATATTCTGGATTCTCCCTATGGCCGTATATGTGCGTACCAAGTGTCCACATTGATATGCTTTGCAAAGTTATGTTTCTGTGAATATATTAGGGTGTCAAAATATCTACACCGACCCCATAGAATCTTTTATTAAGTTTAGGATTTTGAAGGAATTTCTGCATATTTAAATTATTTTTAAAAATTTGACTAGCAGAACCAAGTTAATTTGTAGTAAAAGACAGCTTTTGTTTTGTAAGTAGTATGTTTCTAGTTCTTGTGACTGCACAGCAAATCCTGAAGATATGACAAAATGTACCCTAAAGCTTCACACTTCGGAGGCATATAAAACTGAGTAAATATTTATGGTAATTTCTCATCACTTCTAAGTCAGTCTTGTGTTTATATAGGTCTGATGTTTAATTTTCAAGAAATACCTTGGTCAGTATGAGCAATGGATTTATTCAGGGTGAAAAAGATGACTGTATAGATTTAGATTGAACTAGTATGTGTGTGCACATATGCAGTTTGGCTTTGCAGTGTAAAATTTATTTAAAGTATATATGTATTTTTGGCAAAACCCTCTTTTTATGGGATTTTTTAAAAGCTCTGGAATCTAGACTTCCTATTAATTTGCAATTTTCAGTATTAAAGAAAATGCCATGCAATATCCTCATGGTGTACTAGATTTCCTTCAGGAACCTTGGAACACTTTATAGACAGTATAATACATGCACTGTCTCTTAGGAGAAGAAAAGAGATATTTTAATAACACACTAACTTTACAATCTACATATTAAAACAACCTTGGAACATGGTTGGATGTAATTTGAAACAGAGTGTGTTCTTTCAGAGTAAAGAAGGTTTAACTGATGCCATTCAGGATACATTTGAAGGTTAAGCAACTACAGATCTTGGCTAATCTGCTGTAATCTGCTGTTACTAAATGGATGGCTACATTCACATTCGTAGCACACTGCACATGAGTGCCTAGGAATAAAGCTTTCACATTTCTTCATGTCAGTGCTTCTGGGAGGAAGCCATGTATCTGTTTATTTGCTTCTACCTCCTAATGAGTTTTTTTGAAGAAGTTCATGGCTTTTGTCCTTCACAATGTACTTGCGTTTACCATGGCAGAAGTGATGGCACTGGAACAAGGTATATATTTTATCATTTGTTACATAGAGCAATTTTATGAGGAAAAATGTTGAAGAAATTGGAGATAACATTCTCGGGCATTGCAAATAATTTCTAGCATAGCTGCAATGAAGGCATATTTGACATTAGTGTTCTATGGCTAGCAGCATTCCTGAACAGGAGCAGATGGTGATTATGGCTTTGTACTTAGCAAATAGCTACTCTAAATCTTCATTTTTTGCAGGAGGCAATTTGTTTCTGCTCCATGACATTCCTACTATTGCAATATCCTTTCTATTTCTACAAACTAGTTAACTAATGTAAGGTGATTCTGGTTTAAATAAATACTGTAGTTTCTAATTTTTTTTTAATCTGCAGTAAATCATGCAACTTTTGATAGTAAGTAAGTTAATTTGAAATGTGGTGGCCTGGTACTGTCAAGTCAATTTTAGGAGATACCCTTTGTCATTGCTATTTATTGACGTAGCCTATCTGGTATAAAGCTGCATGAGGAAAAAGTAAAACAGAGGAATAATCTAGAGAAAAAGGGGAGAAAATTAAGGATAGACTTACTGAAGGCAGGGAAGTCTTCAAGATAGTATGCACAAACAATATACCCTAAAGAAATTGTTTCCTGAAATCAAATAACTGAAAATGCTGAGAAATCTCATTTCGCTGAAATCATTGTGAACAGAAAGTTCTTTTCATCTCTATAAAGCAAATAATTTGTGCACAGACATCAAAAAGAGGTCTAGAAAGCTCTTCTTTACTGAATTTTCTTTGGTATATTTTCAATTTTCAGTCTATTCTCAAGGGTAAGTATAGAAAATACTTTGAATCTTCATCACACAGAAAAATTGGAGTAATCTTAATTTTGAATTTATTATTTATTATTCCTTGTACAATGGCTTTTGTCTTTCAGTTGTCAGTAGAGTTAGGGGTGGATAGAGGATATTGCTTACATGCTTTAGAATAAAGCAAATCTAGATTTCATGTGAAAGGATCAGTTCTGGTTTGTATTCTTTTTGTCCTTTGACACTCCATGTTTGAGGAGTTTGTTCAACTTTTAAATGCAGAGAACAATTCTTGATTTCCATGTCCTAGTTCTGGTAGTAGTGTTGCAGAAAGTTACAGCATTTGCATTTAAATCTGAAATTCAAATTTATAAAATAAATGTAAATATATCTCTCTCCTCTTTTTTTTTTTCTTTTCTCCTGTTGCTAGGTCTGTACTCTGTAATGACCCTGACATGTATGAGATCCCTGTGAATGTTCCTGTGGATACTGTAAAACTCCGTATAGAGAAAACTGTCATACGAAGGATTCCAACTGAAGCCTTTTACTACCTGGTAGATCTCAAATACCTGTGGGTCACTTACAACTGTGTAGCCAACATTGATATCAGCAGCTTCTATAACTTGAAACAACTGCATGAGCTGAGGCTGGATGGTAATCTGCTTTCAACTTTCCCTTGGGAATCCCTGGCAGAGATGCCCAACTTACGGACTCTCGATCTTCACAACAACAAACTGACCAGCATTCCTGCTGACGCTGGCCGATACCTGAGAAACCTCACCTACCTGGACCTATCCAGCAACAAACTGACCACCTTACCATCAGACCTCATGGACATTTGGCCCCCCTTCTCAGGAGCTATTGTGTCCAAGAACACAGATATTCTGGTGACACAGAGAGTAATCTTGGGTATGTTGAACAGTCTGTCTCATTCATCACTGAAATATGCCTGAACATTAAATTGCAAGTGAGAGCAGTTAGGGGGCCAGCCTAGGATTCAGGAGAGGGGTTTTTACCCCGGTCACTCTTGTGGTTTGCTCTGTGGTCATTTATTTAATTTCTACTGGCAACAGAAAACCATAAAATTAAGATAGTGACTTCTGTGTGTGTTGTTATCTCACAGCTATAAAACAGAAGCAAAAGCTGTGAGAATCCAGTTTGCAGGAATACAGGCCAGCTATATAAATACAGGACTTACATTGTATTTCTGGTGACATTTCCCTCATCTTTGTATGTGTTTGCAGCTGTAAGCATGTCTTTTGCAACTGTTTTTTTCCAGAGGCTCCCAAGCCAAGCAAGTAGCTAAAGCTGATGCTCAAATAAAGCCTGTCCTGTGGCACAATGCTGCAGATAGTGTTGGTGGCTCAAAATAGGGTAACTGTGGTCTCCCTGGGACCTCTGTTGACCTTGCATTACTGTAAAGCTGACTGATTACCCTGAAGTTTTTCACAATTTACATATTGAATATGAGAGAGAATAGGAGTCTCATCACTATATATTCATGGTACTTTTTACAGTGTTTAAGGTAAGTATTTAAAAATAATTTAGTAAGACTCTGATTTTTTTTCATAATTTGATTCCCTTCTCTAGTACGCAATTGCATCACTTCTCTTTGTGGCACTGTGCTTTATCTGATCTAGTCTTGCCAGGGTAACCCCTTTCTTTTTTTCAGTCTCAGGCTGGAACAGTTCTATTAATACTGTTCTTTTCTGTCACTGTTTACATATAAGTGCACATTTTGTTGTGTTTGTAGTGCAGCAGGTGGAAGGGAGGAGAATGTGCTTGCTGTCTCTACTGCAGTAATTTTGTGCACTGGTAAAGATCTGTCCTGCATTGTACTGCTCAGTATTTCCAATTTCTTGATCCAAACCCCCAGTATTCAGCATCCATTTGTTCAGCTGCTTTGTTTTGCAGCAGCAGCTGCAGCTTGAAACTCTCATTCGGATCATATTTTATGTAAGTAACTTAATAGATGCAATTAGGCTGCATGACTTCATAGGCATGGTAGGCTTATAAGCATATAAGCATATATGCAGTTTATAAGCATAAACTGTAGGCTTGCATCATTAAAGGGTTTTCCTTTATTCAGGATTAAAAAAAAAAAAAGAGTAAAAGCTGTAAAAGTAAGTTAATCTCAGTACTCCTTTCCCTGTCCCCACACTAAAGACTACAGGAGGCTGTAAAGTGGGAGCTGATTGTGCTAGGTCTAATCTTCATGATCTCATAAGGTTAATTGGTTTCCTGGAATTATATTGTCCTCAGCACTTCAGACAAAACAAAAGGAACTAAAAAAAAAAAGTAACCCTCGACACAAAAAACCACCAAAAAATCTTAAACCCTCACACACTCTTCTCTCCCCTTAACTCTGGGAATCATCTGCAGGCTTCCTTGGTGCAGGCACTTTTCCAGCCTCCTGTAGTCCTGGCAAACCCTCTGGTGCGAACATATAGTTCTTTGAGGGCCTGGGATGTGACCCTTGGACCATTTTGTGTTATGAACTACAACTGTGTTTTAACACAGGTGTGCTGGTTTTGTGCACTTGACATTTAATGAGGAAAGAAGAAGCCACCCACAAAAATGATTTTTCTAAGAAAAACTGTAAGAGTGTCCTCCGTGTCTGACAAAAACCAACCAGTGATTAGTTTTGAGAACTGACAACTGGTTAAACCACTGAGAAAGCTGAACATGCCTCTGTGAACACATCTATTAAAAATGCACAAGTCCGAGAAAAAACCCTTTTACTTTCCAACCTTTGGAGAGAGAAGTTCCCCACCATAAACAGCTCCAACCACCATCCAGCAGAGATAGCATGACTCTGCAAACCTCAGGCTTATATTAACACTTCTAGTGCACAAATAAAACTTGCAGACCTTCAATCCTCTCTCATGTAAGAAAAAAAGATTGAGAAGATGTGTAAAAATAACAACACAAAAGCACCAAGATCAACAAAGAAAAAGTCAAGCCCCAAATAAGAAAAAAAAAATTAAATTGTTAGTCTTAAGGTAAAATTCTCTTGTAAACCATAGTTGTAAACTATAATACACTAAATATCCCTACAAATCATAGAAAAAAGTTAGAATGTGTTCACATTGCAAACATAAGCAAAAAATCAATGCTAAACAAGCAGATATTAAAGTAACTATAATCCCATAAAAAGTTTGAACAAAAAAACCAAAACAAAACCAAAAATAACCCTTCACTCCCTCAAAAAGAAAAATGCCTCTGTTCCCAAAAATAAAAATAATCTCAAAAATAAAGAAAACCTTTACTTTTAAACAACTCATCCTTAAAATAGTACCCTGTAAATTAACAGAGCCCATAAATGTAGCTATAAAAAAAGCTGCAAAAGAGAAATTTCATAATTATGAGTTCCCAAACAGCTAGTATTCATAAAAATTAAAAGCCACAAAAAACTATTTTCTTGTAAAACAGTCTCCGTAGCATAACAAAAAACCTCCTTGTCCCTAAGTAAACTAAAAAAAAAATCCCCAACAACCTATTCTAGAAGTAATAAACTGTCTAAATTGTTTCTATACATAGTCAATTCAAAAAATGTAATGGAGAGAAAAATTCTAAAATTTTATTCTAATTCTTTTTATTCTTTTAGTTCTATTAATAAAGTTCATCTTTATACACTTTGAAGTTTAAGCCTACTATGCCTTCCTCCTAATCCTATGTCACAACAACAAAAAAGTAAATAATTCTAATAAGTGCACTAACAATTTAGCCAACACTAAACCCACCACTTAAATTAGTACATTAACCAAATGTTAGCAAATTAGCAAACCAAAACCACTACAATATGTCTCCAGAGAGGAACACACACTGGGTTTAAACAGAACCTTACTTCTCTTATTTTTTTTTCTTTTACTGTTAGGTGCTAAGGGGGAGCTCTGTGCAGCCTTTTGCACCTGAGAATACAAAATGCCAGGTAGTACTTTTCTTGTGTTACATTGAGTAAATTTACCTTGGGTAATTTCACCTTGTGAATGAATTAGCTGATTTCTTTTTTTTCATTGACATCATAGCTCTCTGATGAGTATATCCCAATGCAGATGGACGGTGCTTGCTACATAAGAAACTCTATAGTGAATAAGAAAACATCCCCTTTCTCTGGAGATTAGAGAGTGCAGTGCTCTTTATGTCATGGGTTATTTTGGCAAGTTTATTTAGACACCACTGAGTGTTAGTTCTTTCTTTCTGATAGCTCTCCTTTTGCTGCTGGGTTTGCTGGAGCCTGAGAAAGAAGTGCATCCCACAGATATTCTCCTCCTCATCCTCTGAGCTACAGATAGGGATCACAGAGATATGTGGTCAGGAAGGACCTGGCCTACTGGGATACAGATCCAGAGGAGCTGAGCCATTCTGGTAAAGTCTCTTCCTAAAGCCTGTGGCCAGACCACCCCAGAACCTTCCATGGTAACCTCCTTCAGTGCTTATTTATCAGGGTAGTGAGAAAGTTTCTCCTAATATCTAACCTCAATCTCCCTTACTGCAAACTAAGCTGATTACCTCTTGTCCTACAGGGCGTGGGCATACAGAAAAACTAATCACCATCTCTTATAGTAATCTTTCATAAGTTTTCCTTCCCTATTTGCCATCATAACTAACCACACAATTTCTTCAACCAGCTTCTAATATAATGTAGAAGGATTTTGTGGTGGGTTTTTTGTTTTCTTTTAGGTTTTTTTTTTTTGGTTATTTTTTGTTTGAATTATTTTTGTTTGGTTTGGTTTTGATGAGTTTTTTCATTTGTTTGGTTTTGGTTTGGCATTTATTTTGCTGTGTGTGGTATTCTTATTTTCTTTTCATTTTCTACCACAGTTAGAGGTTCCTTTTGGACACCTTTAGGTTTAAAAAGATGTTTCTGTTAAAATGTGATGCCCACAATAGCACGCTTTGATGCTCAAGAGTGCTCCAGCCACTCTCTGTGGGAGCATTCAGCATGACCTGTGTACCTACAAGGAAGGATCACTGCAGAACTCTGCTGGAAGCTGGAACCGAGAGTAAATAAATGCTGGTTTTGTCTAGTCAGGAAAATAGCAGTCAGATTCTAACTAGTGTAATCAGTTATGGTTTGAGCTGTCTTCTCTCCTGGTTTTGGCAAAATAAGATTGTCACGTGTATGTAATTATTAAGATCAAAATCAACAAGGCCCTAAACTCTTATGCTTGTGCAAATATACATTTTTAACACCAGGAGGAAATTTTATCTTCAGTGCCTTGACTGAGCATCAAGGCAGTTGCTCGTATGAGAAAGTTTAGGCTCCCCATATTTACTTAAAGGCTTCTTGCAGGAGCCAAAGTGTACTTTTGCCAGAGAACTGGTATGTTAGCATCTCCTTATTCCAGTTCATCATCTCTGTACTAAGAGGTTTGGGTTTTTTAACTACCTCCCACTGTATGATGTTCCACTGAGTATGCGCTATGCTAAATGAAAGAGGGTTAGGGAATGATTCCTGGCCCTTTGGCCAAGTGGCTCACTCTGGCTCTCATCCACACAGTTTAGGAGCAGCACTCTTTAAAGCTGACTGTCTGTTCCATACTTTGTAAGATTTAGCCTTTGGTTCTCTGTGGGCTCTACAGGATGCTACAGTGACTCTCAAATGTAATTCTGGGAATGGGGGTGTTTTTCCTTCAGTCTAACCTGCCTGAAGTTATGTGAGAATTGCATTGGAAATCATTCATCTGTGCTTTTGGAATATGAAGTAGCAGGGGTATGTTGTATGCCTGGAGGGCTGAAAGACATGCAGAATACTTTGGAGGTACAAAACCTGCTGCACTTGCTTCGGGGGAAATAACAGAGACAGAGAGAGATAGCCATCCTTGGTGTGGTCTCATCCATAAGCCTTTCAGGGAGCAACCCCTGGAGTGCCAACTGTCCCTGGACCCATGTTTGGCTTTGTCTTGGAAAGTGCCCTTTGGAGCAACTCAAAACACAGCTGTGGAGTGAGTTGAAAATTAAACAGTACAAATGACTGAAGGACCAGTGTGTGAATTCATCTGGCCCTCTTGGTTACCTCTGGAGCCATAGCCTGATTCTTTGATCCAAAACACAGCTAAATTTCAGCACTGGCTGCTGTACAGAGATTTACATTTCTGGCAGGAACAGTGATAGCAGTATTTTCCATATGCTGCACTCTAGTGAGTCACTGAGAGGAACAGAAGAGTCCAGTATTTGACAGAGTGGCAGTTATTTGAGATCTTGTCTCTGTTGCATGTAGAGGTGCCAAAAATTTGGAATACTGCAGGTCCATCAGGCTCCCACCTGTTATGCTGAGCCACCGGGTAGATACTACTTTTCCTGAAACTACTCCCTTAGCAATTTCCATGTGGTAAGCATGCTGTGATACAGTCCTGGATAGGGAATTTACTGTTTAGAACCATGGATCAAAATGGTAGGTGTAGGTTCAGTTGGAAAGAGCCTGGGGTAGGCTGGCCCAAGCTGTGGTGAATATTTCTATCAACCCAAAAAACATGAATATTTTGCATCTTGCTGTTTTGCAGCAACTGAGAATCAGTGTGTTACACAAGTTATGGTCTGGTTCTGGTTACTGATTTACAGAGGAAATTTTGCTCATAGCTAAAGTCCATATTGACACAGCCCCGGGAAACCCTGCTTACTGAGAAGACTACAAAAATGTGCATGCGCAGACACACATATGCCTAAGTTTGCCATTGTATGTGCAAGCCTACATATAAATTGTGACAGTAAATATAAAATATGCTTAATCTAGAATAAAGGGCATTGAGCAATTTATAATTAATAATTTATATTAAAATAACACTGCATTGGTATATCAAAATGCATAAATATTTGTCAATGTTTGTTTTACCTTGGCTAGTATTTCTTTCTCAGATCAGCAAGCTGCTTTGATATATCTACAAAAGAATCCAGGGTTTATAAAGACATTCTCTCTCCTCAGATACATGTGCCATCAGGGATTTATCATCATTATTTTAATTTTTGCTTCTTAAGAAATTATTTCTTTAATTAAAACTCCCTAATCTTTTCCATTTTCTTATTTCCCTCCTTTTTTAACCTTTTTTTATTCTTTGGAGTATTTGTTCTCACTTCTAACATCTTGTCAACACAAGCTGTTAAAATTCAAAACGCTCCTTGTAGTTTGGAAACTCGGTTTACATTCACATTTCTGTTCTCTTGAACACTAACTGAAGTATAATGAAATTCAGCGTTTTATCTTGCTTCCAACTCAATATTACTTTCATCTTTTAATTTTGGGAATTCACATAACTTGGTGATTTACAATGGCTAGAAATAATGTGAATACTGTCAGATACTGGTAAGACACAGATGAACTGAGGGGCTGCGCTTTGGGGACAAGGAAAGAAGTTGTGTAGCTGTATTTATTATATATTTTTGTCTAAGTCCTTCTTCTTTAGGCAGTTTCATTGGGAGGCATGGTGGATGGGGAAGATGAAGTGGCTGATTGACATAACTCTTATTTTGCCCTGCACCCAGATGGTCAAACCTGTACCCCCGGCTGGACTAAGCAATCATCCAGTCTGTGGACTATTCATTGTTGCTTCATCATTCTTTTAATTTTGTCAGTTTCTGATGCTTATTATAATGACTTTGGCTTTTCTTCAGGACACTGGGAGAATATGAAAGCTCTGTAGGTATATATATTTGGAAAAGTTCCTTCACTGGAAGGGGGCTCAGGGAAGTGATGGAGTGACCATTCCTGGAGTATTTAAAAGACATGTAACTGTGGCACTCAGGGTCATGGTTTAGTGCTGGACTTGCCAGTGTTGGGTTAGCCATTGGACTTAATGGTCTTAGAGGTATTTTCTAATGTTACCATTCCTTGATTCTATTTCAAAGGCTTTTGAGCGCTTCATCTAGGTTAAAAACAATAATAAACCCCTTCCTTTCCTGCAGCAAATTTCTCAGCATAGTGGGGAAAATTGCGAGAAAGTGAAAAGAAAAAGAAAATTACAGGAGTATTGTCTCTGCAGAGCTTCCCTAATTGAAAAGATGAGCACAAATAGTTACATACATGTGCTTGATTGGGCAGAATTTTTATAAGCACAAGCAGTTCATGTGCCTAGATATAGAAAACACTTGTACAGTATCTTTTCTCCTTATGAATATATATGTAAAGTTCATAGGTAAAATTTTTATGTTTTGGAGATTTTTTTGAGGAAAAGCAGTTGCTGATGCACTTTCATTTGACTTCTTCTCTATGCCCGCAAACAATAAGTAGTGAATAGATGTAAAATCTCTTCTGTCTGGAAGGGGTGAAATTGGATTGTGATGTCAAAGTCATGGAATCTCTTCAGGTCAAGTCTTGTTTTAAAGAGCAGGGATTAATCGGGGTTTACCACCGTTTTAACCAATCACTACCACTGTGCTTAAAATAACCTAATCTTGGTCTGGTGATAAAAGGAAGAAATTAATTATTCATGTATTCTTTCATCTGCAGGTTTTTTCCAGAACAAGCCATCATTTTCCAATAGCTGTTTTGATAATTCTTAACAATACACTCTGAAAATTATTTGCAGATGTTTAGGGCTCTTTTTTTCTTTCAATAATGGTTTGACTTATATGGCTTGTTTATGGTGCCAATCAGTAAATTTAGTAGCAAGGATGCCTTGCATACTATTCCTTATTTCAGTCCATAAGTTATGTTTATTAGTAGAATTTGGTGAAAATGAGAAAGGCATATTCAAAAGTATAAATCCAATAAGAAAATACTTGAACTCCTGAGTGATATGCTGTGTTGTATTTTTCCTGTTGAAGCCACTGCTGCCCTATGAAAGTCAACGTAGTGGAGTGATGAATATCAGCTGAGGATTTAGACAGATATTCCTCAGAAATGGCTATTCTTTTCCATCATCATAAGTTCATAGAGAGGGAAAAGCTTCTAATTCATTGTCTAGAACCAAGAGACAAACATTATTGGCTCTGACAGAAGAGAGAGAAGGTTCTTGTGTGCCGTCATAAAAATTTTGTAGTCATTACAGTGTTTTGTAGTCCTTCTTATTTTCTATTCTTCTGCTATCTTCTTGAATATAGTTCAGAAACTTCTGACAGCATTGGTGTAGTTCAGAGCCAGATAAAAATTTTGTTGGCCTAAAGCTTTTCCTTCTTAGCCTTTATCCCTTTTTCTCAAGGGGCAGAGATGCTGATGTAAGCTCTAAACCCTTAAATCATTGTGTTCTCCTCAAGCATTGAAAAGATGGTCAGGGAAAGTCAAGCTGTAAGAGCCCAAAGGACTAAGAGCAGAGGAGAGTGACATGAAGCAATGGCCCTGAGAAGCTGTCTTTCCAGGAGGCACAGGCAGGTGAAAATGTATCATCAGTCATAAGACACCTTTTCAAAGTAGTTTTAAACGTTGCAGATAAATAGCAAAGTTAAGCACAGGTTATGCCAGCGCATCATTGTGCTCCCATAAACTTCTGTGAAGAAGTTTAGCTTAATAAACATTCATACTGTTCTCCCTAACCTCTGAAAATATTCCCCCACCAATCAGCTGAACAAAAAACACCAGTTGAAAGAGAAATTATTAACTCAAAATAGGTCCAGTGTTGTCCTTGATTATATTTGGTGGTAGTTATGTGTCATACTGTAATCACAATATCCATATATTGACTCACAACATTTTTTTTTCTTTCTCCTCTTCCCTCCTTGTCTCAGGTTTTCAGGACAACCCATGGTTTTGTGACTGTCGCATTTCAAAGCTAATTGAATTTTCCAAAATTGTGGACACCTCTGTTGTACTTCTTGATCCTTTGGTTTCATGTAGTGGACCTGAGAGCCTGGCAGGAATTTTGTTTCAGAGAGCTGAGTTAGAGCAGTGTCTTAAACCATCTGTGATGACCTCAGCAACAAAAATCACCTCCCCGCTGGGCAGCAATGTCCTACTACGCTGTGATGCCACGGGGTACCCAACACCTCAGCTCACCTGGAATAGGTCAGACAATATTCCAGTGAACTACACAGGTATAACTGCTCTTTTATCAGAAATGGGAGAACCAAAAATTGTTGGGTTGCTTGTCCTTTAAGATCATTGTAATGAGTAAAAATGGACCATGTATTGTGTCAAGCTGGAAATCATATCTGTGCAACAACTGTTACGAAATTCTCTGTTTAGTTCTCAATCTTAACCAGTCCAGCAGAATGTTTTGATTCTGGATGTGGGCTGTTGCAAGAACAATGTGTGTGGAAGAGAGAAATGGATGAAGTAGGGGAAGGATAATAGAAAATGGAGTTTGGGTTAGTTGGACCCTAACTCAGAGGCTAGAAAGTAGAAAGGCGAATTTTTTGCTGGAACCTTTGTTTGAAAATTTTCATGCTAAAAAAGCCAGTGAGGCCATATCTGAATGACTTAAAACTCTGTAAACTCTTAAAGCGCTGTAAACACAAAATTTTCCAAATTAATTTTTTTTGTGTGCAAATTATTCAAGGCTATAATTTTCTTACATAATTCTAGCTACTATGACAGCCACTTATGTAGTAACTTAATTGTAAAAGATGCTACTTGCTAAGTAGTTAGCAGTTATCATAGGACTGATGAAGATAAGAGAACTGAAACATCTTAGGACAAAAGTAATTTTGAATAGCATTTTAAATGGGTAACATGGTTAAGTGTCACAGGAAGTCAGCGAGTCTTGTATTTAAGAGTCAATAGAATCTTTAAGACATTTGATTTCCCTTTATGTAGTTTTGTTTTTCTTAGTAAAACTGCAAACTGTATTCTAATTACTCCAGACATTTATTTCCATTTTGACCCAAGCTGAGCTTTTATTTAATAATAAAGTATGACTGGGAATTTCATGGTTTGTTTTAGAAGTTTGGTTTGGTTTTTTGTTTTTGGTTGTTTTGGTTTTTTTACTTACTCGTGTTTCATGTTAAAAAATTTCATACATGTGATTCCTTCTGGCAGAAAGGGAAGAAGTAGCCTAATAATGTTTACTTCCTCTTTACTTCCCATTCATGATGCTTTGCTCTTTGCATTTTCCTATAGTAATTCAAGAAACTCCTGGAGAGGGTGTCAGATGGTCCATAATGAGCTTGACGGGAATTTCATACAAGGACGCAGGAGAATACAGATGTAAAGCCAAGAACTTGGCAGGAATGTCAGAAGCTGCTGTGACTGTCACAGTGGTTGGTGTAGTTACTACAACTGTGTCACCACAGAAGTATGGGAGGAAGCCAGAGGCTGAGAGGCAGAATACAACTCAGGAGGAATCCAAGCTGGAATCCGAGCAGACAACCACACCTCTTCCCACCACACCAACCACCACAGCTCTGGCTAGCACTGAAAGATCAACCAGCATGACATTTACTGACAAAAAGCAATCCAGGCTCATGTTAGATGGAAAGAAAGTTTCAAAGGCAGTGTCAAATGGAAGCAAAAAGCAGATTGGAGATTTAAGCAAGAAAGGTGAGGATACTTCATTGAATACAGCAGGTATGGCTGAGCAAAATGTTACTGTGAAGAACCTAAGAGTGATCAGTGAAACTGATGAAAGAGTGACCTTAACTTGGAAAACTGTCAATGCCACAGGCAATTCTGCTGTGACTGTGTTATACTCCAAGTATGGTGAGAAAGATATGTTGCCTCTCAGCACTGATTCTAACAAAAACAAAGTCACAATCGATGGTTTGCAACCTAGTACTCAATATATGGCATGTGTGTCACCCAAAGGCGTGCCACCTACAAAAGAGCAGTGTGTTGTTTTCTCTACAGATGGGTTAAATGATGAAAGCAGCTCTGAGTTTTCTATTCTGATAGTGGCCAGCAGTGCAGCATGCGTGGTTGTTTTACCTTTGATATTTTTCTTACTCTACAAAGTTTTAAAACTTCATTTGAAACCAAAATCTGCAAAGGAAGCTGAACTTGCAAAAGAGACTTACGTGCAATTTGAAACTCTGTCACTGAAGCCTCGAACACTGAGTGCAGGAGACCAGCTCTGGGCACGAAGGTACACAGATGAGTCAGAAAGACTTCTGCTTTGCTCTAGATCAAGCATGGATTCTCAAATGACCTTCAAAAGTGAGGGCTCCAGGTCTGAGTACCTGTGCTGAATGTGGATGAGGGTGGAGATGAAAAAAATAATAGGTAAAATTAGTTCAAAATGGTGATGCTGCATCTGGAAGCAGGTTGATGCTAGATGATGGTCAGAATATGTTGTCTGGTGTAATAGAGTCTTACTGGATGGTGGTGGGTAGGAGGGAGAATAGAAGAAAAATGTTGCCTGTTGATTTTCTTTATTTTGATATTTGTGAATTCGAATGTGAAGGAATGATGTTCTTCCAAAGAAAAATACAGCATGAAATGGGTCCATGGTTAAAGATATTCTATTGTTTTATTAAAACATTCTGTTTTCTCTCATTTTGCCACATGACATGATAGTGGCATGTATCAAACATAAATCACAATCTTCTTGAAAGTGATGTACCTCAACATAATAGGAAAACAGTTTTAACTACTTCTATTGTGATCAAAACTTTCTTTGAATATACATGTTTTCTTCTGACATCAGCTTGTGCTTTGAGGTGTCATACAGCTGTTTGTGCAGTATCTTGGGTTGAACTATTCTCAGGCCAGTCAAGATGGAATTCATAGTTCTCGAGAGGTACAATACACATTGTATTGTCATTTTGCAGATGTTATTGCAAAACTTCTTTAGTGTCCTGAAGCTTAAGTAAGATGAGTAACTTTGAGAGACACTAGATAATTATGTTAACTTACATCAGATGATCTTACTGCAAAATCTCAGCCTTAGAATTTATTTGGATGTGTACATCTGTACACCTCAGTTTCAGAAATCTCTGTGGTACTGTGTAATATAGCACACACTCTTATATGTCAATATATTACACAGATATTGCACAATATTATGTAGTACACTGCAGTAAAATAATACCTTTTGATAAACAATGAGAGGAGTTTTTATCCTCAGGGCATATTTGATGTGAAATTGAATGAGCATAGTGAAAGTTAATTGTGAATGTGCTTCCCGATATTTAAAAGTCAGGAATTAATAGTAATGATGAATTCAGAATTGCCGGTTAATGATAATAATGAATAATTTATTCCGACACTACTTCTTTAAATGCCTGAAGTAAATAAGTGAACTTTTGTTGTTTTAGGTTCAGATATTATGTTTAGAAGTAAGTATGAATTGTGAGCCACTGTTTTTCCTGGAAATCACAGCTGTGTTGTTGTCTTGGATCTTTCTATGCCTAGAGGAACTGCTTGTTTTGCTAGGAAATTGGGAATTGCCATTTTCCAGAGGGAGAAATATTATTCAAAGCTACAAACCAAAGCTTAGTTTGTCAGCTTCAAAACAGTACCATTTCTCATTGTCACTAATGTAGGATGAAATTTTGCCTGCTGGAATGCTGACAAGCTTATCTTGTAAGGCATAGCTTGGTGAGGTGTCAAAAAGCCTCTGACACAAAATTATGGCAGAAAATGAACACACTTAAAAATCTCTATAGCACCTACACCATGGTGTCCATTGACCAGTATTAGTGAATGGGTATTTGAGACTATGGGAACTGTAATAAAGAAGCAGGTGAGACATTAAAAAGTGCAAAATTAGCTCACCTGCTTAGAATTAGCCTTGGTGCTCCTTTCTGTGTCACAAGTACAGTAATTTCATGACCATAAGGTGCACCCCCTGGGAGTCAGCAAAATTTGCAACTTTGTAGATCATATAAGGCGTACCGAACTATAAGGCACGCTTTTTTTTTTGGCAGCAAGGATCCGCCCCCAGCTTCCCCCGCGTGGTTGCTGGCTGAGGCCCCGCCTCAACCCAGCAGCCATGGGACCTTGAACCCGCCTGTACCCGGCAGGAGGGGTGCTGTGGGCCTCTGGGCCCGCCTGTACCCAGCGGGGCCGGGGCATGCCTGCCACCACTTCGCCCAGCCTCCCTGGTGCTGGGGCATACCAGCCGGGGCTCCTCCCCACCTCCATGGGGCCGGGGCATGCCTGCTGGGGCTCCGCCCTGCCTCCACCTGCCAGCCATGGCCCTGCCAGCTCCCCCCGCGGCTCGCAGCTCGCACTTC
>PYHW01009138.1:1178738-1200100 GCA_013186435.1 Turdus rufiventris | reverse complement strand
GCCTTATAGTCTCGTGTGCCTTATCTGGTGGACAAAGTGGCAAAATTTGCCAACCCAGAAGTGCAAACTGCGAGGGGGAGTGGCCCCGCAGCAGGGCCGGGCTGTTAGAGGAGAGGTGTCCCACGAGGCTGTGCTGGGCTGTGAGGAGAGAGGTGTCCTGTGGGGTGTGCCTGGCTGTGAGGGGGAGCAGCAGCGGGGCTGTGCTGGGCTGTGAGTGGGGAATGGCCCCGCAGCAGTGCTGGGCTGTGAGGGGAGAGGGGCCCCGCCGGGGGGGGGGGCGGTGGGCCCACCAGCATCGGGGAGGTGGGCCTGCAGGGCGGGCCCGCTGGCATCGGGTCACCTGGGGTGCCAGGGGACTCCCGGAGTGCACAGACAGTGTGGGGTTCCCGGAGCGCCAGGGGGGCGCGGGACACCCAGGGCGCCAGGGAACTCCTGGAGCAGCGGGGTCCCGAGGACGCTCCACGCAGCGGCAGCGGACATAGCCCAGCCCCGAGGACGCTGCACGGAGCAGCGGCAGGCATAGCCCGGCCCCGCCAGCTACAGGCGGGCCCTGGGGCCCATGGCTGCCGGGTTGAGGCAGGGCCTCGGCCAGCAACCATGTGGGGGGAGCTGGGGGTGGCTCCTCGCTGCAAAAAAAAAGTGCACCTTATAGTCCGGTGCACCTTATCTGATCTACAAAGTTGCTGACTCCTGGGGGGTGCGCCTTATAGTCCAGTGTGACTTATGGTCATGAAATTACTGTAATCTCTGGCCACGAGGGCTATCAGTATATCAAAGATGAAATTTACTATCAAGAGAATGTTCTTTCAAGAAAACACGTTATATATATTATTTTTTCACAGTTCTTGAGACATAAGAATTACATAATCCAGACATGCTTCTGTTACTCATGACAGGACACCAAATGTACTGGGGAATTTTGGCAGGAATTGGACACAAAGGGCAAATCACAGAATAAAGATGTTTGCACTGTATCACTCAGTACTGGTTTAATTAAAGAACTGAAGGAATGCTTTGCTAACAGATGTAATTCTTTATATTGTCAACTGTTAACTGGTTCATTGTGAGATAGATTTTGTCACCCATAATTATTTGTATAATTTCTTTTGAAATGCAGTACTGGATCGAGTATCGGTATGAACAGTGATGACTATAATCTGTGTGGGATAATTTGGAGAGGATTTAACCAGTGTTTATGTATCGCCTTTCATTTATTTTGCACTTTGTTTTCTGAATTCATCCTGCTTTTTACCAAAAAGGTTAGACCTCTTTTTATACATTACCTACAGTGAGTGTGTCAAAACTGCATGACTAATGAAATAATTGAGTAATGTGAGCTGAATTCTAAGTAAATCTAATTTTTACTTAGACTTTTAGTGGGTGTTAGTACTTAAAATATTAAACCATAATCTTGGCTTCAATGTGCACTTACTAAGAAAAACTTATGGCATCAGTGCATCTATTTTAGTCCTTGCCATTGCTCACACTGGGCTTTATAATTCTTGCACCATCATCATTCTTATACTTTTCTCAGAAAGGGAATTAAGAGAGAAAACTCTTTCACGTGTAACATGAAAATGTCTGTAATAGCAAAACCATTCACTCTTGGACTGTGTCTAGAAAGCTAAACAAAGGACATTTCATACTCAATACCTTTGCAAAGAAGTAGGTAAAATAGAAGTTGTTTTCATGTGAAAATAAAAAATTGTTTTTATACAACAGTGTGTTTGCCTGACCCTTTAGTGGTTTTTTATAGCTTTAGACAATATGTGATGAGTCTGAAGTAGGTCTGAAGAGAAATGAGAGACAATACGAAAATAGGGCTGAGAAACAACAGAAGGATGATATCCTAGAGAATTCTGTCACATTGAGTGCCACAATGTCTTTTGCTTTCAATCAACGTCTTTTGCTTTCAATTCTGCCATGTGTGTAGCAAGGGTGCTGTGGCATCTGCAGAGAGGTAGCTCTCAGAGAGTAAAACGATGGAGGAGGATACTACCTGATTATTGCAATGATTGGAGCTCTACGCATGCACAGTTTTCACAAGGTGAGGACAGCTCTAAACTGGAGTGTGAAACAATGGAATTGGGGAAATTTGAAGAATGCACTTGAAGCTGGTCTTGAAGTCTGCCTGTGCCCCAGTGGAAATTGTGAAATTTTTGGAGACCATTGCCTTTAAACTCAAAAGGGATGAATGAGCAAGTAGCTTATGAGTTTATTGCAAGAAAGAGGGGCAAGCATCAGCAACAGTTCTGGAGAGGCTCTGAAACCAAGATCACCTACAATCATCCATCTTGATCTATGATTTTCTTTAAAAACAACCAGTTTGTTAGATTTGTGGCTGGGAGGTAAACACAAAAGGTAAACACAAATTTGAATCTTCTTCATGACCATAGATGAAATTTCAAAATGAACCATTTTTAAAATTATCTAACTGTGTGTAGGTTGGAAACCTGCACATGACCTGGATGCCTTCTCTCACAGATATCATTGCACTGTTCCAGGTGTTACAGAAGGCCACAGAAGCTCCTGGTCGGCATTGTCACATTCCTTTGTAGAAAATGAGAAGTTCTCCATAGAACAGATGTTTCTTTTTTATTTGCAAATCACTGATTTTTTTTTATTCTGAATTTCAAGAGGTCAGAGTTCCCTTCACAATGAAGGTACAAATAATGTGTCATATTGATATATCTGAAAGACTCCCTTTCTAAACAGAGGAAAATCAAACAAATATTGGTCTGAAACAGCATGTATGAAGGAGCATTTGTTTACAACGCTCGTAAGTGTTCAAGATAGGAATAATTTCAATCAAAAAGGCAGAAAGCAGCTATGAACAAAAGGATGTAATATTTCCCAATATAGGAGTAACTGCACTTTTCTCCATTTTCTAGTTTTTTATGAAATAACATCCTAATCTACTGTTTAAAAGAGAATATAGAATTGCTACAGTAAGATCAATAGCAGCTGCCAGGTATATATTTTAAGTATATTTGTTCTAACTTCAGGTCTGGTATTTCTGAAAGACCCTTGATTAGCTTGAATATTATGAAAGGAGCTGAGTGTGGAAACAGCTACAATTAACCTCTCATAATAGTGGAATACCAGTTTACTGACAGTGTATGAATGTCTGCATTTTGTAGAAGAGGTTTGTCAAGGAGATACTTAATTCTAGGACATGATGAGCTATTAAATATTTGACTGAAATATTTTTTAAGGAGGAGTCAAAGGAATTTGGTAGTGGTGTGGCTTCTTGTTTTTGGGGATTTTTTTTTCTTATGATCTTTTGTGAAACTACAGTGACTGAGAGGGGACTTGGTGAAATACTTATGCCCAGAGAAGGCTATAATGGAATGTGTTTTCTTACTGACTTTTTAGGCTGGAGAAAGGAGCTCTATATGTGTGTGTATTGAGAGCAGGAATAGAGTATTACAAGATTGCTGCCTCAGACTAAGTTGAAACAATTTCTTCTAAGGCCTCAACTATGGGCTACTGGCACTTGAGAATGCTACAGGAGTAGATGGAAAGTAAGAACAACCCAAAATTACAATTATTAGAAGATTTGGTGCAACTCTAGTTTAAATTCAATGGGATTCTTGTTAGGTCAAATGAATGAGTATTTTTTTGATATATGTATTTTTTTTTTTAGTATTTTCATTCCTTTAGACACATAGTTGGAGGAAATCTCTAGCATCCTCAAACAAATTTCTCTAAAACTTGGAAAAGTAAATTAATTAACAAATCTCTAGATCAGGTTCTTGCTTGACTCTCATTTATTCTTTCTAGTTTAGTATTGTTTTGAAAAACATGTATAGTCTACTTCGTATTATTTTCCAGTCTCTAAGACAGTCACACCTTTGTTGAAGGAAAAGGAAATTAAATCCAATACTCTTAAGTGCTATTTTTTGTAAGGACCTGATTTAATTAATGATGACAAAATCTAATGCCAAGAGCTTATTGGATGGACTACTAAGTCATGTATCTTGAATTTTTCCTGCTAATATTTGGCCAAATGTTTGAGACTCCAAAAATAACATGTACCAATTATATTTTTTGTTTTATTGCTCAGTCCCTTGTGTTTAAGATCATGTGAAAGTTAAATCATAGAGAGAGAAGGTAATATAAGCGTACAGCAAACAGTTAGCTACATAGCATGACAAACTAAATTCAGAATAACATTTTTCTCTTTTAATGTTATTTTTCTCTTTGTATAGGGACTTCTTCAATGTTAAACTTATCCTGCAGAGTATTGCTTGCTTCAGATTGCACTTGAATGATATTATCAGTGGGTATTTTTTCCAGACCATGCATTCAAGTTTTGAGTGACCTGTTCTGGTTTCTCGCCGATTCTCCAAAAAGCAATACTACTTGGTATTTCTTGTTCTCTGGCATAGAAGTGACATGGTGGAGTGATTTCCTCCCTGCTGAAGCATGAATGTGAAAACAAGAATTACAACACTCCTGTTTGTTCTGAGCATCATGTTTCATAACTGAGGATTAGAGAAAGTAATATTATTCTGAATTTAACTTGCCATTCTCTATAGCTGGGTGTTTACTGCACTCTTGTCCTCTTTCTCCCTCTGTGATTTAATTTCCATATGAACTTAGGCATGGCACCTTGCAATTGTACTGTTTGCTCTTGTGTCTGGATCAATGTCTCCAAAGCACTCGGTTCCTGCGGTTCTGTGTCAATCATTCTGGGTTCAGCCTAAAATCTGAGCATAACATTTTTCAGTAGAAGATTGTGCTAAATTACTTCTCAATATCAGGAAAGGAACTCTCTAGAATGGAAGAGGCTTATTTTCATACACAAAAGTGCTGTTTATTTGTTCCTTGCTTGAGCATTTTTTACTCTTTGACAGAGGAGCAGACATTCCCTTTGGATAGAGTAATCAGCAGCAAAAACAAGGAAAGAAACATTTTTTCACAAGCCAGAAAAATAATGGTCTTTGTTCTGGTCAGGCAAAATGATTGAATAGATATTCAGTAGCTATATGAACTATTTCTTTCAAACTGTAATAGGAATTAATGAGGAGAGGTAAGTAATAAAGTCCCTTGTTTATTGATAGAAAAGTGACATATTCTTGTGCCTTTGATAATGACTTAACACTAGAGAATGCTTGAATATGGACTGGCAGAGACAAGAGTTTGGCTGTTCACGAGGTGATTAAGTTTTTGTTTCTCACTACTGAAAATTCAGAGATTTAAAAATGAAATCTGAATCAAATGATATGAGAGAAAAAAGGATGATTCTTAAAGTTCATTGACCTTCATAAAGAAACTAGAAAAATGGTTATGAAAGTTCTTTTAAGGGGTGATCAGCCAGAAGTTGTGCCAAAAAATGGAATAATGTTTAACAATTGTTCTTTTTAAAATAAAAGACCGGAAAAATCCCAGAATCCATGGATGAACGTTTAGAAAGATACTCAGCATAAGCAGAACACATAAATGATAGTTTTGTGTCTGTAACAGGAAACATGGATTTTTATTGTAACTATCTATGTGCGAGTGTGCCTTGAAGTTGAGTATTAAATTGGCACCAGAGCAAACACAGATTCTAAACTAACAAAAAGGCTGTGGTGGAGGGGTATGCATGAGAAGCAAGGGAGATTCCTACAGCAAACACCTAAGTAAGATTAAGTAAAGAATAAAAACACTCTGCTGAACAATATGCAGTCCCCTAAGTGGAAGGACTTCATCTTCCAATCGCTTGGCTCGAAAAGACATGGGAAACAACTGAGAGGAGAAAGAATATAACAATTAACCAGATCCAATAATTGATCCAGGAAAGATCTTTGGTAGAGTTTAAAGAAATCTGACCTGGGGGATAAAATACTATTTCTGTACATGATTTTTTCACTATATTTGAGTCAATTCAGAAGCTGAGGTAACTGCTTTGCAACAGGACTTGTGGATGGGGAAAACCTAGGCTGAGGGACAGAAAAAGAGCCTGCATAGGAAAGGAGCTGCAAAGACTGGTACCTTTGTCATCAGTGGAATCTCACTGAAATGTAAAAATTAGATGGGCCACATGTTAAGTGGGAAAAGCTAGACCAGTATTTAATAACAGCTGGTAGCTAGAAAAATAGTTGAAGTGAACTTGGACAGTGCTGCCTGAATGATTTTCACTCTCACTGAGTAGAATACTGAAACTGAAGAGAGAAATAATATATAGGTGATGTACTTTTATTGGATAAAACATACTTTGCATTTCTTTCTGATCATTCCCAGTTATAGTTCTGGGCAGAACTAATTGACAAAACTTTAACTATAGGAATCCCAATACAGTACAAATAACTTGTGATTCATCAAAAGGGCAAGAGGACAGGCCTGGAGGAAGTTGAAATCAAATGTCACCACTGAAAAATATAGCTGAAATGATGAGGTTACTTCCTCTGATGAATGTTTGGAGTAAATTCCACAAAAGGCCATGTTCTTTTTGTACTGTATGATGCCAGCCTTGTGTGGGCTGGGGAGAAAACATAGGAATAGGTTCTGAAAAGATGCTTTAAATGATTTATTGACAACATCCTGGGAACTGACATTTGATGATGTTTTTGAGCCCACAGCCATTTCAGCAAATGCCAGTAGTGCAAGATGTAGGGGGACAGTGCTCCAGTTACAGTGAGATGAATACTGTCACACGTTGTTTCAGGCAGCATTCAGACACCAAGAATAAGTAGGCATAAATAGCAGGAGTGTCCGGTGAGAGGCTGGGACATGAGAGAGGTTCAGAATATGCTTCCACCTCTTGATAACTTCAGCAATTTGTCAGGTAGAGGGAAAGCCTCTTGCAATATTGATTAAAATGTAATAGATAAAATACCTCTTATTAATGTATTTTGAACCTACCAAAAAAGTCTCTGGGGCTGTTTATTGACTGTTTATTGAGGAGAACATAGATAACTGAGATTTTGAGCAGGGTAAAGGAGCTCGTGGAGGTGCAACTGAATGGTCTCATTTTATGACTGTACGAACCTGGTGTGGATAGATAATCACTGATGACTGTAGAAAAATGAAAATTCTCCATGATTTTTTGAATTGGCCTTACTAGCCATCAGCAACCTCTGTTCTGCTCAGCATGTTTTTGCAAGAGAGTTTGTTTTTATGTACAGGTGTTTCATAGCAATTCCACCATCCTCAAAGTTCAGCAATTTATGAGAAATTGTGCTTCCAGCTGCCATTATGTTGCCACTCACAGAATTTAACACATCCACTGTAGTAGTAAGTAGTGATGCTGCAGAAAGGAAAAGTGACTGCCATTCACAGCATAGCACACCAAATCCTTCTTTAATGTAGGCTGAATTCTCTTTCTAGTTGTGGAAATGCTGTTTCTCAAAAAAACTGCAATGCAGCTGGTCACAGAAAACTGCTTTGAGTTAATCTCCAGAGTATTATCTCAACTCCTAAAAACATTGCCTGAGCACTGGACTGCCAAGAACTTTGCTGCGTCAAAAAGACTTCCCTCCTCCCCAGGCTACTGAATAGGGTATTATGTTACTTCTATGAAAAATTCAGTTGGTTAGTGAGGAAAAATCCTGGCAATTTTGGAGGTAAGTTTTCACCATAAATATGTCTATATTAAAGAGATGAAGCTAAGATACGGAAGTATTTTGTACTTAGTCTCCACAACACATAATCTGATGAGTCCTGGTAAAACCAGGATGACATGAATGATGAATGTTGTAATTTATTCATTTTGGGTGCAGCATCAGCAAGAGTTCTCAATAGCAAGGTATCAGTACAGACAAACCACTGAGCATTAAATGCTTATAACACTTTCCTCTCTTGAAGGGTCCTGCACTTAATAGAGTGTTCATCTTATTACAAAAGCATTAGTAGTAACTGCATGCTTGATCCACAGAACATTACACCTTGAAAAATCTTTAATAACTGATAATTTTTGAAGATGTTATTTCTTTATTGTTGTAAGTTGTTTTTGGCAGTAGAAGAAAAGGAATATTGATGCTAATTGCTAGCTAGTGTTTGCTGGTGGAATCTCCAGTAGATTTTGGATTGGGAAAAGAAATGTCTATGTTGTATTCTCAAGTAGTGGCAACTTGTTGCTCAGGACAGGTGTAAAAGGTCATGGCATGAAAACCATGTCCCAAGGCTTAAACAGGTTGTCCTCTTTTTGCTGTTATGCTTGCTAATATTTTCTAAAATATTAGAAACATTTTTCAGATTTTCTCCTATTTCTCAGTGTCAGACTTAAGTTAAACTACACTTTTAAAAAATGCTAACACTTAAGTAGGCCCTAGAGAGCATATGATAGTGATATTCTCATACCAAAGGACCTAACCACTTTTGATTTCTGGGGGATAAAATAGAAATGTACTTCCTTAAGCTGTGTTAAGATATCATCAGAGCCTTTCTTAAGGTAGGCCTGGTCCAATTTTTTAATGTAATCAATGGAATTTAGTATCAGTGAGCTCAGGATCAGTTTCTCCTTCATGTCTGACCACAAAGAGCTGTCACTCTGGGTATTTCATCCTGGAATGTGAAGGTAAGCCAGTGATCCAGCAACATTTGAGGAGTGTCCCTGCCCTTAGTCTGTACATTTTGCAGCTGTGAGTGGCTGTGAGCATCGAGAATGTAAGTAGGAATGAGTGTCTTTGACTTCTGTGCCAACACACATAATGTAGGCCCTTCTAGAAGTCTCTCTCTCGATATATAGATTGCAATAGAATTTGAGTGTTTGCCCTAGATATTTTAGGTGGTTGGGTTTCTTCTGACACGTCCTGCCTTGCCTGCCAGCCCAGCTCTAAATAAGGCAGCCAAATGCAAACATGCAAATGGAGAAGTCTCTTCACCATTGGGAGTGCAGACTCTCAGAATAGATTTCCTGTGCCCCTCTCTGCTTACTGGAGTCTTATTTCATTTTGGAAAACTGTGCACCTATGGCTAATTTCCAAAGCACTGCCCCAGAGGTACACCAAACCTTCTCCATGCACATTGCTGAGGAGGATTTGAGTGGGGGCTCCTTTTCAGAATCTTACGCTAATGCCCACTTATAACATTATACAGAATGGCCCTGAAATATTCTGTTTTTTAATAAAGATGCTGTAATGGGTTGGGTTGCATTTGATAGATGGTGATTTTGGGTTAGATACTGTATTCATTATTACAGCATTTTTAGTTTGGTAGCTTGTGAATTGACTCAAGAGTGTTTTTTGGTATAGTATATGGGGCAGTGGCCCTCAAAGTACAAATAGAAATTTTGTTATAATAAACTTAATTTGCACCTTGAAAAATATGTTTCTAAAGTACAGTGCAATGTTTTTTGGTATAAAAGCACTACAAACCTTAACATACCTCCTTTGAAGAAAGTGTATTTTTACTGTGTTTTTCCATGTAGAAATTAACATATATTGAATTATGAGAATAACAAGTGATATTTAAAAGTTTTCAGTACTTTGCAACACCACTGTATTTTTGATACAACTCATGTACAAATCCAAATTAATTTTCTCTTTTGCCTTGTATCTTACAGCTTATTTTTTTTGTCTATATATGATTTTAGCAGAAACAAATGAACAACTACTTTGCAATTTTGAGTATAACCTTACATGCAAGAGTCTCAGTGTACTTTATCACAGCTGTTAAATTAAATAACCTTTCTTCATGTATAACGAACAATTGGACCATTTGCACAGTATGCCAGGATCACTCAGGAAGCCAGTGGCGGGGATGCAGATGAAGGAATGAAGGAACCTTTTAATATGCTGTGCATGTGGTTATAGTATCCACATCTCTATGCATCCATAGACATTTTATTTTGCAAAGCCTAACTGTGACTTCAGTGATTTCACTGTTACTTTTTCTAGCCTGGTGTAAGGTAAAGGCTACACCAGCCAACACACACTGAAAATTCTAAAGGAGGTAGCTCTAGCTTCTAGGAATCTGTTCATTCACCCTTCAGCTAGACAGACATTGCTTGTTGTGTGCAGCCAAGGAGACATTTTGTCAGAATGTGTGTGAATGTTAGTGAGCACTTTGCTCTCTGTTTGTTTGTTGCTTACACAATCATTTTATGTTGTCCTATTGCCAAGTGATTTTCCCCCATCTCTAAGGCTTAACACAGTTCTTAGTGCTTACCTGATCAGTCCCTAAGACCAAGCTTTTGTTAGGTCATTTCAATTTCTTCAAAATTGCTGTGGAAATAATGTGATTTCTGACTCCTGCAGGAAGTCTCAGGAGATTCCTGTAGTGCAGTAGTGTTTTACAGGACTCCAGAGGGAAAATGACTACTGCAAGGAATGTTTTCTATCCTTTCTGAAATTAGTAAGTTGAGTCTGACCTGGAGCTTCCATATTCAGACTCCAACCAGCAATATTGAATCCGTTCAAAGCTTTGAAGTACAGAACCATTATCTAAAAGCTAAATATAATGTGGCCTATTGCTTGTGCTAATGCCCTAGCCTTTTCCCCCATTGCTCTTCTCTCCTTGTCCCTGTTTAGATGGAGAATTGACAGCTGTGGCCTCAAGCAGGGTGTGTTTGGTAGCTGCAGGATTTGGATGCCAAGTCCTGGGATATCACGCTCGCAGAGGCATTTGGGTCTGTGATAGGCTCTGGCATTGCACTGCCTGCAGCTGTGAGGCTCCCTGAGGTGGTGTCAGGTCAAGCTGCCTCCTGCATGGCAGAGCCCTTGCTTATCACTCTGTGCCAACTGTGTCCCAATTTGGTATAAGAAATCCACTTTGGCTGCTGTGGATAGGGTCTGGCCCCCATATATTATTTTGCTTTTGTTCTATATTGCACCTGTAAAATTGTCTCACACAAGAAATGGCTTTGCATCAAAAACTTATACTTCCAAGTGCAAGTTTACTTTCAGCAGGGTCTGAGCAAATACTTCAGGAGATGCTCAATGCTCAAATATCTACTAATCAGGAAAAAGTTGCTTCCAGAGATCTCTTACATCTATGCTATGAATTGTAGGAAAATTGAACATTCCCAGCAGCTAGAAGTGTATTTTACTATACCTGCTCTTTGTTGCCTACCAATTTGCTGGCGAATCCCTCTGTCACCAGCTACATGGACATTTCTAGGAAAATAACAAACTTCAGCAAAGAGGATGTGGCTTGCAGCATGCTCAGGATGTCATTGCCTCCTTCAGAGTGTTTGAGTACGGCAGCAACTGGGAGCATGGGAGCTTGTTTGCAGGGGCTCATTACTGGGTGCTGACAATATGTCTGGTAATTCCAGTCTTGGATTCACCACAGGTGCTTTTTGTTGTGGAAAGCTGACTGTTTCAATGCCTGTTTCTACTGCTACTCCTATTTATTGTCTATCTTGTTTGATTCTGTCATTGAGAGGTGTGAGGCAGTGTAAGTTTATGCAGATGTGCCAAACTGGTGTGGTAGATGCACCAGGTGAAATGGAGTTAATTGGACAAAGTGAACTGGATTGGTAAGTGCAGTGATCCTGTTCCACATAGACAGCAAGGCAACTATGAAAAAAAACACATTAAATGTTCCTTGCTGTTTATTCTCTATTGTCATAAGAAGAAGAAACCATTTGAAAAGGTCTGTAATGAGGTGGGAAAAGTTGACTAAAAAAGTAAATTTAATTGTTCACCTCCCAAGGCCAGAACTTATGGGGTAAAGAAAGTAAAAGTATCAATACCTGGTAAAGACGGGCTTCAAATAAGAACCTATGGACTGACAGATAAATTCCTAATCTCTTACTGGTATCAGTGTAAATGATGAGTGCTCAGGAACTCTAAAATTCAGTGAAATTAGATTTCAGCCAGTGCCTTTGTTCTGAGAGATCTGTTAGAGCAGCTGTTCTAGTATGTGCTCTAGAAATCATTTTGCTGTGAGGGAAATAGAGCTATCCTTGGGGTGGAAACAGCAAAACATACAGAGAGGATACAGTTTTTTACTCTGATATTGAATTAATACCATACCTGTTACTAAGATCCTTTCTTAAATATTCTCACATAGCAAGCTGCACAGATACATGGTAAAAAAATTACTTGCTTTATCTTCAGTTTTATTTCCACCTCAAAGAGCCAACTGACTGTTTCAACATGCTACATTAATTACTCCTTCATGTCTGTTCACATAGAGGCCTAAAGTAGTCATCCAACGTTGATAAATGTCCTAAGTCAGTAATGTGCTCTGCGGCTTCCCCAGAATGTTTCACTCTTGTTCTGGCTGTTAGGATAGGAGAGAGCATATTTAACTTTCTTTCTGGATCCTTCTGTGGATTCCAGTGTGGTCTAGCTGATGAAGTGAGTATTTACTGTATAGCAGCTGGTGAAAGGTGCCTGTTAAAATGCTAAATGTAAAACTGCTTTTAAAAAGCAGTCTTATAATTAACAGTATGCTTTAAACAAAGATTATTTAAACTTTTCATTTTGCTTAAGATCAGTTTGTAATAGGAAAAAAATGTAACCATACCAGAAAAATTATGCTACTCAAGCTTCCAAAAAAACCCAGTGGACGTTTGTCATAATTTCTGCTGCGCAACAGACAACTGGAAAGAGATTACATACTATAACAATTGGTTTTCAAAAAGCTTTCAAGATTTAAAGCCCTACTCTTCAATTAATTTTATTAGTAAATTAAATTAAAACATCATACCAGCCAAATATAATCTCCAAACTGTTAAAGTGATGAGTGACATGCTGGAGGACAAAGCCAGAATGTCCATCACACCTCAGGAGGAGATTTCAGGCATTCCTGCTTTTAGAGATCACTGAAATATGCCAGTCTCTCATGCTGTGCCTCTCTCTACTCTGACAGGCAATTTAGTATTCCATAATGTCTCTTTTGTCAGAATTATAAATGATGCAGGCTGAACCTGCTGAAATGACAGTAACAGTACTGAATCAGGCACTGTCATGTCAGAGAAAATATAGTGATCAGTCAGCTAGCCCACACTGACCCTGAGATCAGGCTTCTGCAAAGAGGTGTAAGGCAGGCTTAGGCAACTTTTGGCTGTCTTTTTCTGAAGACTATGAGAAATCCCCAGTATCATCACAAAAGTTGCTTGTGTCAATCAGCTGCTTCTCTGGTGGCAATACTTTTTCTGACAGAATGATACATATGGGAGCATGTTGTCCCAAGAGCCAGCAGATTTTCTGGGCCATTGGAGAGGTTCTGGAATCTGTTTTGTGGGATCTGATTGTTCCCCAGTGCTCTGTGCTATTTGTGCTAGAGATAGCTGCTACGCATTTCCTATGCTACGAGTGAATAATTAACCCGTGTTTACGGTAATTTGGATTATGTTTACTATAAAATATAACTTTAACCATATTAGAATATACCTAAGGCTAGAATTAGCATTTCAGAGGCTGACAGAAAAAGAAGTCCAACTGCTGACAAGCTAGTGTAATGTGTAGTGAGTAAGAATAAAAGCCAATATATGATTTACACAAGACGCTTATTAATACAATGTAGATAAAGAAAGCACTGGGAAGCAGACGGAGGGCTGTTTTCTTCACAGTTTAGAAACAGTCAGAATATGCTGTCCTTGAACTAGAGCAGCTGTTTGCCAAGAAGCCCCCATACATTTGAATTGCTAGCTGATCTTTCCCAACTTTGATAAAAAAAGGCTTCCAAAGCTGACCAAGAGGATGGGAACTCCAAAAGAAAGGGATAAAATGTTTATTTGTTGTTAGTTCATAAGTGTCTTGAGGCAGCAGTTCAAATTCAACTAAATTCTTCACATAGGATGAACTGGGATGATTTTAAGATCATTGGGACTGATTCTGCAGTGAGCCTGCAGATGTGCCTGAAAACAAGTTAGACTGTTGAGCTACTTTGATCTAATCTGTCATATGAGTGCCAGATTAATGTAGATGGCTGTATTAATAACTGAAGGTGAGTACAATAATTTGCTTTTTAGAAACTAATTTGAACAACTTCTGAAATACTAAATGACTTCAGGTGTAAGGTAATTATTGTGAGCTGTGTGCAGACCCACTTGGTGAAAAACAATATGTTTTAAAAGTGTAGGTGTAGCACAACCTGACGCATTTAATACTTTATTGAGCATTTTCTGGTTTGTTGTATGGGGAGGTGATTGGTTCTATCCACTTTCAAATGGATAGTTACCTTCTTTGGCCCATACAATATCGTCATATGACATCATATATCATATCATATCATATCATATCATATCATATCATATCATATCATATCATATCAATCTCATATCCTGTGGGTTTGGTAGCTAGTTCTGGTCCAAGCTAAATTTGGGGTTTAAGGGTAAAAAAGAGTTAATTCCACTACTAAGATGTTTTTCTTCCTATTTTTAAGCCATTCCTATACTTCTAGGATGGTAACATTAACAACTTTATTAACTGGTTTCTACCTGTCTAAAGTGGAGGGTTCTCTTCCTTCAGAAAAGATTATTGTGGTATTGGCATGTCAGACAGTTCTATATTTATATTTGGGGGAGAAAAAAAGAAAAAAAATTCTGGGATGTACCTTTGACTATATTTTGTGTAAAGGCAAATGTGGAAATGGAGCAATGGAGGAAGATTGAGGATGATGTTCAGAAAAGACAGTGTATGTAAATGTGAGACCAAAAAAAAAGTGAGACAGATTGTTTCTGGGTTTTAAAAGGAAAGGGAGAGCTTATTCATTTTGTCTCCTTCAGTGAGTTTGAGTCTGCCCTGGAAGAGGTCAGGGATGTGCTGGGATGGCCACCCTCAAGGTCTGGCAAACATTCTGCTGGTGGCTGCTCACAAAAAAGTGACACATTCCTTTTAAACTGTTAGGGTTGCTTGCTCCCAGCTTGAACAGTGAAGAAAATAGTGTGAGGAGGAGCTGATGACTACAGAATTAGTCAAAGAGGTTCATGTAGAACGTACCACAGTTCCTGGGCAGGATCCTGTAATCCTAGATGGGATGGCATTATATTGTGCTTTCACATTGTTTGGCTGTTTGTATTCCCAGGGACTATTCAGAGAAGCAAATACTCTATGGCATGAGTCTAGCCCTGCATAATTTACATTACTGTTATTGTATTTTATAGCATAGCATGTGGGATAAAGACTCAGTTCTGAAAAGAGTATATGGAAATGTGGCTGCCATTTGTCAGTCTGGATTTAATTAGTTGCAGTGGCTGTAGCAGTGAAGATTGAGAGACCAGAATGTGCCTGCAGACAAACAGAAACATCAAGAAACAGTTACTTTTAATGGAGAGTGTCCAATTTATAAACAGATTATAATCCTATTTTCTGTCAGTACAAGTCTGGACTCTTATCGATTCAGACAAATATGGGGAGGGGAGGGGAGAGAAGGGGAGGGGAGAGGAGGGGNGGGGAGGAGAGAGGAGGGAGGCAATTCCGAGGGACAGAACTCATACAGTTGTAGGTACCTTTTGATGCTGCTGCTGTATCCAGCTGTTGTGTTAGTACTCATTCCAGCACAACCCTCCAGAAATAAAATTTTAAAAAATCAAAGGAAAGAAAAAAGTGACAGAACCAGATTGCCTCACAGTAGTTAGGTCAACAAAGCCTGGCACAGTCAACCATTTAAACACATGCTTGAATCTCAGCACTTTCAAAATTCAGTAAATCTTAGAAGCACAAACATATGCTCTAGAGCTTTGCTGGTCTAGGCTGATGGACTGGGAAAAAGGAGATTTTTTTTTCAATACTGAAGAATTATGAGCACTTGGAATTTGTCTAGTTTTCATACCTCAGTGGAACTGGTGTAAAAGAGCATTGCATCCTGACAGAAGCCTTGTGCAACTTCAGTGTACATAAAAATGACTGCAACATCTGTGGGTGGTGCAGGCTCAGAACACATTACCCCAGTCTCTGACACCATGTATTCTTCTGGAAATGCATAAGGGCTAAATTCAGACCTGAGAGAGATAGTTTCAATTCAAAATTACAAACACATACCCTGGATCTGAACTTCACCTTAAGCTGATTTGAATTTCCAGTAGAAATGTATCAGAGAAACCAGAGGGATTTTTTTTTTTCCCTCTGATTTTTACATGAAATGTTTTGATGAAAAAGATTGTTTCTGGTGGTAAAAAACATGATGATATTAAGAGGAATGCAACTAAACAAGACGGAACAGGAATTAAATAAATTTGCTTACAATCTCTGTGGGGAAAAAAAAAGTTACTGGCAAGCTGCAGGTACTGCTCAAGCAGGAGGCATTGCTTTTCTAAAGAGACTGTATTTATTATGGGTGGCAGATATCTGCATGCTGGCTCAGTTCCCTGTAGTAAGGAACTGACCACATTACTATTTGCAAACACAGGGTTCACTCAAGTGGTACTAAAAAGAGAAGAGGTGGGGCAAGCAGAGCTTTAAAAAGAAAAGAGGAGCCCATCCAAGTCTGAATGTAAAAAACAACTGCGTTTTGAAGAAGGACAGTACCTGGAGATTTTGCTCCCTGCACTCCACTGAGAGCTGTGGTGAAGAGTTTTCTGAATTCTCTGCTTTTAAGATTTAAACTGCAGCTTCATTGCAAGGAAATTTGAAGTGATCCTTTTGAGCATGGCTTTTAAGCTGTGTTAAATTTGTGGCAAGAGTGTCAGGCATTTCATACCCGGCTTCCAAAAGAGAAAAAAAAAAAAAAGAAAAAAGAAACGAAAGAGAGAGAGAAAAAAACCCTGATGTGTGTGGGGAAGAAATCTCCCAGGAATTTCTTCAAGGTTGTAGTCAGACACAGTAAGGTCTAAAGTGAAAAGAAAAGCAAGGCAAAGATAAAACTTGAAATTGTGATAAGATGTCTGAGTCTAAGGTGGCAGCCTGCAGAAAACTTTTGGGATTACACATGCTCATCTTGTCCTGGATATGACTGAATACAAGCTAGTTTTTCTCTAGTGACAACTCAAAAACCCCCTCAAGATTATGTTTCTCTTCCTTGCTTTTTTGCCAGTGGTTTTTAAAATTGGTTTTGTCAGCCTCTCATCTCTGCAGCACTGGAACTGTCCTAATGGATATAGATTAAAGCCTGAAAACTCTGCTTGTACAGGTAAGTTGCTGAACATTCCCAGATTAAGAGAACTGCATTTGTATACTCTTAATTTTGGAAGAGGTTTTTACTGATTGCTTGTGTGTTGTTGTGGCAGAACTGATAAATCACCTTCTCAATATCTAATATCTGTTGCATTTTAAAAAATGAACAGAACTCCTTTTTTTTTTTTTCCCCAGAAATCATCACTTGTCAGTTTGTTTAACTATCAGAAAGCAGAATAAGTTTTCATATAATCATTAAGAGATATGAACTGTTCTTCAGTTACCAAAACTCCTCGTCATAGCTTTAGTGTCTCCATAGTATCACTACATGATCATGCATGTATTCATGCTTCAATATATGTAAAATTTGAGTGTTGAGTGTATTGTAAAATTTCTGTATACCTACATGAAGAGTGTTTTAATGATTATGTATTAGTATACATTTAGATGTGGGCTATATAACTTTAAAAACTATTTTTCTAGTTATTATTACATGTAGATGTGTGTGCTCATACTAATAATGCATCTCATACAATATATTAATAGAAGGTGTGCTTAATACTGTGGTAGGGTGGTCTGGGAGAAATGTGCACCACTAACATTACTGTAATCATCTCCAGTGATTTGGAGCACGTAAAATGCAGATTCCAATTCTTTACAAAGTGTACGACAAAGGATGACAGAACCCTTCTCTCACGCCTGCTGCCATAACGTCCAATTTTTTCAAGAAATCCAGAGCCAATGGAGTTGTGAGCTTTGCAGTTAGGACACGAGGAAATGTTCTGAAAGGATTAAAGCAACTCCTCATACTTGGAGTTAATGCTTTTGCCTTGGATTCCTAGGGCTTCAGAGGCTCTGACTCAGTTCTTGTCATGATACTAGTGATGTAATAACAGGTGCTTCCTCTGTGCTTTCTGCCAAGAAATACCATCTCGTAAGCAGAAAACAGAAGCCTGCACGTTAAATGCTGTCATATTGAACAGGGAGGAGCTGGGCATCTTCTTGTATACAAATTGTAAACCTGACTGAAAGTTTACTGAGAGCCAAACACACCTAGGGTGCTCTTACCCTGATGCTTCAGTTCAAATGAGAAGCACACTTCTTGAAATTATCTCCATATTACCACCTCTGACTATGCTTGCTTCATGTTGAAAAGCACTCTCAAAGTGTACAGACTCAACTCCCTTTAGGCAAACTTAAACCAGAGGGTGTCCCCGTAGGGATCATTTTTCCTCTCTTCTGTTGGTGGCCATTTGGTCCATGGGACCAACCTAGACCTGGTTCTCTGTAAGCTCAGGCTGAAATACATGCAGTGGGTGTGCCATATCCTTAGTAATTGTTGCTCTTTACACAGCTTTTCCTATAGATCCATGCTATCATGTACTTAGCTTCCAAGAGTTGATTAGGATGTCCATTAATTATGGCTTCTGCATTACTGGATTTCCCAATTAAGAGCTCGTGTATAATGAGAGAATCCTACTGAGATGAAGGGAATTGCTTGGCTATTGTTTAATGAGTCAAAAACCCACTCTAAATATTAATATGCAAAAGGCTGCAAAGGCTTTTTTTTCCTCAGCAGACATATTTTGCATATTGATGGATATTGCTCTTCCATTAATGAAGACATAACCTGCCCTGCATTAAGTCTTTTCTGTTGAAAATTAGCTGCTGCATGAATGGAGGACTCCAGATCAAGCACTGAAACAGATTGGCCAGTAGCTCAGCAAACTCTCCAAGAAATAGCAGTAGAGGAAATCTGCATGAGGGCTGATGTTACTGTGACATACTCTGAGTAATTCCATATGACATAAAATAAGTAAAAAATGAGATGCATCATGGTAATTTTTCAATTCCAGACTGCTGGATTATGCAAAGGAAAATTAAAGGGGATTAAGCAAAGCTAAAATTTTGACATGAAATATAAGACTGAAGGATGCTTTGGTGTAAGGGATTTCCCTTTTTCTTTTCTCCATGCACTGGATATACAACTGGTGTTTTGACCAGGAGACCGGACGTGTGATATTCTAGTTCAGTAATTATGTGAGACAGAGGATGCAGTGGAAGCAAGTGTCAGGAAGCTGGAGGCAGGCTTTGAAGGTAATACTGTAGATAAAAGTGGCGAGTGGGAGATGTGATTCATACCACTGAACTGTGAACAATGACAGCAAGTTGAATTGTGGCTTGGTGACCATTCTTGGTGAGCTGTAATAGATACACCAATTGCAAAATGTTCTTAATCATCTGAGGATGTGGTGGCAACCTGCCAGCCATAAGGACTCCCCTGAAATGAGAAGGTGTCTGCCTGCTCTTTGTTAGCGAATGGTTACAAGTGATACTTGCCAGAATATGTGTAGGGTTTTCTAGATCTGTTTTCCACACTGCAGCTTCAGACGAAGGTCTAGGTCATCTTCTTACATTGCTAAATAGCTCACTCCTTAAATTAATTCCTTTTATTTCTATGGATATTCAGAGATCAAAGACTTCCTCATCCTGTGGAAGTATAATGAAATCTAACCCTGAATGTCTCACATAATTTTATACAGTTATTTTAAGAGAGATTATTTGAATCCTGACTTGGTATGACAAGAGGGATGGGGCCTTTCTGAGGGGCTATTAGTCCCAAAATAGCAAGGTTTATAGGAAAGAAGGTGGGAGAAGAGATTGCAAGGTCAGGGCAGACCTAGTCTGATGAATGAATGCATTAATATATTGACAAGTTATGGTAGAATTGGAAGCACTTCTGCAATTTTTGACATGTCATCTTGAATTAATAACTTATTTTAAGATGCTAGGAGGACTATGGATCAGTCACCTTTAATAACTCACCTTTGACAGACCCCAGTGGAAGCATAGAATCTTCTATCTCTGAAGAAAAATAGTCTGGCCTACAAAGGAGCTATTATTCCTACATTGAAAAATCATGTGCATAGTTGGTCCCAGGAGACCTCTGATTTGTAAGATATTTGACGTGGTACACCAGAGGATGGGCCTATGCCTGCTGGAATCAGTTGCCTGCGCCCTCCTGAAACACCACATTAACAACAGCATTTTTATTCTTTCAAGGTGCATAGATGCTTTCCCTACTCAAGACTGAAAAACTTTTCCACATGTTTGTCTGAAGAGCAGCCTCTTGCATTATCAATTTTAGAGCAGATATTAATGCCTGTTAGTCTTGGGTTATCCTAGGTAAATATGTTATCTTCTGGATACTGTAAGACTGGAGGTGTACTTTGGTATCAGGGCTGACTTTAAATACTGTGTAAATTTGAAAGATGAAGAAATACAACAATTTTTAAGATACCCAACATTATTGTAAAAAAGTCCTGGAAGAAGGCAAAACAAACCCCATATTATTGAAGTTTTGCCTAGTCATAGGTTCTTAAATGCAGCACATCTCTACCAAATTCTGACATTAGCTGTTCAGCCCTTATCAATTCTACAGGGCTAACATGCTGCACACTCCTACAGAGCTACAGCCTGCAATTGAAGGTGACAACTGCAGCTATCTAGGTCAGCTGTTTTGGTCAGACATTTCCTCCTCTGTGTCAAGCTTTATTCTTTTCTTTCCTCCTGTACACCTCTCTCCTATCACAGAGATAAAGAACATTAAGTTATTACTCTTTGTTTTACATATTTAAATTCCTCTTAATTATCTAAATCCTGTCTTCACTTTATTCCATACAGTCTTCTGAAGACATGCTGTTAAAACTTCTTGTCTGTATTCTGAGAAATATGAAATGCCAAAACTTTTTAACTCTCCTTTCTTTCTTTGCAAGCATCTCATAAGGAGCAGTGAGAACCAATGAAATGGGCAACTGTTCTCTACCTCTGTCATGACAGGAATAAATCTGATATGATGCCTCTACTTCCCTCTGTATTTCAGAAGAGCTGCAGTTGAGGTGTGTTTTTTCCTTGTTTTCATTAGCTGTCTTCCAGCTAGCTCATTTCTTATTATTCTGACTTGGGGAAAGGAGCTTGTAAATATTTTTACCAAATAATAGTCAGAAATTCTTGGACATGGGTCTGAACCACAGACAAATTCACAAGAGGATTCACATTCAGCTGGATCTAGCTGAATGTGGAGAAACGCTGTCTTCAGCTGTAAAAACTTGGATCAAAAGAGGAAGGAGGCAAATGCGTTATAAGAAAAGACAGAAATGGCATCACCTATCGCATGATGCCTAATACTATAGAAGGCTAAGGAGCAGACTCCCAAGCCAGTGACTAAAACTGAAAAACTCATTGCTTTGCCCAGTGTAAAATAGCAGTTATTACAGTAATTTCATGACCGTAAGGCGCACCGGACTATAAGGCGCATCTCCAGGAGTTGGCAAACCTCACAACTTTGTACATCATATAAGGCGCACTGGACTATAAGGCACACTTTTTTTGCCGTGAAGATCTGTGCCGTGTGCAACTAAGTAACTA
>PYHW01009138.1:1165708-1178714 GCA_013186435.1 Turdus rufiventris | reverse complement strand
TGGAGTTTACTGGCACGTGCTCAATTTGCAAACATTTTTCACAGATTGGTGTAGCCTTTAAATGCAGCCCCAAGTGCCCTCCCTGTGGGTGAGCCCTGGCACTTCCGCCCAACCCTGGCACCAGCTGGTGAGGTGGGCGGGGCTCAGGGTGGTGGCGGCTCGCAGAGCTTTGGGGCCACCGCCACAGCTCACAGCTTCTGCAGCAGCCCGCTCCTTCCCTCCACACGCTGCCCCGGAACTCCGGGTGCTCCGTGCCGCTCCGGGAGCTCTGCGCTGCCCTGGCACTCCGGGTGCCCCGATGCTGGTGGGCTTGCGCAGCGCTGCGGCTGCACCGATGCTGGCGGCTCTCCCCCCCCGCCCGGGCTGCACCGCAGGGCTTTCCCCTCCACGCCTGGGCTGCTCCGCCCCCACCAGCTTTCCCCCCGCGCCAGTGCTGCGCCAATGCTGCTGGGCTCACCCCGGCCTGACGCTGGCCCAATGCCACTGCCGGGCAGGCTCTGCTTGGCTTGGGGCTATTGTGGGCTCGCACTTCCGGGTTGGTAAATTTCGCAACTTTGTACACTATATAAGGTGCACTGGACTATAAGGCGCACTTCCGGGTTTGGGGGAACATTTTAGTCAAAGGGTGTGCCTTATAGTCGTGAAATTACTGTAATTTTGTATTCTGTTTAAAAAACACCAGACTGACTAAGTTTTAGTATCTAATTTGAGACCTGATTTTAAACGGAGCTGGATGACAGTATTTGATGATGCCTCATGGCCTCCATCTTTGAAAGGCAAGCCAGTAATAATATGATGGAATTTGCATGATCTAGGAAGTAGAGGTCTATTTTGTAGCTACTAATTTACACATAGACTTTATTTCACATTTAATTGATTTCAAAAGGATAATTTTTTTTCCATACTAGTGAGCAAACACTTGAGACCGAATCCAGAAAAGAAAAAAAGATACTGCAGTTCCTGGGGATCTTTTTTGCCCTTTCTCTACATGATGTCTATAACTGTTTTCTAAATTGTATTTCCATTCTAAATTTGACTCCGTTTTATACTTGATAAATTGTATGTTCTCACTTGCTGTCATATCTGTGACATGACCATCTCTGGGCTGGAAGACACGAGGAGGTGTAACCCCCTTATTGTATTCATATTGTATTTCTTACCACTGTACATAAGCACTTCACAACCTCTACCCTCTCAAAATTTGTGAGTGATCAGGTTGTATTTTAAGCCTCATTTAAAACTGGAGATAAAATAAACTGAACTGTGCATCATTTATTTCATTGTGACTTGTTGATAGCTGGAGTGTCTTTTCTCCATTTCTAGCTGTCTTCTGTTCTTTGAGCTGGATGCTTTAAACAGACTAGATAAAAGTGATAGGCTGCTTTCTTTGTCACCCAGATGAAATATTATGTTCAGCCTTGTTGAAAATATTATGGTGGTGGTTGGATACAATGGATTGAATTAATCATGAGTCCAACGCAACAGGAACTAGATTTGCATGAGGTTATTTGAGTGTATGTATCTGCCCGTATACTTTATGTATATAATGTATGTATTTGGGGCCATAATGAAATTCAGGTTCTGGCTCACTGTGGTTTCTCTGTGTCCCTGCCAGGCATACTAATGTTTCAACCTTCTGCAACCAGAGCCTTTCTCAGGAGTCTCAATAAAGTAGTATATTTGTATGCAAAGTCTTTGAGAGCTGCCAACATCGTGATGACATGATTCATCGTTTTTGCTGATTCTCAAGGCATTTTTTGCATAAAGAAGTCTTTGAGAACTAAGCAGAACCTCATTCTTCCTTTCAGGGCTGGCTGTCAGGGCACTGCAGACAGCTTTTGTGTTCACTAAGCCGATTTCTTTCACAGGGTAAAGTTCCCACTGGGGGATGTGGTTGCCAGGACACGTAAAACTGCTTCAACAGGATGCAGCTCCATGCTTTCCTTTGGCACTAAAAGTGCAGATGAAGGCACTGCTAGTTACACCTGATGGATGGTTTTGTGATTGAGTTCTCCTAAACCTTAAAAACCAGCCTTCTTTTTGTTTGTTTTGTTTTGGGGTTGGTGGTTTGATTGGTTGATTGGTTAGGGGTTTTTTTTGTTTTTGTTTTTTTGGGTTTTTTTGTTTGTTTGTTTTTTTGTTTGGTTGGTTGGTTGGGGTTTTTTTGTTTGTTTTTGTTTTTGTTTTTGGTACTTTAAACAGAGAACAGAGGGTGCTAAGCATAGGATTCTCTTCCATTGTTGAAGACATAAAAACCAAACATTCACTGTGCTGTAGCCTGTTTCACAATAGCCCTGTGTCTCTTGGCTATTCCTGCTTACCACTGGAAGGGCACTGTCCAGTGGCTGAGCTGCCTGTGGCCACTGTGCCCCTGCTCTTTTATTGAGCAGTTCTCCTTCCACGAGAGCCATTCTTCAGCTGGAGCCATGACTTGCTTTTCAGTGTGGGGTTTACTTTACTATGTGAATTTTGGTGGTGATGAAAATGGACAGGCTGATAACCCTGAAATCTTCTCTTCAAGAATAGCTACTGGGGAAGGGGTGTAAATTCCTGTAGCCTGATCAATCAGTGTTCTTGTTCTGGGAGAGTCAGTTCTGTACACTCACATAAAGCTGGAAATAAAGGGTTATTGTCCTTTTACCTTGGTCTGTTGCTCAGTAACCTGTGTTTGGTAAAGCATGTCTTCCCAGACCTTGACTTTAGAAGATTCACTGCTTTCTGGGTTTTCCCTGGAAGCTCGTTCCCTTAGTGAAACACCCTTCCTGTTAAAATTTGAATTTAATGTCTGAATTTGCATTCCCTGGCTTTAGTTCTCAGCTATCAGTGCTTGTTAAATTGTTCCTGAAGATTATAGTGTCTTTTAGAAAATCTACTTTTTCTTTGTGAAGGTATTAATTTGTGGTGCTTAATCCTTCTTCCAATCTTCTTTCTGATAATCTAAGCATTCTGAGCTGTTGAATTTTCTCATAGAAAGGCACTTTTCTTTAGCTTCAAATCAGGCTTTCTATCCCTGTTGTATACTCTGTCTAATTTTTCGTGATCCTTTAACAACCTTTATCTGAGAAATACAAACAGCATGCCAATATAGTCTGACCATTGCCATATAGAGAAGCAATTTTTCCCTCACAGTTATTAATTTCTCCTGTGTTTGTTTGTGTTGTGATTTGAATTTTGCCCAGTAACATGCTAAGAGGTCAGCTCTTTGTCCAGTATGACGACAAATCCTTCTCTGAGAAAGCAGACTTTCAGATCCAATCTATAGGCCAGGCCTATTTTTTTTTACTCCTAGTTAATGCGCTCTTTATTGTGAGTGAATAATAGCTCAGCAGTGCTTCATATTGCTTAATCAGACAACCTCTCTCTTTAGCAATCCTGAATCTACACAGTTGCCTTTTTCACCCATACTTGTGATTTCCACAGAGAAATAACTTCAGGTTCATTTAGCAAGCTATTACTGTCATAAAAGTATATTGACAAACATAAACTACATTATCAACACATTCTCACACCTGCTGTGGTGATGGTAAGTCAAGGGTCCAAGTTAGTCAGTTACTTGATTTAAAAACCAGTGCATCAGGGAGAGAGCAGCAGTGCTCATGTCTAACACTGATGGCAGCTGGACAAGGATCTGAGGTCATCAAAGTCCTCCCTTTTGGTCTGTTGAGGAGTTTCAGTGACATCCAGGCAGTGCTTGCCAGGAGTATCTAGTTTTAGTGGTGACCTGGAGCCCATGGTGTCTGTAGCCCATTAACACACTTCTAAGCCCATCAAACCTTCCTAGAGGGGATTTGGAAGAATTTCTCTTTTAATGCTGTGGAGAATGGAATGTACAATCCTAGTACATGTGGGAAAATATGCTCCTGAAAGCTGATTGTTTGAAGAAAATTGTTGGTTAGAATTAGAGTACTTTATGGAATTACACTGCTGAAAGTGCTTCTGCTTTACCTTCATAATCTATTATACAGAAATCAGTTGCATGTGCTCTGATTACATTTGATATGTTGTCAAATTAGTTCATCTGCTCGTCGGAACATGAACTTGTGGGGAAACTCTGTAAATGATATGGAAGCTTTTCCTAGTTAGTACAGACACATTAAGTGGCTGGAAAGCATTGACATTATTTTTGAACACCTTTGATACCTGGGCACAGAAACCCCTTTGAAGACCTTTTGCTACACACAGTCTCTTAAAGCAGTTAGGGAGCCTGGTTTGCAGAACCACAGGATATCAGACATCTGGTTGCTTAGGTCTCCCTAAGTTCCTGAGAAAGTTTATTTCAAAGTCTTTTATGAGTTGATTAAACTGGTCCTTGTAGTAAAGGTGCCCTTCTTAGACTAAGGGAATTCTCACATAACACATACAGACGTAGTTTTGGTTGTGAATCCACGTCCTTTAGTGGCTTATTCAAGTGAATATCTCTAAAACAAAATGTGTTGATTGCTTTATTCCTGCATGTGCTAAGCCACATGATAAAATACAGAACAAAAGCCACTGACATCAGGTAGAACTTAGGCAAGAAAAAAGCTGCTCCTTAGAGTGACCATCACACAGTAGTTGAAGAAGAAAAGTATACAAGAAAAATACCTGCATATGGTACTGTCAAATGTCATGTACTGTGGAAAGTTACTATAAGACGTGCTTGTTTTAAGCAGGAACTAAAATCTATATCGATTTTGTGGGACAATCGTCCATGGTACTGTGAATTTCTTTCCCCCTTAGTATAAACTATGCTCCTCAGTGGTAATACTTTCTTTTTTAATAGATTCCTTCTCTTAGGACTTAATTAATAGTCACTTGCTCAAGCTCTGATACAGCACCATAAATACATCAAATATCTTTCAATTCCTAAAGATTCTAGCCTAATCTACCAGTTAAAAGCCTAGTTTCAAATGAATTTGCTTGGTACCTTGATTTGGGCTTGTTTCTGTCAGAATACAGTGGGAATTTTAGTGTTTTGTATGTCTGTTTGAGATTTGACTCAAACAAAAGTGAGCTCAACATTGAATTCAGTGCTGTGACAGTCTGTTTTCTGATTTACTGTTTTGCAAAGTCTTTTAATTTGTTGGCAAAATTATTACTGTTGAAAAAGGGATAAAGATAGATGGAAGCAGCTGCAAGCAGCATTTGCATAGCAAATAATAACACAAATCAAGACTAGTCTGTTCCCTGTGTTTGAGCAATTAGAGGCCAGTGCCCAGACACTAGGGAGAAGGGTAATTTCTATTGAGAATAAAAAAAAACCCCAAAATAAAAGCCCAACATCTTCTAAAACCACTGTGAATGTGACAATGATAAATTAATCCCCCCCCCCCTCAAATAATTTTGAAACCAATGCATGAAGGAAAGAGCCATCGTCATTTCATTTTTTAATGATGGGATATGAATTTTTGTGACAATTTGTTATTAGACAAGTTTGTCAAAGGTATTCTTTCTTCTTGTTCTTTATACTTTTGCTAGCTGAATATTCCTGATCATTTTCAAATACCTATTTCAGATATTGATGAGTGCCTTGAAGGTGGTTTGGGAACTTGTGGCCAAACCTGTATCAATATTCCAGGGTCATACATCTGCTCCTGTTTACCCGGCTACTCCTTGGGTATTGACAAGCAGTCTTGCTATGTGAACGGTAAGGACATTTTCCTTTTTGATAACTGAAGAAGGGTTTTAGAGTTTCACTTAGCGTTTGTTTTCAAAGTGAACCATGCCTGCTGGTCCCTACTGGTCAGTGACTGGGGTTCTCTGGTTTGCTGACCAAAAAATGCCTCTGCTACTGTGTGGGTAAGTGGCAAGGATAAAAGTGGGTGCCATAGCAGAGCAATAGTGAAGAATGTAAACTATGGTGATGGAAAGACGAATGAAAACTGTAAACCTTCTTATCCCATCCTGACTTCCATGAAAACATGGCAGTACACGAGATTCTGCTACCTTGGCTGCTTTCAGTCTGTTGTCCCTCGATGTCTTTACAATATGTTTAGGTGCTAGGGATAGTGCTGTAAAATTAGATGCAGGAAGCCCTTATTTTTGGCAGTTAAAAAACATGAGTGCTACTGTGAGTTATTTCTTTCCCTTCCTCTGTCCTGAGTGTATAAATTGATTTTTAAATGTGAGACATGCATTTAAATTTAAAAGTTTTTAGCACTTCTAAGAGAAAATATTTGCAGTTAAAGCCTTTGATTAACCCTTATTTTGTTCTCAACTGATGATACCCAGGGGAAAATAAATTGGTTGGATTTTATTGATTGGCTTAACCCTATATTGCATCTAGAGCATGAGGTGAGAGCGCTCTGAAGTTCATCTCTTTACCTCTCCACTTTGACTTCCTGAACACCTGGCTTTGGTTCCTGTCTGGGGTACACCATAGCTTTCTTCTGATCCAGGACCTCAAGTTTTCTATTTTTTGACTGGTATTTACCAGGGACTATCTTGCTAATGCAGAGATGGGATGTGACAATGCACATTTCTGACCCAAGAAGCTGGAGCTGTACTTGAGTCCCTATGTGTGTACATTTTGGGACTGTGAACATAACCAAAACTATTCTGTAGAGCTCCAAAGTGCCACCAACACAAATATTTTAGTCCAGGCCCTAGAATCATCCTAATTATCACCAACATGTAACTCACAAAAACCCAAACAGGATTTTTAATGGTCCTGCCTAAACATCCCTAGATCCTTTGCAAACTCTCCACTTCTGAACTGAAGTGAAAGCAAACTTGTTACTTCCCAGTGATATTTGTGCACAGGTATCTTTCAAAGATCAGTCATACCTTCATATTGGTGTACCGCAACTTTTTAACATGTTATTACTAATATTTATATTAACAATAGAAAGTGATTTTGGAGTTACTGTGATGAAAAAGGAACCCTTAAGTCAGGTATAAACCCTTCTGTGAGGGATACAGCAGGTGTAGTACCCTCATGTTTTAAAGGTAGGAAGATCTTTGGTGCTGCTATGGTTTACCTGGTATTTAACCCCCTGATAAAACTGAGCCCCAAATCTGACTGGTGCCTCTGCAGTAAAAGATAGATTTGTTCAGTTCCTGTTCCATTTAGAGCCCTCATTCACAGGCACCTGGTATAGAACTCAGAGAGTGGAAAGGACAAAACTAAAGTGTATAAATACTCTTGGTCAAGTAATTGGCAAAACTGCAGGCAGTAGCTGTCAAATCCCTTAGATAAACCAGCCTTGCTACACTTCACCACTCATTTACCATTTCCATGAAGCAAGTCTTCCTTGTTCAAATATGCTCACATGGGGTTGCTCACTTCAAGTAGCAGCAGAAAAAGAGAGTAATTAAAATCCTGTAAGCAGCTGCTGTATTTAAGTGAGAGCTTTGAAATTTGAGATATTCTGCTAATACAGAAACAGTGTGCTGACATCTTTCCTGTGAACAAGACAAAATTACATCCTGAGTGCTCATCAGAACTTTCTTCACTTGGAGAAATCAAAATTTCCTCTGCTTTGAAAGGAGAATTAAACAACCTTGCAATTATGAAGGTCAAGCATCTGCATCTGTCTAAATTTTGTAGAAGTGCTTTCTGTTAAGTTTAAAGTCACTGGCTTCATGCTAATAGTAAAGATATTTATTTTAAAAAGATGTGAACCTTGTCAATAAAACCAGTTTAATTTTCAAAAGTATATGTGTAAGAATACTGGTGGTAGTGCATCTTTGCATCCATTCCCAATAAATGGAGAGTTGCTTCTTCATTTCAGAATAATTCAGCAGTTGATTACACAGGCTTGAAAGCTGTCATTCTGTTGGTTCTATATCCATAATTTCATTTCAGGGTCAGTTGGTTCGAGGACTACTTGCATTCCGGGATCTGTTGTTTCAGACAATGATGTTATACAATTCCAAAATTACTAACACAATGGGATTTATGTTTTGTATGTGGTTTTTTTAGTAGTAAATTAAAGAATAGACTTAATGTCCAAAGTATAAATATAAACAAACAAAAAAAGAAAACAACAAACCCATATTTATTTTAAAAATTAAAGTTAAAATATGTTGGTTACATAAGAACTGCTTTCCTATATGCACTTGACAGACAGCTTAAATGAAAACCCTTGTGATTTGGAAATGTAGTTGTTTCCTTGTGCAATCTTAACAATGCTCTACAGTAATATCTTAAAAATAACAAAGAGGACTTAATAAAACTGGATCAACCCCAGTCATTATGCCATACTAAATGTACTTCCATACGTATCACCTTGTTCTAAGGTTGCATCAAGGCCATTGGGATCATCCTAGCTGTTCATCACTTACAGCTTTAATTGGTTTTCTGCAGTATGGGGCACAATCGGAGCACCTTTCATTTTAACATATTTTATGTTAAGTTACTGTTATACTCTTACTTTTGCTCATTACAAATAAAGTTTTAGTCTGGAAGAAGTTGTCGCTGTTGAGCTCTCAGAGTTTCAAGTACAGGTCTTTTGTTTTCCTTCAGCCTTCTCCAGCACAAGAAACCTCCCCAGGCTCCAGTTTCTTCCTTTGCCCTATCTTGGGATGTTCAATTTCCCTTTTAGATAGTTAAAGGGAAACTCCAGGCTACCTCTCTATGATAAATTCTTGCTATAGCACAATAGTTTGAAGTGATCTTCAACTTGGAGGCACAACCATGGCAAACGTCTTTCAACCTCAGTTGGCAAGCATGCAGCAGCTGTTCTGACCTCTGACTGGGCTGTAGGATTTGGGATAAGTGGTAACAACCACTGTAGTTTCAGTTTCCTAACTCAGATTTTTGCCATAGTTTTCAGCATTAAATGTGAAAGGACCATTACATTTATATATCACTGGTTCTCTGTGATGCGCCTAGAAAGTTGCTACTAAGAAATGAGACAGCTATATCTTAAAGTAGATAGCTATATCTTAAACTTTATCTTTGACTAATATGCTACTGATGAGAATTTAATGCAGCAAAAATGCAATTATTATCAGTTAATTGGTCTCATTTTTTTTTCTCCACACCAGATCCAGCACCATTCCTGCTTTTTAGCCACGGAAATGCCATCTCTAGAATTGATACTGAAGGGACAAATCATGAAAGATTGGTTCCTGATACTGGTCCATCAACACTTATGGATTTTCATTATGTAGAAGAGAAAGTGTATTGGGTAGATTCTGAAAGGCGATTACTTCAAAGAATTCACCTAAATGGCACACAGCGAGAGGTAAAGTAATCAGTTCTTTGGAATTCTCCTAATTAATGCATGTAAACCCCTCTGTGGAAGCCAACTGGTCCTTGAGTACAGTCCTGCCTTTACTGTTCATCAATTAGCACTTCACTTTTGCTGTTGTATTTGTTCTGATCCTGAGACCTTGCTGTTTTACTGGCATTCACATTTAGTACATACAGTATTTTCCATGGATCAGGTGAAGGCAAGCTAAAAATGAATGAGAGTAAATTCAGACAAACTAAGGCTTTGTAGACATTAATGTTTCTATCAATTATAGATTATTCTCTGGCATTACAACTTTGTCTTCAAGATTATTGTAACACAAGTTGGCACAAATGCTATGAGAAGAACATGCTTGAATACTTACTCATTTTTTCTCAATTTTGTTGTTGGTTTCTATGGTCGCATAAATGCTTTCAGCACTTTATTAATTGTTCAGGACAAACTGTGCAGTTCATCGCATCTGGCTGATTAAGAAGGGCAGACAAGTTGTTGTGGCTGAACTTTGTTGCTGTGAGAGTGTTCTTTCATTTGAGAGATATTGCCAGTATCATTTACCTGTGTGGAGTTTTCATGCATGTATTTTCACTAATTTTAAAGAATCAGGGTCCAGCAGCAGTGTGTTAGGAGACTTCCATCTCTAACAGTACAGGCCTGGGTGCTTCATATTGTGCCAAATGCAAAAAGTTGTAGCTAAGTATTACTCCAGTATATTTCTTGTGCAGAACAGGTTCTCCGTTTGCAGGGAGTCACTCAGTTCAGAGGGGGTATGTGTAAGTGCAAAGACCATATGAAAGTGATGAAACAAAAAGAAAGAGAAATAGCTACAGGCCTGAAAGAAAATGAAGCAGGCAAAGAAATGAACTGGAAAGTTTCAGCTGGGTATTCTATTCCCTGTAACAAAAGCCAAGTTTAGAGTAGTCATTAGGATTCCTCTTGTCAACTCTTTTTTTCTTGTTTACAGAGACTGTGTTACATAGACAAAGGCATTTCAGGATTTGCTATTGACTGGATAAATCAAGACATTCTCTGGGCCAATAGACAGAAAGGAACCATAGAAGCAACAGATATGAATGGGAAGAAACGCCGAGTTCTTCTAAGAGCTGTTGGTCGTCCGACAAGGATTACCATTGATGCTGAACAAAGGTAATTTTAAAGGGGTTAGTAATTTCATTGGATTAGGCTCCAAATATGTCAAGTACTATGACTGTGGTTTTGGAATCATAGAAATAGATTAGAAGTGACTATAAGTTCCAACCCATTCACCATGGACAGGGACTCTTTCAATTAGGCCAGGTTGCACAAAGTCCCATCTGACCTGCTTCGAGCAATTCCAGGGGTGGGGCATACCCAGCATACTTAGAAGATAAATTGGTATGTTTTCTGAAAAAAATGTCTAAACTGATGATTTGCTGCTGTTTCCCTTGTTTCTTTATCAGTGTCTCCAAATACTGGTTCTGAATCCACTGTTGCTGCTCAGTATTACTAGTAGTTTGGCCTTCGTAGAGATGCTCCTTTCAGTTTCAAGTAGATTACATTGAGAACCATGCTCACATGACAGGCCTGGCTCCTGAAGAGTTACCAGTATGAATTGTCATAGTGGTCTCTCCATGCAGAATTTGAAATGTTTCTAAATGCTTCTGTTTTGTTTAGCAAGAGCATATCTTTGTTGCCACTTTTGATTTGCATTAAAACTGCTCAGTGGTGTGTGCAACTATTTTAATATTTAGGCTCATGACTCATGTGTCCTTTCATAACACATTTCCATGTAAACCAATCTTCTGATGATAGTAGCATTGCTAATAATCTTTGAAATCCTGCCATCTCAATGGGATTAAGCGCCTGGACATCAGACCTGCCTTTCCTCAAATTTGCAGGAGCTCCCCTTAGATTTGAGAAATTATTCCAGCTTCCTTGACTGACTGCATGGCTGAACAAAGCAGAGAGACAGGCAATAGTGCTTTGTGGTTAAGCTGGGCTGATTCCTGCTTGACCCACTTGAGAGAAACTGCTGCTACCTCTAGTAATGCTAGTTTCTAGTATGTCCAGAAGTACTTGCAGTTCTAGTACCATACTGAGAAATTTTGTATACAGGAGAAACTAAATAGCTAAATAAAGAGTGCGTAGCTGTGATGTGATTTTGCAAATGTAGGGTTTGTTTGTTGCAGGAGTTTTTGCTTTGTTTTGTTTTTTAAACATGCCTCTCTTGCCTCCAGGCTGTTATTTTTGTCTTCAGATGGTACAGTTTCCAGCATCCACCGAGTGTCCCTCAGTGGAAGTGATATGAAAAATATTTTAAAAACTACAGAAAAAATCAAGGCCATCTCACTAGATTTGGTTGACACAAGGCTCTACTGGATCCAACATGACCATGGAAAAGAGATTTCTCATATTGGATCATGTGACTATGATGGTGGAGCTGTCCATTTCCTCAGAAATTCCATCCGGTGAGTTTTCCTCAGCTTGTCAGAAATAATGTATTCATTCCAGGGATTCAGTTAAGCTCTCTCCTTCATTCTCCTTTTTATGGGGTCAGTTCACAGTATGAAGAGTATAAAGAGTAGTGCAAATGGCCATGACTATAAATGTAATATTAATGATAGGAAAATGGAAAAATGTTGTGATTTTAAGGATAATACTGCCACTCAGCACTCTCCATCTTCCAAGCTTTCAGCAAATGATAACTAATTAATCCTTAGAAATCCTCTCTGAGTGTTTATTAGTGGCCCTTTTCTGCAGATAGAGGAGCGATTAAATGATTTATCTAAGGTCACAGTGGGTGAGCTCAGGTGTCTCAGCTGTGCTCAAGAGACTGAGCTCCATCCTCATCTAAGCCTGTTGTACTCCTCAGCTGCTGGCTGGGGAGGCTCGGCACTGTGCTCAGGCTCTCCAAGAAGCATCAGCAGACATGGTGAAAACTGTGTAGTGCAAGAGAGTTGTCCCTCCCCAGTGCCAATGCTAAGCACGGCTGAGGGGGCTCTTAGACCCAGGTGCTTTGGTGGTCATGGGGTCAGTAAGCAGATCAGGAAAAGGCTGTCACTGCAGTGTCTTTCAGTATGGTTGGGTTGCCATATATGGAAAAGGGATTTCCAACAGCAAGCTGAGAAAAATACACAATTTTGCTGGCCTGCTGACTTGAATATGTGGTCCGCTACTTGCTAATGATGAAGACAAAGTTGGCTTCTCCCTACACTGCCAGCAGTCGCTTTGGATTTTTCCTTACTTTTTTTCCCTTTGTCCCTTGACTTTGTTGTCATTCACTGGAGTATTAATCTTTTAGCCTGGATGATCTGGATTCTGAGTTTTCCACCTGGATTGTGAACTGGAACGTGAAAGACTTTCAGTATTTTTCGTGCTTTCTCTCTTGTTTAAAACTTGATCCTTTTGTGATTCCTGCTAGCTGCTGTAACTGACCAGAGAATGGAAACTATGTTTGTGAGATAGGAGAAGCAGCAGAAGATAGATGTTAGGCATGCCCCATGCCTACCACTCCATCTCCACCTTGATTTCCTCAGAAAGTCAGAATTGACCGAGCAGATAGTGGATATTGGGAAATGGTGGAACTTGTCTGACCTACGTCTTTCAACAAACCAAGTTTCCGTTTTGGTTGCTGGGTTCACCAGAAGCAGGGTCACACCTAGGCTTTCTCTCCTAGTTAAGTCAGTCCTGACCAATAGATCATTAAACCTGTGAGAAATTCAGGTTATCCATTTTGTGTCTATTTCTTGCAAATTTGCAGGATTATGTTTGGTGAATCAGTTTGGGAATATCTCTGCACCTCTTCTGATTAATATATATATAGAAGATACTGTAGTATACATATATATATA
>PYHW01009138.1:1097253-1165689 GCA_013186435.1 Turdus rufiventris | reverse complement strand
ATATATATATATATATATATATATATATATATATGCATATATACCGATTTATACAATACAAAGAAAGGTAATTTTCAGTGAACCTGACTGAACTAGGCACCTAGAAAATGTTTGAGTGAGTAAATATACAGGAATCAGGTAATCCCTATACATTTTGCTCTCTTCTCTTGTAGTCATCAATTGCTTGACATGTCTCTCTTTGCTGAGCACCTCTACTACTCAGACTTGAAGTCTGGCATGATATGGAGAGCCAACAAATATACTGGAAGTGTTGTAGTCACAATTAGCCTGAAGCCATCATTTTTCCCACCAGTGGAGATAAAAATAGTACATCCATTTAAGCAGCCAGGTGCAAGGATTGATTCTCAGGATTTGGGTAAGTAAATGTAATGCTGCTATGTGTGAGAATAATAATGTCATATACTCTGATTCTCTGCAGTAAGGATTTTCTTCTGCAAAATTCCAAGCTGCAGTGAAATAAAGGAATAAGTTTTTTTTCACTTCAGTGGTCCACAGTTCCACTTGGTGTGTGCTGCTCCAGCTGAGTATCAGGGTAGAAGCATGCTGAGCATGCACTATTAATCTATATACATTTATCTATATACACATGCAGATAAATATGACTTTCTCATTTCTCTTGCCTTTCTTTGCACAAAGATATTTTTATGCTTTCCTGCTAAATGCGCAAAGCATACAGATTTTTAACCTTCTGTGTACGTTATCCTCACCAAATGTCTGCTTCATTCTGGAAATTTTAGTCTAAGACATGTCTAAACAACTCTGATTACTATGGCAGCGGAGGGTTTTAAGCACACAAGTGGATGTCAGCTTTGCTGTGAAATGATTCAATTAAAAGTCGGCAGGTCTTAGACAGTTTTGAAGCTGCTATAACAACTTTAGGACAAGAGACTCATATCTCTTTAATTGCTACCAATTGCAGTGTGATTTGGTCATATTGCTGCCTTTCACTGTGGATCCAAAAATGAAGATTATTGACTATCAATAGCTCACCTTCCTTGAGGATTCCTGCTGAGGCAGTAGGATATGGAGGAATGGGACATATTTCCCATGGAGGACATGGGAAATAATGTCTTGTCCTTTAGCCTCTGGGGAGCAGAACATTTTTGCTTTAATGGAATAGCTTTTGTCACCAGTTTTGCTTGGATAAGAACAATGGAGCAAAGAGTGTGGAGGCATTTGTCTGTCAAGTACAACTCCCAAGGGAGGATGGCCATGAATTCCTAGAGGCATGAAGAGGTGGGGACAATGTAGTGTTTGTTTTAGTTAATATGAGCAAGAATGAAGCTGTAAATACATCTTTGAACTATTCCTAAATAACTACTATAAAATAGGCTTTGTCTTTCTTCATGCCTAACAACAGCTTTATGCAGTACCATGCAGTCTGTGCCCTCTGAAGACTGGTCTGAGTGGGAAAATCAAAACCTCCAAAGGAACTTTCCCCTTCAAATGCTTTGTTTGCAGTACCAAGATGTGTTGAGATGCAGAAGACAAAGTGTTCCCGGAAATCAAGCTTACCCTTGTAAGCACAGGGAGTCTCTATTCAGAGACAATATTTTAACTGTCCTTACTTTGGGGAAAATGGCTGTCCTGGCAAATGGAAGCACTTTTTTCCTACGGACACTTTTGGTGCTCTCACATAGAGGAACTAGGGCAAGAATGTGAAGCTTAATTTCAGTGACTGTGGGTACTTACCCTTTATTCTTCTCTCGGAAGATTTACTCCACTTCTTCCACCAGAGTATTCTGCTTTATGGCATTTCTCTTTCCATGGAAAAGGGCTTTCCCTGCTTTTATATATATATTAGCTACCAATATTTTAAATGTATGTATATTTCCAACATGTTTAGTAAATTTTTGTACCATAATAAGTATTGTCAGCAGTAGGCTTTTAAAAAAAATTCCAAATAACTTCTTGTAAAAATGTCTGGAAAGTAATGGAGTAGAAAGAAGCTTAACAGGCTGAATCCAGATGAGTCTTATGGACTTTGTATGTGCGTTGCTTGACTTATCCAATGCAAGAACAGTGATGAAAGGAGGACTAATGAGCCTGGAGTTCAAATGAGATTTATAGCTGATCTTACAACAGAGAAACCTGGAGATAAAAGCATACCTAGACTAATTGGATGCTCTGTACAAGCTAAGAAAATGTGTATTGCAGCATAGTGTCAGCTGTGAATTATCAAGCCTTCTTTAAAGCAGGTAACTAGTTCCTTCAGATGAAAAGGGAACTTAGGAGAAGTGTGCAATTGATAAGATTTGATTATTTTACTGGAAGTTGAATTATTTACTTTGCTACTTAAATTCCTCAGATCCCCTCTTCCCTTTCTCTTTCAAGTGACTTTCTTGGATTGGTCAGGGCCAACAAGCAGTAGAGAGAAGAGCATTAATTAATCTACGGGTTTGTTGTAACCCCACAGAACAACTTTGGTGTGGCACTCTTAGTAACAACTCATAAAATAGCTGAAATACCTTAAATCTCAAATACTGCCTCTGGAATTCTTTGAAATCTAGCAGATTAATGATATTCAGTACACTTAGATTTTTTTTTTTTTTAAATAAATTATGTCATATTTCTTTCCAGTGTAAGATACTAATACCAGGCTAATATCTATGCATTTCCATGTAAAACAGGTTATGGGATGGGAATAAAGCCCACAAAACACAAATAAGTTAGTAAGTGTGTGGTAGGTAATGGTGTTCTTCCAGAAAATACTGCATTATAAACTTTGTGATTCATAATTTAATCACCATTCTCTTTAAGCTTTGAAATGTGATTGGGTTTTTATGTATTGATATGGATATATGGAGTTCTAGTACTTAGTCAGTTAAAAATTATTATCTTCTTGATATTGTCCATGTGACTAAACTATAGCTTCTTATAGTTATTTATTCCATAACTCCCAGGTGTCTTTGGTCTTTTTAGACCACTCAGATCAATAATGGTGATCAATAATGGGGTGAAAAATCAGAAACAGTGATATAAGCATATGACACAGCCTTGAATATGGTCTTGTTTGTGGATTCTGTTGTTTTGTGGTTACATGCACTTGCATTTTTGTCATTCTAATGAGTTCTTTATTTGAAGATTAGACTCTTCATTACTTATCTTCCTGATTCAGTTGCAGTAGAAAAAGATTGTGTCCAATTCAAAATTAGTTCTACTTAATGAGAGGCTCATCAAGACCACACAAAATTCAAGTCTGTTGTAAGACAACATGCTAAATAACATAGATAATATCTACCTAGTCCTTAGTCATTCATTCATAGTTTTCATTTAATGATATGACCTTTTCTAGAGAAGACTTAACCAGTTAACCAAATATGTGCAAGGTGTCTGTGCCTGTAGCCAAGCTACAGTGTCTGTCTGGGAAAACATATATTATAACTTTTATAGATGTGATCTGTCATTCCACCAAGGGGCCAATGTTTTCTCTGTTGTGGCTAGCAGAAGAATAAACTTGGAGCCTAAATAATATGCAGTTTTCCATCTCTTGGAATTTAGATTGTGAATTGGAAACAGCACAAGAAAATTGGTCACATACTCATTTCTTTGCCTATATGATCCTGTGATGTCTTACATACACAGCACAGGGCAAAGACAGTGTTTTGTGTGGCTGCACAAAGCATTCAGTAGCATCAGTTCAAACAAAAAAACCATCATTTTGAAGACAAAAATTAAATAATGAGTGCTGCATATCTGAAAGCAAAGCCCTGAAAGATAGCAGAGCATAGATATGTGGCTCTGCAAATCCTTCCCATGAAAAAGGATATTGGAGTAGCTTTTCCTGTGAAGCGGAAGAAATAGGAAGACTCCTCGGGACCTGTTGGACACATATTTTCTTCTTCCTTTGAAGAAAGGTTCTGAATTTGAAATTTGAGTTTAGCATTTAAAATGTTGTATTTCTCATAGAATCACACCAAAACAAATATTCTCTAGAATGCGCTAATAACTTTTGCCCAAATAAAACACATAGTCATTATAATCTCCCCAGTAATATTTTTCTAAAATAATATTAGTAATAATGGGGTCATAATACTCCAATATAATCTCCAATAATAATAATAATACTAATAACAACAGCCTTTTTATGCTGTATCTTAAAAATCTCTCTTCACTCTCTTTTTTGCATAAGTACTCTCTCTCTATTGTTCTTATTTCTGAGTGTTTTACAAAGTAATATATAATACTGTGCAGGACTGGGTGTGTAGGAAACTTGAATTTTCCCTTTCATAGTCACTGTAGGTGTAGACCCAAACCAAACCATCTCCTAGTTAAGGCTCTCTCTATAGATCTGCTTGTGCTGACATAGAGCTTGAAATCATTGTTTGCACGCACCTACTCCTAGTATTCCAAGGACTTTAATTTGTAATTGGCTTTTTTACCTGATTTTACCAATGGAAAAAAAATGAAGTTATTCTGTATTAATAAGAAATTCGTCAGCTTGGTTGAGCAAGCAGATGTTGAGAAGGAAATACTTCTCTTACCATCTTTCTACTTTATACTGAATATAATAAGAACTCCATTCTACTTAACACTGCAATTGTTCTTTCAGAAAAAGGAATCTGTGATTTGAACAGAGAAAAGTGTAGAAGAAGAATCTGCAGGCCAGACTCAAGGACTCATCGATGTAAATGTTCTAGTGGCTTTATTTTAAGTCGAAATAAACAGTTTTGTGAAGGTAATACATGAATTTCTCAGCAGTTTTATTCCATCACATGAAAAAATTCTTCTGTTCTTTTACTTAATATCTTGAGTTTGAAACATTACTACGAGCTTCTAAAAATTTCAGTGCTCCATTTCAGTTGTGTGTCCTTCCAAGTTCTGAAATAGTTTAAAAAGTGACCTATGAAAGTGTCGCAGGTGCTATTCTTGTAAGAAATTTTGGTCTTAGTCTGAGTAGGTAAAGGAGTTTCAAATAAGTAGGTATGCTTACGTGTGCTAATTTAATTTTTAAATAAGGATGTAACTGGATGTATCACCAAAGGTGAAACCTTGAATAATCCAGCAACAAGATGTCTGTCTGAAGCATCATTCAAAAAAAGACAGAAATTCTTAACATGCTTCTAAATATTTTAATCTGGATTGTTTTATTTAAAATCTAAAATTGCTACTAATAATAGATAATATAATACTTTTTAAAGCATCTCTTTCACTTCATGACCAGATTTTATAAGACATAATGGCATCAGAATTCCTAGCTTACAGGATTTACAAATTTGCTTGCACATCAGCATTCCAGTTCTAAGGAAATTCTCAGGTTTGATTTCTGAGTTTCGACTTTTAATACACTTGTGTTTTGAGGTTTTTATTTATGTCATGTTGAACCCAGATTTTTAAAGAGAATTTTTGTTTTAAGACGGTGTCTAATGCACATTTTCTGGATGTGCACAGGATTTAAATGGCACTGGAATCTGTATGGAAATGCATCTTTTTGAAACTCCTCTAGGCTCCTATGCTGGACACACAGAGCATGAGTATGTTTTGCTAGAAGGTTTTTAACACTGATTTGAAGGAGGTTTGCAAACTTGTTTTCTTATAGTTCATTAGGAAAAACACATTTTTGTGAAATAAATGCAAAAAAAAGACGTACTTTTTCAGACTCCTACTTTGTTTCATTACTCTATTCTCTAACATTGTCTGATGATGTTATTCTGACGCAACAAATTCTTTTTTTTTTCAGACATTAATGAATGTGGCTTCTGGAGCCATGGCTGCACTTTAGGCTGTGTGAACATCCCTGGTTCCTATTACTGCACCTGCCCGAGAGGCTTTGTTCTGCTGCCTGATAGGAAAACATGTCATGGTAAGGAGCTGTAAAAGACAAACACTTGGAGAATCCTATTGGAGGGAGTCCTTATTTAGCACTGGAACTGCTGGAAGTTTTGTGTATTGCATTGCTTGCTTCCAATCCCATATTATGTAAGCAGGATCAGCTTAAACTGAGTGAACTGATTTCAGGTGTCATGTTTAAGGAAGCATAAATTACACGTGAGAAACTGCATACGTTTCTTCTTCAGAGGAAAAAAATAACAAGTCACGTCTCCAGAGAGACCTCGTCTCAGATTAGGCCTGGTGACACATTCCAGGTGGATAAGCAGTTATGTATTTTAAAATGTGGTCTCTGAATTTGGCTCACTCTGTAAGGATTTGCCCAGTGTCTGAAAGTGCAGCTCACAGCATCATGTATTTTCTTTTCAGATCAGGGCTGACAGCATTACTAATATATATGACATTTGTGGAATTAAATGTGTATGCTCACCCTAAAAATGAAGCAAGCTTTTCTGAAGTAAGTCTAGAACATAAAATGTGAAAAGCTTCCAAGTTTTAAGGTCGTGGAATATTTTTAGTCACTTTTGAAGTGAAACTTATGCATGGACAAAGGTCTTTCTACTTTGTTTCCATGGAAATAAAACATTGGTATAAGGCCCAAGCAGGAGTGCCAGTGCACACCAATGACTTCAGTGTGGATCATGGCAGGATAAGGATCTAGGGTATATTAAATATCACTACTGGAGAGTAAATAGAGCCATAGAATCTAACAGACTCTAGCAATCAGGCTATTTTAGACTCCAAGAGTCCTGGGCAGGGCCAGGAGTTGGACTTCATGATCTCTGTGGGTCCCTTCCAACTCAGGATATTCTGTGATTCTGTAAGAGCCACTTCTTCATCTTTGTTAAGAGGGAGCCAGGAGCAGGATTCAGTAACCCAGACATGGGGGTTCAGGGTGTGTGTGACAGCTGCAGATGGCAGCCAACTGCAGCAGAAGAACTGTGGGAGGGTTGCAGCCAGAGATTATTGGGAGGTAGGATACCATATTGAGTCCAACGCAACATTTAAGTGCTGTGCAACTCAGTCCTACTTTGGATGACCACCTTGAACTGTATGCCTGCATTTTGGGTGGCTCAAATTAGGTAGAAAATAATGTTTTTCTAGCACAATCTAGGGATGCAGAATGGACAGTGTGACCCCTTAACTACTACAGCATGAGGCAGATGTTTACCAACTATACAACTCGAGAGAGACACACACAAGATGAGAAGTCCAAATGCTGGCCAGAAATTTTAATGCTTTGTCCTCCAAGTCCTTTACGAAGCTCTTCATCTAAAGCCACAAGCTCTGGTCAGAAAGAAAGTTGAATTTTCTGGGCCCTATTTTCTGTGCTTAAGTAGTAGCACAGTGCAGTCCAGGATGCAGTTGCCCTGGAGAAGGAATATTTGCAAGAGCTATGCAACATTTGAGCCAATGTGTGCAGCTGATTCATAGAAGCAGATGTGGAAATATTGCATTAGTTCCAGTCATATGGCACTAGAATTGGGACAAAGAGATGGAGCACTGCAATGCAGAAGGTGGAAGGAGCACATCTGGTGAAATTGCATTAAAAAATGCTAAAAAAAATATGTTGGCACTGTAATATTTCTAATAGCAAGTAAAGGAAAGCTGTTGCCAAATCCTGAGATGATTTTGCCCTTACAACTTCTAAAATTGCCACTAAGGAACATAGTTTTGTTTCTGGAAGGTGCATCACCTATTTTGATTGATATTAGCTCTTTTATACTTGGAGTAGTGGAAAGTAGCTCTTTCTCATTATCTTTGTCTTTTATGCTTGTTCTTTCAGTATAGATTCCTTGTAGTTTTTACAACCTGCTCTATTTTTATGAAATGTAAGAAAGAAAGTTTTCAAAATTACAGTAATTTCACGGCTATAAGGCGCACCCTTTTGACTAAAATGTTGGTCCAAACCCGGAAGTGTGCCTTATAGTCCGGTGAGCCTTGTATAATGCACAAAGTTGCAAAATTTGCCAACCTGGAAGGGTGAGCCGCAATGGGGGTTGGTGCTGTGGGAGCGCCGAGTTGCGATGGGGGGGTGGGAGCGGGCGGCCACGGCCGGCAGGAGCTGCACAGGGAGGGAGGGAGCCAGCACCGGTTCTGGCTGCCATGCGGGGAGAGAGGGAGGCAGTGCCGGTCCCATGTAAGCCGCACGGGGAGAGATGGAGCCACGGCTAGTGGCCCTCCGCGAGCCACGCGGGGAGAAAGGGAAGTGGCGCCAGTCCCGTGTGAGCTGTGCAGGGAGAGATGGAGGTGGTGCCGGCCCCGGCCACCGCGTGGGGAGAGACGGAGGTGCTGCTGCCAGCCTGGCACAAGCCGCACAGGGAGAGAGGGAGCAGGCGGCCACAGAAGTCGCAAGTCACAGCCACCATGAGCTGTGCCTCATCAGCTGGTGCCGCGGGCAGGTGAGAGCGCCGAGGCTTGCGGCACGGGTAGTATGCCTGGGGCTGTGTTTAAAGGCTACACCAATCTGTGAAAAATGTCTGCAAATTGAGCACCTGCCAGTAAACCCTGTGGTTGCGTGATTCCATTACTATTTTGTTACTTTGTTGCACTGCAAAAAAAAAAAGTGTGCCTTATAATCCAGTGCACATTAGAGTCGTGAAGTTACTGTACTTCTATTTTGATAACGCATCTTCAGAGAATTTTGGAAAATTTAAGTCTAGTAAGTGTAATGGCTTCAGGACTCAGCAATTTTTGCTTTATCTTGGGCTGTAATTAGGAGAAGATGTGGAAAAGATATGGAAAAGAAGAACAGAAACATAGCATAAAAAATCACAGAAAGACTGCAGGTGTGGTAGTCTCAACATCACACTTTTATTTATTCATATATTTCTTTTCCTCACTTTTTTTCCCCCTTCTTCTTTGTTTAAGTAGGTGTTAACATCTCTTACTGGGGGATTAATAAAAATATTTATCATAATTTAGGAATTTCTTTTCCTCTTTAAATTACTGTAGAGCTAATTACATGTACAAGTAATGACACCGGATGTAGCCATGGCTGCCTTCAAACATCCAAAGGCGCTGTTTGCTTTTGTCCAGAAGGATCTGTGCTCAAAGAGGATGGCAAAACATGCACAGGTAAGTGACATTTTGTCTAGCTGAGCTGACTGCCAGGCTCTGTTTATTCTTGGCACTGAGAGCCAGAAGTGAATGAAGGCTTTTTATGCTCATTTTGAATAGTTTAAATGATTGTAGAAGATAAAAGACAATATAATGTAAGGTGCTTGGAATGCTGCCATAAGCAGCATTCATCTTCATTTTTTAATAGATTTTTAGTAGCAGCAACATCCAGTATTTGCCAGCCAAGTTCTTTTATTGTCAGCACAGATAAAGGCATGTCTCAGATTTTTTTTGCAGGAGACATTTAAAATATATACTTGAGAGGACATACATGTACAAAATTAAGGCTTGGGTGAAACCTGAAAATAATTTCATTGAAATCCTGCAGCCCAGGTTCAAAGTCACTCTAACTTACCCACAAATGGAATTTTTTTGCAGTCAAAATACTTGAAGCTGCTACACTCAATCTGTAATTCCCCACTTCAACAATTCTCCAGATTCAGGGGTCTGTAGCTTCTCAACTGCATCTTTTCAGTCTTAGGTGTCAAGACAGCTCCATTACTGACAGCCTTATGCTGTGAAAAATCTTCTTTCCATTTTAATCCCTTTCATATTGTGGGCTGTAATTTATACACAGATTCAGTCATTACTTCTGTTTTGCTAGCTCATGTTGGTATCAAGACTACAACAGAAAAATATGACAAAAGAATGTTTTCTTTTTACATGAAACCTTGGTTTGTTTTATTAGAAAGTATCAATTTTTCATCCTAGCCTAATTAACTTCTGGGGAGACAATTGCATTAATTTGCTATTTCTTTGCATGGAATGCAAAGTCTGGTAAAATTTATTACAGTAATTTCACAATTATAAGCTGCACCATTTTGACTAAAATTTTGCTCCCACCCTGGAAATGCGACTTACACTCAGGAGCGGCTAATATATGAAAAAAGTTTGGAAATTTCCAACCCTGGAAGTGCCAGCCAAGGGTGCTGAGCCAAGCACCTGCCAGTAAAACCTGGAATTGCACGATTGTTACAAATTGGTTATTCTGCTGTGCGGCGGGTGGAGGTGGACTCCGTGCCAGCAGCGCGACGGTTGGGGGGGAGGCGGGGGGCTCCNGGGGAAAGGCAGGGGGCTCCGTGCTGCCATCCCTGCAGCCCGGGGGGAGGAGGGGGCTCCCTTCTGCCGGCCCCGCGGCTCAGGGGGGAGGCAGGGGCTCCTGCCCCTGCCTGCCACCGCCGCAGGAGCAGGCAGGCTCCGTCCCCGCCTGCTGCCACCGCCGTGAGTGCCAGCAAGCTCCATTCCTGCCTGCTGCTGCTGCCGCAGGTGCAGGCAGGCTCCATCCATGCCTGCCACCGTGGGGCAGCGCCGGGCCGGGGCGAGTGAGCCCGGAAGCAGCGGTGGCCAGCCCTGAGTGGCCCCGTCGAGCAGCCCCGAGTGAGTCGAGCCCCCACAGCCCGAGCCGAGCCAGTAAACCCTGCGATCCCGCGATTCTGTTACTAATTGGCAACTTTGTTGCACGTGGGTCCTCACTGCGAATGACAGAGCGGCTTATAGTCAGGTGCGGCTTATGTATGGACAAAGAAAGAAATGATGCTGAGACCCTGAGATGCGGCTTGTAATCAGTGCAGCTTGTAATCATGAAATTACTGTACTCTGTTGTAGATGGGATGAGATTTACATGGGAGAAGAGTTCTCTGAAACACATGAAAGACCTCTATGTATCCCACCCTCCCACCTTATCTTAAAACACAACACAACACAACACAACACATCTTGTGTTTTAAGTTTACAAGAAAACTCTGCAACAAGTTACTACTAACTTCTTTTCACTTTCAGCAGGAAGCCTTTTGGTAAATCTACCAGTCATTGAGATGATTTGCATTGTAGAAATCGTGAGCAGGGTGAAACATTCTCTAATACCTCTGATTTTGTTGTATTTTATTATTTTTTTTTTAGAACAGCACAGTAAAATTTTACAATGCTCTGTTTAAGGTTGTACCTCTCCAGATAATGGTGGCTGCAGTCAGATATGCTCTTCTTTAAGCCCATCCTCCTGGGAGTGTGCTTGTTTTCCTGGATATAAGCTTCAGCGAGACAGAAAGCACTGCACTGCTGTAGGTTGGTGTCTTGACATGCCTGCATATTTCTGCCAATAAAAGCAAAACCTTTTCTGAGTTCTTTGAGTTTTTTGAGTACTTTGTGAAACTTGGGAAGTATCAGTTTTTAGGAAAGACAACATATTTTGGAAATAAACCAGAACAAGCACCAGTATATGGTTCTGTCTCCTTCACAGGAAGTTCAAGCTGTGATCCATCTTCACAATTTCACTCTGGGCTCCCATACTGTGGAGGTCTGTCCTGCAGTACACAATTTTTTGTGTTTTCACATAAAGAAAATCCTGCCCAGTGTTACAGAAGTCTCTGTATTTGGAGAATGGGGTAGGGAATAGTCAGTTAAAGGACTTTCCATGTGGGGATATTTCTCCTCCACTAGCCCCAGGAAGCTGAAGTGTTTGATGTCAGCTTTTGGATTCCATACCTTTGTGTTCCTCTAAGAAAAGGGCAGACTCCAGTGATCAGCAAAGTATAAGCAATTGCCAAAGAAAGAGGAGGAAAAAAGTTTATGATTTGTGCCCAAAGGGGAAAGCTATATATAGAAGTATTTTTTTTAAGACAGCATCTTTCTTTTGCTACAAAAGACTTCTCCATATGCAGAATTGAAGTTGTTGTGGTGTTTATGGTGATGCTGTGAAATGTAGAGGCATGATTGCCTTGAGGCTAAGGTACTCAACATGAAATGCAGAAGGACTAGTGGCTTCTTTTGAAGCTGATGCTGTAAACTTACATTCATATTTGTCTTTAATTTCTTCAGCAAGTGGAGCGTAGGAAAATTGACATAATTTCTTTTTGCTTCTGTTCCTCATTTTGTCTTTTACTGTTACTTATTTACAATGCTACTTAGGTAGTAATGCAAGTTAGAGATCACATTGAACTTAGCGCAATTAACATACTGGCAAATTTTAATCAACAGGTCCTAAGCCATTTTTGTTATTTGCAAATGGCCAAGATATCCGCCAGATCAGTTTTGATGGAACAGATTATACAAGTTTACTTGACTGGCAGATGGGAGTAGTCTTAGCACTGGACTCTGACCCAGTGGAAAATAAGGTAAGGCATTAAAAATGAGAGGATTCTGGAGTGTTGCAAGGACAAAAGGATTGAACTTTCATGTGCCTTAACCTTTCCTCTGTCAGTGATCTGGATTACGCATTATGCTGCTAGTTGTTCTGTTGCCTGGTTAGGAGCACAACTGGTACAGGACTGCCAAACATTAGTTGAAGAGTTTTGTTGTTTTGTCCTTTAAATCCCTTTTTTAATTTTTTTTTTTTTTTTTACATTGAAAATGATAACTCACAGAGAAATTGGATTTCTAAATTCACTTCAAGCATAATTTCAATTTTTAAGAACTGCTGTGTGATTGATAAATTTTCTCCATTAAGACTGCAGTGTTGCTTTCTGGAAATATATTGTTTTTTTCACGACGTAGTGGTACAAACAAAGGTATCTTTTATTCTCTACTGCTAAATCTGTATGATCCCTACTAAATGCTGGAGTAATCATAACAAGAATTATTTCCCATGTCCTGATATTATTGAGCAAAACTGCTGAATGCTCACAGAATCTGTTGCTCTTTCAAAATGTGTCCCTTATATACTGGATAGTGCTGTTGGAAACAGGAGTCTTCTTTGTATAAAGACGTCTTTGTGTGGCCACATCCTAATGTCCTACTCCTTGCCTGCAGAGCTGGGAAGAATAGGAGTTCAGCTGTGCTTTGCTAAACCTTCTGTGGCAGATAGTTATATTTTCCCATGGAGGGACTTATTTACACTGTAAAAGTGTTGCAAAGGAGTACTGGATGGTACAGTGAAAGCTGATGAGAAGCTCAGTTAAGTTGTTGGAAGCATCTCAGGGCCCAGATGGACACAGTTAAACAACTGTGAATGTTACCAGATCTGCTTTTACAGGAGGAGCACTTCCTGGAGCATTGCCACTTGCTCCTGAGATAGGGCCCTGCTGGAGAGGCTGCAGCTGCCTTGTGCAGTGCCAAGAACGGATCAGCTGTGCCAGTGACTCCGGTGTGCACCCGGGATCCCCTCCTGTGGTGTCAGATGGGCAGTGCAGACTTGAGGGGACATGCAGGGGCCAGCCCAGGCTGCAGGAGCCTGGTCGGTCAGCACAGAGATGAGTGGCAAGGCAGCCCCACTTTGCGCTCCTAGGATATTAAATTAGCTTCTCTAAGGCTAGAACTCCCTCCTGTTTGCTTTGACCTCATGGCTAGCATCAAAGCAAAGTTATTTGTTTCTCTGTTACCATTTCCAAAGAAAGCATCAGCATTGCTTTTGGTATGGGTGTGCCATACAGTGTTTGGTTCTCTGTGGTATTGGGACATAAGACAAAATTTACACATCCTTGGAAAATGCAAACCTAGTTTCCCTACTAGCAAAAAGCTTTTCTTTTGACCCCAAACTAAGAAACGTCTTATGGTAATGTTGAAACCTTACAGAATAGACACCTAGTAAAAAATTAAGACAGCTGCAGGATGAAAGAGTGAAAAAAAAATATAAGTAAATTTTATAACTCCTTTTCTCCTTCCCAGCTTCTTGATATACATAGAGTGCTACTATCTTCTCCACACTTCTCCCTTTTTGACATGAGCAGCCATTGAAATGACAACATGCTTCTTTCTGCCTGTTCCTACTTTTGCTCCTCAGCTGTGCTTTATGTGAAGTAGCTGCTGGCTGAAACAAAACCACAGGATATTCAGAGGGCTGTATATAGGGCAACTGGGATTTACAGCTAAGCACAAGCTGCCTGTAGAAGTCATCCTGGTTGAAGGATAAGTGCCTTTTTATTTGATCAGGGATCATGGGTTACCTGCACAGTCTTTTGTGAATAAGCAGTTTAGGGAATTTTCCAGATGAAAAAGGTATTTTAGAAATGGAGTTGCTAGACAAGGGAGGTAGAGTAGAAAGTGAGATGAGAACTAATGGCACCATGTCTGTTATTTATTCACAGATTTACTTTGCCCACACTGCCTTGAAATGGATAGAACGAGCTAATCTGGATGGTTCAGAGCGTGAAAAGGTTATTCATGGAGCTATAGACACACCCGAAGGCCTTGCTGTGGACTGGATTAACCGTAAATTGTATTGGACAGACAGAGGGTACATGCTCCACAGTGCATTTATGTTGAAGCATGCCATACAATATTTGGAATAAATGACTAGTGATACAGAAATAGCTGAGATATCACTCTAATTCAGTAGTGCTTCACATTCTGTTTGGATAGTTTTAGTCTCAAGTATATACAGTTGGAAGGTTCTTTAAAATTAAAATGCTGGAAGTTCATATGCAGTCTGCTATTATATTTTTATCATTTTCTTTCCAAGAAGCAAGGATTTGGACGCATTTGCAAGGAATCTAAAGCATGCACTGCATATATACATATGCCTATGTGCACATGCGCATGTGAATGTATTTTCTTACCGTCTTTTTTATATACATATGCTGTGTGTGTGTGTGTATGTGTGTATAGGTATATCCTTGTATACACTTACATACATGTGCACATGCACACGCACATGCACATACACATATACAAAAGAATATTACTGTGCTGAGTACATCTGGGGCAGAAGTCAGTGTTGCTGGCAGCTAGAATCATGTTATTGCAGAGTCTTTCTCAAATATCTCTGATGAAACAGGAATGACTGCTGCCAGACAAGGTGACCCCATTTCAGCTGATACCTAAACTTACATACAGGGGGAAACAAAGCTGACCTTTGATAAAAAGGCAGTTTCAGATCGCAACAGATAATGAAGACTCCTCGAAGAGGGGTCATGAGCTTTCAGTACGATCCATAATTCATTAGTCAATATAAAGTAATTTTGAATGTTTAGATAACTTTCCTTCTCCATTTTAAATATTCTGCTAGTCCACTTCCTTGCTTTTAGGTACAATATTGCCACATGATTGAGCTGCTGTAGAAATATGCCAGTGTTTCTTGTGAAATAGGAGCTTCTCTCCATAAGACAGGAGTTCAGGGAGAATATGAGAATTTGAACCCACAACTTCTTTCTCACCTACTGCATTTACCTGTTTGTATTTCACATTTTCAAGTATATATTTCTCCTTCAATCTCTGTGGGGCCTTTCTTTGAAAGTTCAAAGAGGCATGGAAGGCTGTAAGCTTGCTTGCAGGTAGAGGCTGATATTTGTTTGGCAAGATGAATATTACAGCAATAAAATCAATTTTCTGGAAAAAAGGTGAATTGAAAGATTGTCAGTGTAGATTCTGTACTTGACTTGGCCATAGATCTTATGAGTAATCTTAAGAACCTCAGACTCATTCTTTCCTGCAAAGTAGATGTAATATGTAAAATGACCACTGATTTCTGGATGAAAAATGCTATGTAAAAGTACTATTAAAAAAAAATTCTTTATACATTTGGTAATGGTATTCAGCTAGGAGCTTGTTTTCCTCCTGACTCCTTTTAGAGCTAGCATTTATCTATTAGTGGTCATACTTGAAATTCATTATTCACCCAAAGAAGGAGAACTTCATGTCTTCTGCAGAGCAGCAGGTATTTTATCATCATGCCCTGGACCAGATAATGAGGCTGTAACATGAATTACTTGTTGATAAAACAGCTAGACATCCCATATCAGCAGGATTACTTCCTGTCGCTGTGGAATTATTTACTGCAGCTGAACTAAAGCAAGGCAAAATCTTAGTACATTCAGCCCAAGAAGGTAATTAAACAGATAACACGGAAGACCTAACAATGTTCTGTGTGTTGCAGGAAGGTGTGCATTGAAAGGAGCAATCTGAATGGAATGCAAAGAAAAATGGTCATCTGGGAGGATCTGTCCCAGCCCCGAGGGATTGCCATTCACCCATTTGCTAAGTAAGGAGTGATAAACACAGTAAATCGTGTAATTCTTGTGGATGACTTTTAAAAATGAGCTTGCAAGCCTTGCCCTTTTGGCCGTCAAAATATGCTTTAGTCTTGTGCTGGGTTAGTCATTCCCTTGCAGAGTTGTGTGAACTGTAATGTTTTATTGCAGGGTTTCTTTCATGAGTTGGAACATGGTCATTTCTCATATAGATTTTAGAAGAAAGCAATTGGAGTATTAATGATGCTGTATGCAGATTAAGCTAATGAAAGGCATGAGCTACTGAGGTTACTGACAGCTGTAGGTGCCACATATTACAAACTTTGACGGTTCCATATTTAGTAGTGTGAAGAAGTTAATCACTTTTAACCAGTAGTGTTTTAAAAACTGCCTTTTTTTTTTTGGTCCATGTTTCAGTTTCAGAGGAAATGAAACCTAATTTACTCTTCTGGAGATTTGTTGTATCTTCTTAACTGGTGTTATAATGATCCCAGGTGTTTAAACTCTTCATGAAATTCTGGTTATTTCAATCAATGGCAAAATCCCATTTTAGACAATATGCTTTTAGTAAGAACATTTTAAATCTGGTACTTTAAATTTTGTTTTGATGCTCATATCCTGCTATAACTAAGTACTGATGAATCAGAAAGAATCTGGTTTGGGGAGGGTGTTTTGTTTTCTTGCCTCTGCCCATAAAAGACCTGAAAGAATCTTTTAGTAGAGGTTGAATGCTATAGAGACACATTTTACAGGTAAACTTTGAAGAAAGGTAGGCTCTACCAGGTTGTTTAGTAGAATTATTGGTAGAGGCAAAGCATGCAAGGGAAATGGAGGAGGAAACATCATTAAAACCTTTCTTTTTAGAAAGTTGATGGTGAAAAGATGAACAAACATGATAGCAATGTCCATAGCTGTAAATATTAAAGAGGGACATGAAACACAATTAGAGATCTTGAAAATACTGATACCTGCATTAGTTAGAGTAAAACTGCTTGTGTATCTAAAGCTAAGTGAATCCCTGGGTTATTTCAGTAAACCTGACAGAGGCAAGTGATGTCTGGGAAGATGAGCCCAAACTTCAGACATTATTTGCAATTGTAGCTATCCCATTTTGAATTGTCTTCTAGCACTGCTAGAAACTGATGAAAATTGCTAAACAGTCAGTTAGTAGCGCACAGGACTCAAGAGGGAGACCCTGAGAACCATGATTTTATTAAAGGAAGACAGATTCTGGACCTGATATTTTAAAACAACTTGTGTACTCTTGCTTGTTCTCTGTGGGTAAGGATAATTTTGGTTTCATTTGTTTATTGTTGTACCTCTGCTTAGACAAGGGTCTGGCTAATGCATCGTTTTCTTTTGTCTGGGTTTGCTAAACCACCATCAGCTGTCACATTGAAAATCAAAAAGTAGATATGAAGAGCTGTGGCAGTTAACACAGTCAGGAATTGTTTTCCAAAGCTTTCTTGTCAGTGAATAGAGAGAGGATTCTGCATAAGTCCCAGAGCAATCATCTGGAGTCTTATGGCAAGTGTGAAAAGATCAGCAGCCAATATGTTTGCTTGAAGCATACACTTTTTCTCCTGTGAGTCAGGGCTGTATTGCTCTCATCTGACCTTTGTGCTTTGAAAGAACTCCATGGAGAGGAGGGCAAACATTTACTTACTGACTTCCTGTATTCATTTTGTTTTCTGAAGGAGATTATTCTGGGCTGACATGGGGGTCAATCCGCGGATTGACAGCTCTTCATTAGAAGGCTTCGATCGCCGGGTGGTAGCCAGCACTGGCCTGGTGTGGCCCAGTGGAATAGCTCTCGACTACTTAGCTGACAAGTTGTACTGGTGTGATGCTAAACAGGCCATGATTGAGAGCGCAAACCTGGATGGTTCTGGTCGTCGAGTTCTTGCACAGAATGATGTAGGTGAGGCTTTGGGGTTGATAATTACCTACTGCACTTGTCCATGTGTGTTTGCATCTGCATATGTACTCAAAAATTACTGGCCAGCTGCTGCACTATAAATCCCATACTATACTGAGGTTAATGACAGCACTTATATTCTTCATTCTGTTATCCAGCTGACTTTCATTCATTTTATCAAAAACATGTCTTTCTAACACTCTCTGTTTTTATTAATGAGTCGCTTTGCATTGCACAGAGAACTTCTCTGCCTTTATAGAAAAATTAAAACAATAAACAAATTAAAAATATGGTTTGCTTTTCCCACGCATGGCTGCTTAGTTTAATTCAGGTTTTGCTGTGTTTATTGCATCAGTGAGTTATATTGACGTAAGAAGAAAGGGAATTAATCAGGGTCATTAATGGCCTTGAGCAGCAAACCTGTATCTGCAGTGTTGAACACTGGAAGGATTCTAAACACACAAGAAATACCAAATGAAAAATGATTTTACAATATGCTGGTAGCTTTTATGACTAAGATTTCTACTGCTTGACCCCTAAGTGTGCTGTTCTGAAGCAAGAGAACAGAGGTGTTAGCAACAAGGAGCTGAGGTTGTACCACGTCTAAAGTAAAACTAAAGATTAAGAATCTTATACATGGTGAATTAGTTTCTGAAGAGGACAATTCCTTTTGATTATGGCATCTTTCTGGGGACAATTTTGTAGGTGTGCATACAAAACATGGGCAGAGTGAGGACTCATAGTCCAATACCGTAACTGCTGTGGGTCACCTCATGGTTACTCTGTCGAGCAGCCTCTGTTCTAGTCTGTGCTCTAGGGAGGCTTGTGTTCATCACCTAAGCCACATACCCTCCCAGTCCTTTGGAGATAAGCAGAGTGAGGTCCTGGAGGAATCAGTGTTCTTCAGTTTATAAGACATCAAAAGGCCCAAGAGAAAAGACTTTCCAGCCTTCTTCTCCCTTCCCATGCTGCGGATATTCTGCCATATGCTCCACCTTGCAGCAGATCTGCAAAGGAAGATCTTGATGTCTGTTCAAAGTTTCATTTTGTTTCTCCGCAAGGAGTAAGACAGTATCTTACAGGGAGAAAACAAAGGAGAGCTAGGAAACATGGACTATGAGAAAGGAGCAATGATACAGCTGTTTGGAGGTGAGAATAAAGGACATGAACACCTGTATGCAAGGAAGTGAAAGAAAGGAAGATGTGCAGGGGTATGAATTTAGAGAAGCATGTCCTGATATTTTGCTATTGCTGTTATTGAAGATTGGAATTCAGTTTTTATTCTTGAACAGCTGTACACTGAATGGGAAGGTGGCACCTCTTCATAGGTGTTCTGCTGTAACATGAATTTTTATTACAGCAGCTCCCTCTAGTGCCCCTATACTGAGAACTCATTGAATAGAGCTGGATGCAAAATAGGTAAATTATTTCTGCTCTTCCACCTAACCCTGTTTTCAACTGTAAGTACAACAGCCCGTAATAACCTGCCCAAGGCAATGAAGAACACAAAGATCCCTTTTGTTTATGCAGTGGGTTGCTTTGCACTGCTCCTGCTATCTCCATTGACTGACACTACGCTTCTGATTTTAATCCTTAATGTATTTGCAAAATAAGAGATTAATAAATTGCTGGTCAAAGTAAGTTGCTGTTTGTGAACAGCGAAAATTACTGATCCTAAAATTGTGAGGAAATATTTGGGTGGGAACTAGATCTTGGTCTAGTTGTTCAAATTTAATGGGAAGAAAAGGTAAGAACCAAGATCAGTGATTAAACATGAGTCAGTAGAGATAGTGAGGTGCCAACAATTCACTCTTCAACATAACACTAAAGAACACTTAAACAGTGTCTTAGAATTTTTTTTGTAAAGGACTTTTTTTTCAATTTGTTTGTGAGGTGAATTTAAGATATACCAACACATACTCCTTCTCCAAGTTTCTAAATATTATCTGTACTGGTTATCTGTTGCTTTGCTTAATTGTTTGCTTGCCTTAGATTTTTAATTTTTTAAAAGCTAATACATGTTGGGATCCCATTTCATTACTGAAATTAAACATCACCTAATTGAGATCTACATCAAGAAGCAAAAGCATAGATCATAAAAATCATGTGCTTTAAAAGTACCCTTCAGAGGGGCTCAGACTGCAGCAGTAGTGCCACTGCGGCACTAAGGACCACAACAAAGGAAACCTGCTTCAGCCAGAAAGCATCCACTCTGAAGCCAGGTGTATATCCATGGAAGAATAACATGTGTTCTTACCTTCCACTGGAAAAACTTGCCCAAAGGCTACCTTGAAAACAGGAGGCTTCTGAGTGTATAGAAAAAATACATAGTGCCATATGGACTGATGACAGTTTTCTATCATGAGAGATTAGAAAGAGTTGGAATCACTTCGTAAAGATCTTTATGTTGGCCATTATTGTTATTAAATTGTCCTGTGGATTCTGAATTGCTGATCTTATCTCTGGAGGTCAAACTAGGAATCTGAGTTTTCCTAGTGAAGATAATGTGCTACCAAGAAAAAGTTCCTGTGCTCTGAAATTCAGGTGGAATTTCTTGCAGCTACTGTTAGTCCTGTAATTGTTAAGTTACTGGTTGAAGCTGAGGTATAGGATCCTGTTGCCATCAGTGAAAAGAAAGGAAGTTACCTGGATGACCCATTGCCTCCTGTGGCTTATGTTAACTGGCTATATGCCCCTCTGCATTGCACTTGTGTGTACTTTTGGCACTTGTAGAGGCCACACACTGGTTTTGGGGCCCTACCAGGAGTTAGTGGCTGCAGTGTCTGTAGCTCCCAGGCTGCTCCATGCCAGGATGCTTTTGCAGGTTGACACATGCTGTGAGCTCCTTTCCTCCTTGTTATGTGAAGACTGCAAAAGGGGCTTGTGTACCTCAACAACTCTCTGCCAGGCCACTTAGTGGCAGAGAAAGGATGTACCCTAGTTCTGAAATGCTGGTCCCAATGCTGCCTCAAGAAATGATGATGTGTGAGGTAGAAGCATCTTGTGAACTAGATGTGGTTGGAAGTCACCAGAAGTATACAATGTGTACTGAGCCAGGCAAGTGTTACAGCCTCCTTTGCTAAGAGCACAAGTAACACGTGCCCATGGTCCATTGTCCACGCACACTTGTTCCTCTCCATGGGAAATCAAAGTGGAGCACTGGCTACAACTAGACCCCTGTGTTAAAAGTTGATCTATATGCAGATAATGATTTCTTTTACAGAGTTTCTTGTGTATGTTCTACAGATGTGGCAATGATAAACCTAATGTCTTTGTAGGCCACCCTTTTGCTGTAGCAGTGTTTGAGGACCACCTGTGGTTTTCTGACTGGGCTAAGCCATCACTAGTGAGGGTGGACAAGAAGACCGGCCAAAACAGGGTACGTCTTCGAGGCAGCATGCTGAGACCCTCATCAATGGTTGTAGTTCATCCTTTGGCGAAACCAGGTATACTGCAAAAATTAAGCAGTCATTCCCTTCCAGCCTCCTCTTGTTCACTGATATCAGTAGAATAGATGCCCTTGGGTAGAGGATTATCTTCTCAGAAACAGCCTCCTTAAAAAGCCTTGCATAGTCAGACTGGCATTTATTGAAAGCATCATCTGGGCATGTGTCCCAGGAATGCTGACAGATTTATGTTCATGCCCAAGAATAGATGCTGATCAATTGCCATGAGCCTACCGCAGTCTTCTAATTCCTATTTATCCTAGTCTATTAGCACCCTCCCCCCCAACAATAATAACAAATGACATGGGGAAAGATTTTGTGAAATTTATTCGTTTTTGATCAAATAATTTGATTTTCTGTTGGGAATAATCTCCCTGTAAGCAGAAAAGAGTAATTCAGTAGACCAGGATTGAGAGAAAGTAATCACATGTTCTTTTTGTCCTTGAAATATTAAAGGAGAAACAGTAAAGGAAATACAATTAAAAAAATGTGGTACATGCATTAGATACAGAGCACATGAATCTCTTTTCCTGACAGGGGCTAGGTGATAATATCTATGCTATACTATATGCATTTGTTGTTCTATTAAAAAAAAATCCTACTTTTTGTCAGTCATTATTCTTTTTCCATCAGAGATGTTGACTGAAGAAGCAGCCAGTTAATTTTCCTGTTTTTCTTCATTAGGGACCAATCCTTGCCTTTATGAGAATGGAGGCTGTGATCAGATCTGTGAAAACAGTTTTGGAATTGTCCACTGCAAATGCCATCCAGGATTTGGGAGAAGTCAAGATGGAAAATCCTGTCAGACTCTGGATTCTTCCAACTCAACAGCAGGTACAGTTCTCCAGTTCCCAAAAAGACCCCCTCAAACCCTTAAGGATCCTGACAGGTAGCAATGGAAAATTTCACCTTGCTTTAACATAAGGAATGATGGTTTCTCTGAAGAATGAAAATTTTGGAACATCCTTGGGACAATAAGACAGCAGACGTGTTGTCTGACGACTGTAATTTTTCCCTTGGCTTTTTAGCTGTGAAAAAGGTATGTGCAATGCTGACAAGTATTGTGAGCCATGAGTCACATTTCTTTTCTTTTGTATTTGAGAAAATTCACCAGTGAGTGCTTTTAGGAATAATTTGATGTCAGAAACAGGTTAGTCTGGGAGGATATTGATGTTTATTTTAAAGGGAAACCACTATGATTATTGGAAAGTAGGCAAGTATTTGAAAATCAGAAGGCTATTCCAGTAGTTTTAAATAGTCCATATCACTTTTTTTGGTCTTTTTCAGGAAGAGTCTCTGTGCATAAGGAGGTAATGCCAATGCGACCACAAGAGACTGTGCTCCAGAGCACACAGAGCACTGGGATTTTTAAGGATGCAGACAATGGGGAAAAGCAGAAAATAACTTTTTTTATGGCTGAAATCATGGTATCAGGTAGAGTCTGATGGTTATCTTCCTTATGCTTACTCCAAGGCTCTGAACAGGCTAAAGAGCAGAAAGAAGTAATAGACCTTAAAGAAAGAAAAGCTCATTGTTGAGACTGGTGATATTCATGCTATTAACCTTCTAACAAGAATTTAGGTCTGTGCAATTATTCCAGGTAGAACCGTTTTTTTGTTTGTGTCTATATTCTTTGCCTATATCAACAAAAATTGATAATATTATCCTGGTCTAGAGAACAAGCATTTCTAATTTGGAACACTTGTGAAAGTTTCTCCCCCTTAGGTTTTTAAGTATATTGCATTCCTCTAAAAAGTTAAAATAAACCCATTGAATTCTATATCTCTTTGAAGATACTAGATCAGTAAATTTTGAAATAGTTTTTGAATAAAATATTCAGAAATCCTGATAATAAATATCAACTCCATCTAGACAAAGGGAACAGAAGCAGTGATTGTATTGACTTGTCTTTATTAATCCTGGAGAGCTAAGTTTCAAGCTTTGACTCTATGTTCTGGTTTTCTTAGTTGTTTGTTTTTCTATAATATAGATATACACTACCTCCTTTAATATTTCCAAATACATCTAGTGGGTTTTTTTGTTTTGTTTATACTACAGATGAAGACGACTGCACTTCACTAGAATGTTATGTCAATGCAGAGTGTGTGTTGCTGGAAGATGGTGCTATGTGTCAGTGTTTGAAAGGATTTACCAGGAAGGGGAAATCATGTTATGGTATTAAAAAACTTTATTATAACTTTTGAAAAATTATAGACTGGGGGGAGGAAGAAAATCTATTCCTTTCACATTGGTAGCTCTGCTGTGAGAGGCCAGCAGAGAAAGGTCAATAGTATGAAAGGGATGATGAGCAGAGAGCATGTGAGATGAAATGGCTAATTATCACATGCCTTTTTTCCCCTGGAGCCATGAGTGTTAATCCTATTAATAATAACAAGCAATAACAGAGATTATAGATGTATAGTGTATTTATTTGCAAAAATGGACTAATTATAAAAGCTCAGTCCATTGACATGATATTTAATGTATAATTTAGACATAAGGAATCTCTTCAAAATTAGTATTCCTGATGTAATCTTTACACAAAAGTACTGCTCTAGTTTCTTTCTAGCACTAGAAAAAGACTCTAACAACCATGCAAAATATTGCTCAGGGTGGTCTTTAAGTTTCTGGACTTGTTTGCAACATAAATGGAAGAACTGTTCTGCTCTCACAAAGGTCAAGAGAGAAAAGTGTTAGAAACAGAAATAAAAATACCATTTTGGTGGCAAAGCATGAAGACTCAGAAGAATCTGTGTTACAATGGAAAGGGGAAAAGAACTGTAAGCTGAAACAGGCATACATTTTTTTCACTATAATAATTTTTATTTTTTAAGTCCATGTGCTCTTTCACAGAATGAAGTTTCTAAATGCTCTTAGAGGCCTTTTCCAAATTAATGGATTCTATGATTCTATAGCATAAAGCCAGTTTTGAATCCAATCATTTCCTCTGAACAGGTTTTTATTAAGCAAATGCTATTTGTCATCTCCAGGTGATAGTACCTTGTAGACTCTCCTGGATTTTAGAACACCCTATCAAATTTCGTACCAAAAAAGACCACAAAGTCCTTCTCTTCCCATTTGCTTTACATGCACAAATGAGAGCACAGCACAGCACAGCACACAGAGTGAGATCCATGGTGCAGATGTGTCAATGGATGTGATGGTTTCCTGACCCAAGTGTCCTGTCCCTTGTTCTGTCTCAGACATTGACGAGTGTGCTGTACACATGGACCGCTGCAATCGAAGCATGTCTGACTGTATCAATACGGAAGGCGGCTACGTCTGTAAATGCCTGGAAGGCTACACTGGAGATGGAGTCCATTGCTATGGTATGAGCATGTGTGAGGGCCCTTCTCTGTCTGGAAGGCTGATGCATTTCTGCCTTTGTGATTCCTTCCTCCCTGTTTGAAGTGTGGTAACCTCAGCAATTGATCAATATGCAAAGCTTGTAGTTGTCAGTGAATATCTCCTCTCAGTGTTTGCACTCTTTTTAGTGGCTATAGAAAAAGAGAGAGGAAGAGTGAAGGGGAGGAGGGAAGTGGAGGTGAAGCAGTAGAGATTTATTGGAAATCGTTGCCATGAATATAAACGAAAGCAGGTATTGAGTGTGTCATAATACTCATCAAATAATTCCAGGTCTGTTTAATAGGCATGAGGTTCAAGGTGTGACACTGACAACTTGAGTACATTTAGAGTCTTGTTAATAATCAGACTCACTGATTTTCCCATCTAGCTCTAATGCCAGGTCTTTAGTTCATTCCCTACATCTCTTAAATTCTTAATCCATTTTAGTAGTAAATATGAACAGGAAGCTTTTTCTCCCCAGTATTTGACTAGCACACAGTTTGTTCAGAGCTTTATGAGAGTCTTGCCTTCTCTTTTGTCCTTTTCTTTTCCTTTTTTACTTTATACCCTAATTCAAAGCCCATTAAAGTCAAACCAATTCTTACATAATCTGTACTGGATTTGGTTCTTCAACACTGATTAGGATGACTGAAAAATTAAGAACAATATCATTATTATGGGTAGAGTGTGGAAAGTATCAGAGACAGAAGAATCAAGAAGGCCTTTTGCCTGCAGGGGTGAGAGACAGAGATCATGTCTTTGAGGGTGTTTGGAGGTGCAGATGGAAGTGCACACAGAAGTGACAAGGTCCTCTTGCTGACCCAGCACAACCTAAAAGGAAAGTCCTCAAGCAACCCTGGATTCTTACTGTCTTACCACTATACTATGGTACAGTTGTTCAGGATGTAGTACCTTCCACTGCTATTGAAAAACAGTCTATTATCTTCCTGAAGTCTTTAAGTCCAGAAAATAGATTCTCAGCTTTTTATAAAGGATGCAGTATTACTAAGATGTAAACATAACTGAAACTGATTTTGTGTTTCGTGACTTGAAATGTACTATGAAAATCAGAGACTGGTTTTGTGCTTCAGTTATGTCTGCATGCATGCACAGTGTCCAGGAATGTGACTGTACGTCCAGTAATAACACATAATAAGTTCTTATTGTGTTGGTGAAATCACATTTCTTGAAATATACCCCAGCAGTTGTCTTCCCTGCCCCCGTATTTTTTTAATTTTCTGTACTGTTTTGAGACAGATCCTGTTAATTTTACTGTAGAAAAATCCCCAGCAGTTTAAGCAATAATTTCACAAAAATTGGGGTAGCAGATCTGCAATTCCCCAAAGTAGATTCAGCACATATATTCTGCTCACAATTCATAAAATGAACCAGAGGCTCCCAAACTCTGCTACGTGAATCAAAGGTTTCAACTTTGAGGGAAGTGCTTCAGCACTTAGCAAGTGCAGGTGGCCAGCTTGGCAGGAGCTGCTGCCCTGGGCTTTGCAGGGAAGGTGTGGGGGCAGGAGGAGGGCATGCAGCAGAATGGGCGTGAGAGATGTGTATGAACCTAACATGGGCTCTGAACCTGGAAACTTGTAGTCAGGGAGCCTCTTCACAGTCACTCAAAGCCTCACTCGTTGAAGTGTTTACACAAACTGAATAAACCTGTAGGTTTCCAGACACCTTTCTTCTGCCTAAACTCTTTGTTAGGCTGAACTAGATGGGTGCTACAGGAGTGGGCAGCTCCCCACTCCTGAACTCTTCTGCTGAGTGTCTACAAGAATGCCAACATATGGATCCAGGCTGCAAGCTATGACTAGCAACGCCAGCAGAATACATCTGGTACAAATAAGTCTCCTATTCAACCCTGCTGTACTTGTTGCATTTCGTGGGGAAGCCTTTCCCTCCTTTTCCCCGTGGAGAGTTTCTACAGCAGCAGAGTGTGCTTTTACTAGAAAGTATGCTGGTTGCTTTTCCATTATGCTTTCCATGAAGGCATATTTGCAGAGGGAGAGGTCTTTGGTGTTTTTCCCCACTGTCTGGAGAGTGCAGTGCTGCAACTGCTGCCCTTTTAACCGATGCTCTGAGGCATTTCATCCTTCTAACTGCAAGACTCTTTGGGTGACAGATATTGATGAGTGCAAGATGGGGTCCCACACCTGTGGAGAGAACACGACCTGCACAAATACAGAAGGAAGCTTCACTTGCTCGTGTGATGATCATACTGCTGGAACTGGCATCGGTTGCAGTGAGTAAACAGAGTGAGCAAATAAAATGAAGTGGCCCTAAATTAAGAGCTGTGTCCTTGAATTAATTGTTATACCTGGAAACTGAAAGATCCCTGTTTAGTAATATCCTGACCAGCTTGTGCATCCATTTAGCATTGCCTTTAGGAGTCTGTTTTGTGGTGGACTAAGGAGAACAGATCTGAGTTTAGTTAGGAAATGTCTACATTAAGGTTCAATGTAAATTTTTGCTGTCTAAATGTATCAACAAGCCTATCAAATGTCATTTACAATCAACAGCAGAAGTAAATGATCCTTGGAAATAACATTTTTGAGGGTAATTTCAGTCTGTGCCATTTTGCAAACTCCTTGTGCCTTCTATTACTCTACAGAAGGCTAGCACAGGAAATACACATGATTTGAGTGCCCTTTGATCCTTCAGTATAGGCTTCTGTTTCAGTTCCAGTCACTAATTGCTCAAAAGGGCTCTGAAACTTCTCAGCAAATCTGATTACCAGTTTACTGAAGGGAACTGCTAAACGTTCAGCACTGGTGAGTATCTGACCCTCATTTTAGTGCCTCAGTGTGGTAGCAGCATTCTCTGAATATGTGAGTAACTCATTATTTTACTCTGTGTCAGCCCTCTTGGTCATGGTGAATTTTGCTCCAGATTAAGTGACCTTTTGTCAATGGAGGGACATTGTGTGATTGTCACAGAGCTGTTCCTTCAGAAAAACAAGGAAATTGTTATTTGAATTTATTGTATTTATTTGCTTTTTTAAATAGAGCACCTATCAGGATTCCCACTACCATTTCACTCACTTAATCTTTCAGTAGTTTCAGGTGTCACTCAGGAAATTATGATTTTAAATGATGCATGACTTGGAAGTAATGTTTCCTAGGTCCCTCATCTGTCAGTCTGGTCCCATGTCTTTATAGACATTAACACACTGTTTTAGTTCTTTGCCTAATAAGCTCTTTTACCAAGATGAAATTTTCTTTGCTGAATGCATGCACACCTGGAGTTCACGATAATCACTCATTACTTTCGGGCTCTTTGCCATGGCAGTTCTCCTGCAAATGAAATTTTAAAACCCAAATGTCATTGAAGGTCATGTTGCAAAAAAACTGATGTGAGTCATAGAACTGACCCCATAATTGTATGAGAACAATTAGGCGTGACTCCACCAATCCATACTGCTGGAAATTCTTTGTCATGTAGCTGTTCTGTTCTGACCTATAGATTTGTTGTAGCATCAAACTGGGCATGAAAACACTCCTTTTCTGTAAGGGCATATCTGCACTGTGTTCATGCTGTGCAGAGATATTAGCACTACCTTTAAAACTAGCTAGTTTAGATAGGTGTGCAGGTGTGATTCAGAGCAGGCTACAGAACCCTTTGGCAGAACCATAGGGCTTCCTTGCTCCCCCAGTGATGCTGTTATCTGTACCTGAGCTAGCTTGAAACAATAAAAAATGTGATCTGCTACCACAACAGATGCAATTAACTGGATGGCAGCAGAGCAGAAACAATCTGCATAAGAATGACAAGTTGTTTCTGAAAGTTTCTGAGTCTGAGATCCAAGTGCATGAAATACAGTCACCATTCACATCTACCTCTCACTCTGCCAATTTATACATGGTAAAGATTTACCATATGCCAGAACTGCCTAAGTTGCAAAAATCATTCCAGACTAAGCACCCAGACAGTTGGTACAGTTTTTCTTCAGAGCTGGGCTAATACATCTAAACACACAGAACTCAGTCAATTACTGTAGGTCTTTCACAATAAATCTAAAATCAAGCATGTTTAGTAATTTGATCTAAATTTTTGCTTGCCCAAATTTGATAACTACGTAAGAAAATAGGTAAAACACAAATAATTAAGAGAAATTGGATATTTTTACCTAGTTTAATACCTTGAAATTCTGGAAATCTTTAATGTTGCCAATGAGGCCAAAATTTGAGATGTCCTTGTGAAACCCTCTATTTCAGAATCTACTGTTCCCCCAACTGCTGTCAGCAATGAACACACTACCAACACTGTGCAAGGTGATATTGTAGGATGCCCTCCTTCATACGAGTCGTACTGCCTCCATGGTGGAGTGTGCAATTATGTTTCCGATCTGCAAGACTATGCCTGCAAGTAAGTACAGAAATTTCTATCTTCTCTGCTGAAGAATGGCACCCTTGGAATGTTACCCTCAGTTAACTGCAGGCAGTGAAGAGTTTGTCCATAAATGATCACTTCATCACTCATGTCACTCACACAGCATTCCAATCTCCTCTTTCCTGTGAGGAGTGACCATTGTCATTTTCATTACATGACCACTCCATTCACACCCATTGCAATTAATAGTTGAATTTGATTTGTTCCCTAAGCACTTGATTCTTTACTTTGGATTTGGGAGGCAAGTTGTTAAATGACTTGAAAGAGGTGCTTGCTCTCCTGTACATGGCATGCTGACTTGCTCCTCCCTGTTGGCCTTGCTGTTCATGTGTAGCATTCACTGGGATGGAAGAGTAGGATATAACTGCCCTCTTAAAAGCAGGGAGAGTTGCAATGAGACCTCAAGGTTGATACCTGCTTCCTCTGTCAATATTTTTAACCCTGTCAATATTTTTGTGAAGCCTAATTCTGAGTGCCCAAATGCAAGTGATGATTAAAGCAGGGAGAATCTCATCTGTCCAGAAGTCGGCTTTAGCTTGGTCAATGTGAAAACCTAGTCCCACGGGGTAGTAATTTCCCCAAAACATTTAATGCTAGCATTTAAGTGTGTAACCTGATTATATTTGGAGATGTACTCAGAAACGTTCTTCAAAATCAAGCATAAAATCTTTACAATGGGACAAATCCAATACCTGCCTCCTCCCCTGAGGTCACAGGGGGTAAGTGAGCACCTGCACAGGGGTAAATGATGTTCCAGGGTAGGCAAATCTCTCTCTGCGTCTCCGGCTTTCCTATTTTGAAATATGAGTGGTGTCCCCTGACTACAGTCTTCTGTTCCTGTAAGAATACGAATGGAATATTTCTCATGTATATATATGGCAATGTGGATTTCTTGAGCTCAGCAAAACCCTTGGGAAAAGACATTACAGGAGACAGACTCATAGTCATCTCTGGTACTTGTTTTAAATTTTTAGTGTAACTTTTAGAAGCATAGGAAGCTATCTTTTTTCACGTCAGAAGTTTCTCCTCTTGAAATTGAAGAGTCTAAACCTGAAGAACTTTCAAATTGGATCACTTTTTGTTTTATTTTTCTTTTATTTGTTAGGTGTTTCTGCATAATGAAAATTCAAATGTACATATTTTTCAGTTTTGGAACTGGAAGCAGTTAAAAAATTTAAGAGCAACCATGCTTTGCCATGCTCTTGGGATTTGTGTTTGGGCGTTGCTGGATTCTGTCCCTGCTGAATCCTCACTAGATGGCAGCATTCATTCATGCAGGCTCTAATAGATTAACTACCAAAGGGAAGGAATGGAAAAATGTTATCCAACAAAAATGTGATGTGTATTTTAATTAATAGAAGATCCTACACTAGAAAGTAGATCTGCCAGCATGTTTGAAATTAATTGTAATTCAACATTAAAAAATTAGCTTTTTTTCCTGCCTTCCAGCACACATGCATTCTAAATTGTAACAGAATGAGAGTACTTATGCCTGACTAATAATGAATGCTGATATAATGTTTTCATGGCTTTAGGTAAAAGCTGCTGCAGGCCAAATCCTGCTTTTTTTTTTTTTTTTTTTTTTTTTTCTCATTTGACAAGCTCTTGGACTTGAGTAAAATTAGACCAATTAGAATTGTGATGAGTTGAGCCTTCATTGCTGAGGGATTGTTATGCACTGAGTAGACATTTCATTTTTTTCCATTTATTATTTATGTGTCTTGCCTTGCATAGTAAAACTAGGCTGGGATTATTTTTTGATGTATTTCTCACTTTCTAGTTATTTTGTTTTGAGGGTTCCATGCATCGATAGGATATTTCTATGTTGGATTTTAAAATTATAAAACCAACCAAATAAATAAAAACTGCCTACAGAAGAAGCTTATATTAAAAGTAAGTCTTGAAGGTATTTCTAAATCTTATGCATGGAATTTTTTAAACACTTTAATTCATCTTTAAATTAAAGATTCAGATTAAAATTTTATTCTCCTAATCAAGTCAATCTGAAAATACAAGTCAGTCCTGTACTGCCTATTTTAGAGAAAGGCAGGCTTGCTGCTGAAAGAAGTTAAATGGAAAATCCTAGGGAAACACTAATCACACAGCAGGATTTACAGGATTTAAGAATTTCTTTTTTTCTACTTTTTACCCATAGGAATCTGATAATGACAACCTCTCTGTATAATTCTAGAAGTGATTCAATACCAGTAAAAAACAATAGTACCAAAACAAAACAAAGCAAAAGAAAACCAAAAAAAAAAAAAAAAAAAAAAAAAAAAANCCACAGAAGAAAAAAAAGAAAAAAGAAAATAAATACTTAATACTTTTAATACTTTGTTCTACAGGTTTTGATAGCATTCCTTTAAAACAATTTTGTCCTCACCACTGCAAAACTCAACCAGATGTTTCTGCAGTGGTGATCAATGGTGAATCAATGCTCAAGGTGGCTGAAGTGGTGGTCTGGGGCTGTGCCCTACCACCCCTGTAGCGTGTGCCCTCTTTCCTTGGCAGCTGTGTGACGGGATATGTGGGGGAGCGCTGCCAGTTCAGTGACCTGGAGTGGTGGGAGCAGCAGCGCTCCGGGCGGGCCAAGGTGCGGAGCATCGCCATCACCTCCTGCGCCGCCGGGCTGGCCCTGCTGGCCCTGCTGCTGGGCATCCTGGCTGCCTACTGCCACAGGTACTACTGCTTTCACTCAGTGCTTCGGGCTGGGAACTGAGCTGCTCCTCAGCTGATGGCAATTCCTATTCTTCTGCTTTTCCGTAACTGGGTCTGTGAATAATACAGAAAGTTCTGGCACGCCCTTTGCCTGTAGAAGTCGCGTTGGTGTTAGTGAGCAAACTAGGGAAGAAGAATAGACCCTATCTTATTAGAGCTCAGGAGCATGCCATTTACTTCTTCCTGGGTTTCCCTTCACAGCTCCGGGTGTCTGAAACTGTCATGCTAAGGGTTAGCTCTTCTCTGCCAGCTATTCAATGAATTGGCTTTTGTTTCCCATTCAGTGTAGAATTTCACCTGAAAATTTCTTTGCCATTGAAAAAAGCAGCCTACTAACCTTCCCAAGGCAAACTTGGTGATGCTTCCAGGAGTGAACATGCAAACAGTTTTTCTGGTAGCAGAGAGTAAAATCAGGGAAGTGAGTCTAAACAGATCTGCTGTAAAAGTACTCCCTGGTATCCCATGGCTGTAATGAATTGCGCAGATTTGGGATTCTTCTTGTGGCAAAAAGAATTCCAACGGTCACTATTTAAGAACCCAGTCTGATGTGAAATTAAATGTCATCGGTGTCCCTTAGACTGGAAAGTATTAAGCATTTAAGCTAGAGTCTTCTGGCCATGACCTTGACAGACAGCTGTTCTCAGTGGCTGATTTAAACACAAGGTTTTTGTTTGTGGTTTAGGTCAATTTTAAAATTAGACTCTGCTAGACATATAAAGTCAAGCTACTAAAGAAGTTAACTATGTAATTTAATATTTTTCATTCTTATTTAATGATTCTTGGAATATTTAGTCCATAAAAGTAGGGAAGCTGCAACGTTTCTTATTTTCTATTAATTAGTGATAAGGGTCCAGAATTAAAGCTGAATGCAGCCTGTTTTCTTACTCATAACCCAGGGTTCAGATTTTGATAGGTGAATATATAAAGAACAGAAAAATTGTGAGATTCTTATATTTATCATATATTTCATATATCCTCTTATGAAAAATAGCCAGAATATGATTTGTTTAAAGATATGAAGGTATTAAATTTCTTCCTTTCCTCTCTTGTAATTTCTCCCAGATTTATGTTTCTTTCTTGCCAAATGTTTTTGATCAGTATAGCTATTTACCACAACAACAGGTTTTCAATTACACACTTGACTCAATTTGAACTGCAGCAATTACTGTTATAACTAGATCAAAATTAAACCACTGATCTAAAATTCCTATTTAACTGGAGCCTGAGAACCAGTATTTGGGTTGAAATTTCTATACCACTTTTTCAGATAATCCACTGCATTTCAAAATGTACCAATTAAGTCTCTGATAGTCCTGTTCCTTCCCTTGCAAAATGGAGATGCCTATCTCCTTTTCATTGTAGGAAATTAAGCTGGAGGTCTACACCTGCCAATTTAAAAATGTGGGGACTGAAGGCCAAGCATGCTGAAGTATCGTGTTGGGTTTTTGCTCAATGACTGTTGTCTGGTGAAGAGCATTGTGTTACTCTTAATGTTAAGTTTATGCAGTCTGTATAGTATGCCAAGTTCCTATTCTTCTTTGGGAATCAAGAAAACAACTCTTTTCCGCAAATGAAACCAAACTTGAATAATAGATTGAGCATAGAAAATTCCTCCATCTCAACTGGCCAAGGCCACACAAAGCAAAATCTATTTATGTTGTGTGGTCATGAAGGGAGCAATGTACGATAATTAGGCTGTGTGACCTTTCCCAGTTAGTATATAAAACTTATGTAGAAATAAAAAAAGAAAGTTCCTAAATAAAAGGAAAATTTTATTTTCTTTGGAAAATATCTACTAAATTTTATTGAAAATAGATCAAACAAAAAGATGTTATAACCTCAGGCTTCCAGAATTTGAAGACTATAACATTAATTTTGTTAGCTGATGCTTAGAAAGGGAAAAATGTGTATGTAAATTGAATAAAGATATACTGGTTTGGATCTCAAGAGAAGTAAAATAAAAGTTTTTGTTTGGGCCTTTATGGGCTTTCAATACTGCCTTGTAAGTAGTTGCTGTTTAACTGCAAAAATAACAGTCTTTGAATTTATGGAACTAGCCTCTTAGAGCTGATTATTCATAACTTTTCCAGCTCCAGATTGCACTCTTAGCTTTTTCCCCAAAAGCCAGTTCTGTGGGTCATGAATTTTTCCTGGAAGATCTTATTTCCAAGCTTTTTGAGACTTTCAGTTAGTTTATTTCATAGTAATTTCTGAAACTGCTGCTTTGCATAAATGATGCAGATGAATACAGAAGTGACTTTCATAATTGTAGCTACCAATAGTGTACAGAAATACAGTCAGATTTTTATTTCTGAGCTTCACTCACAAACACTCTTCATTGCATTGGCTGAAACAAATCTTTATAAGATAAACATGATATAATTAGAATAATGTAAGAAAATGGAAGGGTCTAGTTAAAATTATGAGGCCTATTGTTCATTCTGATGAATGACCCTTTACAGATGGCACATTAGAACAAGCACTTCTATACTTCTTACTGATTTATTTTTGTGACAAGCTATTTGTTTTAGCCCCTGTGTGGTAATGGATAGCAATACACAAACTAGTGAGAGAAAACAAAATACATGTACTTCCATGAATACTGATAGAATAATGTGAAAACAGCAGCATCTGTTTCTCTCAAAGCAGAATAATTTGCTTCAGCTTTTGTTCTGTTGCAGAAGTCAGAATCTCTATAAGAAGAATCTCTGTGCAGAAGCGATAAGAGCCGCCAGCAGCCGTGCTGACAATGAGAGCGTAACACCTACTGGCAACAAGTCTCTGGTAACTATATTAATGTGGAGTGGAGAGGGAATCAGGAAGGATCAAAGAGTGTTAGGGATCCACTTGAGATTATCCATCAAATAATTCACATCTTAAATGCATTAAATAACTGCTAGAGTCATCAAGTGCTTTGCTGTGAACCCTAGTTCATCTTACCTCATTGTTATCCCTCAAAGTTCACAGCTGCCTGGATGTATTGCAACTATTAGCCAGTGTTATTGTTAGCTTTGAACACAACAGTTGGGGAACTGTGTTCTAAATTGAGGAAATGGCAATGTGATGACATGGCATATCACACAGTTATTTTCACAGGAAAGTATTCCCTCTGTAAAAAAGCCTTCTTGGAAGCCAAGTATTGTGTGTGCTACATGAGATGTTGAACTCTATTTTGAGGCTTGATGAAATTAAATGTCTTGTATTAGAAGCTGCTGCCTTGTAAAGAAAAACAACCAGGATTTTATCAGGCAGCTTGATAGGATGTATAAAGTTCCAGTTTTACACTGGTGTAGGTAAGAATGCCGACATGTCTGGTTGTACAGGCCTGTAACTCTTGTCATGTTTGAAGCTGTATTTAGCCCTATGAAATCGGGTTTAAGGACCTGATTCTGACTGGCATTAGAATAACATTACACTGCTGGGTGATTGCAGCTGGAACTTGAAGTTGTCAAGTGACGTGATTGGCATCTGTGGCTACTTCTGTGCTCAGGCCAAGACTCTTAAAATGGCCTCGCAAATGATTTAATGAGAGTGTCTGGCAGGATTTTTGAGTGGGTAGCCACTGAAGCACATTGTCAAACATATACTGGTAGTACTGAATTGACTTGACCCTAGTTATGGCATATGGTTCCTTAGCTGGTCAACTGCATACTCTTGCGTACATTTTATTATCAGCACCTTTCCTTCAGGTATTGGACAACCATAATTTGTTCACACCAGAAGTAAAATTCACAGTTTACAAAATACCTGAGTTTGAGAAAAGCAGAAACCATTGTTGGGACTGAAAACAGTTCACTGCCTGGGAGCAGTACTCTTGGAAGCTGACAGCCCGACAGCTCTGTCCCCACATTATGCTGATCCTGCAGTTAATGTTGGTCACCAGTGACATTTTTGCTGAATATAAGGTAACTAAACAGCTAAGCAATGGACTGAATCAACAAAAACAAATCAAGCTTTTACATCTATTATACATCTGTGTTACATTTCACTATGCACCAGGAGACACTGAATACCTTAATAGAGTAATTTATTGCAATGGCTTGTTGCACACTGGAAGAGGAAATCACTGACCCTTTGCTAATCACTGGTGCTTACTCAGTAACAGATTGCTGTGGTTTCATGCATGTGATTTTCTCTCTGCTGATGTAGCCATTGATTGTTAAATTCACCAGGGCTTCATGCATGCATGCACTCAGGTTTGAACATCTAGAGTTGCCAAAAAGCTGTGTGAAGTTGTCCATTTGTACTATTCACTTCAAATAGGTTATTGGAGAGCTTTATGTTAAAAAAAAATTTTAAAAAATTTAAAAAATAAAAAATAAAAAAAAAAAGAAAAAAAAGGAAGGCTATACTGCATCAGGGACAGGAAACTCTAGCTGCTCAACTTTTAAGGTTTTTGGGTAATATTTATCTACACAACATAAATGATCTCAACAAAAAGACTTCATATTGGGACTGTATCTTGTGTATGCAGTAACTGCAAGGAGCTCATGAATTTCACTCATTTGGTAGTCCTCACTGCCACTACTCATTTGTGAGGCTGATGAGAGAAAATGCAAAGATTTGCTTGTTCTTTCCTGTCTAGATTGATTGAAAACAAGATTTTATGCTATCATGCACATCAGAAGTTAGGTATCATTATACTGAAACTATACCTACAAATTGTCCAAGCATCATTCACTTTTCCTTTTACTTCTTTTCTGCCAGGCAAGGGTTCAATTAGCTGAGGATACTTTTAGCTGAGGGTATGCCTGCATATTTTTTGACATTCACATTAGAGTTCTATAAGCCAGGCCGGGCAGTCCTATTGATATGTAAGCCTTGGAAAACTTCTGCATGTTCCTGGATTTTGATGGTATTCTGAGACTTTTCCTCCACCAAGTGTTTTGCTTTGCACGGTCAAAGATATTTTGCAGAACTGTGTGTAGCTGAATCTCTGCCGGGGGTCAGTGACTTGTGGATTAGCAGCTGTAAGAGTACAGGTTTTGCAGAAATGAACTGATGCCTAAATAGGTGCACCTGCTACATGTGTATTCTATCCACATAAATCCACCAGTTATCCACCTGGACCCTCGAATCTGTCAGTCCTTTTGTTGGAATACCTTATTTACAGATGTTTTCTCTTCTTCCCTGTCTCTACTCTTTAAACCTCTCCCCTTTACTATTTTTTCCTTTTTCCCTTTGTAGAATTTCATCATAGTGCTTCACATTTTTTCCCTCTACCCCTGTATTTTCTCTGTTTTCCCCCTAATCCTTTCAGCATGTTCCCGCAGAGGGTCTCATTTTCTGACTTCCACTGTCACTGTGGCATGATGGAACTGCATCCTGCAGGAGATGCTGAGAGCCAGGAAGGGAGGCTTGCTTCCTTCTTTGTGTTTGACAGAGTTTCCTGCAGATAATCTTCCTGGATTCCTGCAGATATCTTTAATACCTTAAAAATGGCCCTCAGTACTATGTAGAGGGTTGATTTTCATGAACTTTTGTCCTTGCCATTGGAAATGTTGATTTGCAAGGCAAGAGAGTTGCTAGTTCTTAGCTAGACTGAGACTGTATGCTTTCCGAAGAATGACTGGAGCTGTCATCAACTCAAATGTTTAATTACTTGCAGGGGAAGGGTCATCCCAGAAGCCAGGATGACCTTTTTCCCTGTTCTGTGTTTGGTGTGTGGCCCTTCTAGTTTGCATCTTGGGTTTCAGAAAACCAATTCATTTTTTAATAATTTGGGCTCTGCATATTTTGTGCATATTGTATGTATTTGCAGTTTGCGGTTTTTAAGGAGGGTAACGGTTCTCTGGAGACTAAAGCTGTTGATCTAATTGAGTGTGAGAAAGCAGATCCTCATCCTGCCTTTCCTTCAGAATCTGGTGAGTAGGATGTCCTTCCTTATTAGATCTCTCCTCACCTTGTACCAGCAGGAGCAGCAGCTGCTAGAGGAGACAGAGAAATCCAGATTTTATTTCTGGCAGAACCCATGTTTGTATTGATGTGAAGAGACCATTCAGTCCTTCATTTTGCAGATTAGTTGTGAGAAGCTACACTGCAACTGTGCTTTCACACAGAACAAGACAGAGGCTTCTTGTGATAGAATGGTATCAGATGTTTGCATTAATATAGATCTTCACAGCTTTGCAAGTGAAGTTATGCTCATCATACTGTTGGGAAATGGATATCCATGGAACTATATACTTTGACAGTCCTTATTCATTCAGGCAAGATAACTGAAACACTGTGAGAAGTCCAGGTTTCACTCCATGGCAGCAACTGCATTTCTGCCTTTTGTGTTAAGCAAGGTGTTTGGCTGCTTGTGGGTGTTTGGTGCTTAAACAAAGATGGGATGAATGGAGGAGATGCACCTCTCATCATTGGTCTAAAGGCAGCAGGTGGCACAGAACGGGCTTACAGGGCCCTCAAATTACCAGCTGAACCACTCTGAATTTTAGGAAATACTGCCTTCCAGATGGCAACTGGATCTCTTAAGTGCTCGAATGGTGAGAACTGATGGAGAAAGACTAATACTCATAGACATTTGTTTTATTTACCATGTATACTCCCTAATTGCAGAAGTTACTAGAGAAGCCAGTGTGCCTCAGCCACTTAGAAATATTCAAATATAAATGTTTGAGGATACCAACATCCAGGCAAGATTTTCAGAGTTGCCAGTCCTATCCTTAGACATACATTGAGTAGTCACTTCATTCATCAGTAGAAAATGTGCCTCACATTTACTTGGATGCAATAATATTGGGAACATGTGTAGAACCTTACTGTCCAGCATAGGAAGACTGATGTTTCCCATTAGGAGACTGTTTTCATTTACAGCTTTATAAGATGCAGATATTGGAACAGAAATTTCCCATGAAAAGTGTCTGATTTTTTCCTGAAAATGTTTGCAGAAGTGGTTCCACCCTCTTAGACAACAAGATCAGGATGTAATCTGGTATTTTTTTAGCATGTTAAAAATGTTCTTATGCCATGGCAGTGAATAATTCTGAGATCTTTTGACTTTGAAGTAGAGACTTTAATTTTGCCAGGTAGGTAGTCTTGGCATGCCTTTCTTTATGTATTAAAAGAGAAAGCCAGGAACCTCATCTAGGACAAGTAATTTCTTAAAATCTGAAGCAAGTTCTTGACTTTACCTGTTTTTTCTTGTTCTTTTGTCATGCATTGGTATTGAACCTGATTCTGTGCATTCTTTCATAGCTTTGTTCTCTCAAAGCTGCCACTGCATTTCTTTTATCTTAGTTGTTGTGAATCTTTTCACATGCCTTTCAGTAATACATATCTGTTTTCTCCAGAGGAAGAACAGCCTGTAACATATGACAAAGCAGCAGAGACTTTGGCAGAAGAGGAGAAAGAACAAGGCCACCAGAAAGAGGGTCCTATTGGTGAGAATTCACCTCAGTCCACGGAAGTGATGAAGGGCCCTCCCCAGGCTCCCAGGAGCATCCATCCCAATCTCCTGCCAAAAAGGGAGCCTTGCAATCTTCCCCCAACCAGCTTGCTGATGGAGCCAGACTAGAAGCAGTCTGTGTTTGAATTGGAGAAGGAGGAAGTCAGCAAAGGATGGGAACTCACATACACTGAAGCAACAATTTTTTTCATTAAAATCTGCTTTAGAAAAAACCCGCCATTATACAGAACAAAACAGAGAAGTCCTTGCCACTCCTTCCCTGTCATCTCTGCTTGGAAAAATTACTCTGAGCAACGTGTTGGCCATGAGTATTCCACAAGTATCACTGCTGCTAACTTCATTAACTACCTGCTAAAAGGTCACCGAGGAAAGATAGTCAAGGGGGTGATTTATCAGATAAATATTTTCTAAGGGAGCTTGTTGCAACTGGTGGTCTTTATACACATAGAGACTAGAAACTCCCTAGAAAATGTGCCACAAGGACAGCTACAGAGAAACAGGAATGGAGGATAATGCAGAAAAATTAGCTCAAAATGGATCTTACCATCGAAATATTTTTATAGACACTCTGTGCCTCTCCCCGGTGCTGCTGACACACCAGTGTAACTTCTTGGATTTCACCTGAGATGCTGTTGTGTCTAGCAAGCACCAAATAGGATCTTGCATTTCTCAGGTTTTGTATTTTGGAGGATGGTTTGCAGGCACATGTTATTAATGATGGGCAGCACTTGAGAGGAAAGGTTATTCCTCCATTTTTTTGTCCCAGTCTACACTAGTCCTTCAGAGCATAACAGGATTATTTCTGGGCTGAGGAAGTGGGTTTGTATCTGCTTTTAGCCCTGCAGAGAAGCATGTGCTGGAAGTGTCCTTGTCTTACAGAGGTGAACCTGGCATCAAAACCTTGTCCATTATATAGGACTCAGTATGAGGGCAGAAGTCCAGCCAATTGCTGTTCCAAAGGAACAGGAGAAGTGGGACAAAAATATGAAAAAGCCACCTCAGTTTGGCCTGACTTCCACTCAACTGATTTTTGCTGCCTGTTAAATCTGAGGGAACAATTGGAAAACTGAACCAATTTTTCTTGTAACTGGATTCCTAACACCTATCAGGCTATTTACTCTCCTGTAAAGCTGTTGTATGTGGAGATGAGGTCAGTTGTTTATTCTGAGATTATCTCGGTTGGTGAGAGTGTGGTGCTGATAACACCAAGGTTGTGGGTTCAGACCCTGTATGGGTCTTTCACTTAAGAGTTGAACTTGATGTTCCTTGTGGGTCTGTTCCAACTCAGAACATTCTGTGATTCTGTGATATCAAGTGATTTTCACCAACTTGTCTTGACTTCCTGAGGCTGTTTTCAGAACATTATGGAAGATACGTGGACATCAGCTAAATTACTAATAATTATTTTATTATTTGTAGGGGTTTTCTCAGTCCTCTGTTTCTGAAGCCTGCTGTTGTAACCTTTAAACTCTGCTACAGTGCCCACCACTAATGTTTCTTGTAATTCATAAGATGGATAATAGTGGCAAATGTTACTAATTTGTGTATTTACTATTCTGCTTTTCTGGGTTCTTTTTGAATCCTAACAGAAAGATATGGAATGTTGTAAATTTTTTTGTTTTTTGCCATCTCTGTAGGCCAATATGGGAAAGAGTATTGAAAAGCTCTTACCTCTTAATCAAAACAGTTCCACCCTGGAGTAACTTTGTGAAGTCAGTTTTGTTCTAGGTTGGTGAAACTGTAAGAACACTGAGTCTAAGTTGTCAGCGTTACAAAAATTAAATGCTGGTTTTTAGAGGGTTGTCACTTATTTAACTTCTGAAGCGATTTTTGCCGGTGGTTTTGAATTGTTGAGTCTGTTTTCTAATCCCATCAATTCTGGATTCAGAACAAACGCAAAAATACACATTTCCAGAGTTGGAAATAGTTGGAACTATTACCAGTGAGGACTTGTTCTCATGTTTGAATTGTAACAAGGGTACTTCCACAGAGAGAGAAACAGTTGAGAGGTGTTGGCATGCTAAACTGTGTTCGGGAGTAAGCAACAATTGTGTTGAATCATTAGGATTTGGTAGATTTGATGTTAATTTCGGTATTGTTTAATATAACTGACGTTGTTCAAAGCATCTAGTTTGGATGCTCTGGCCTTTCAGTGACTGATGTGTATTTTAATGTGAAGAGAGTCCGGGTCTAAAGGCCCCAGTTCAAAAAAGCAATTTTTTCCCATGAGAGCTACCCAGTAAAAAGACTTTGATCCGTGTACTTCAAGTTTCTCTGGTGAACTATGTTTATGTGCTTAAAATGCAAGTGTTACGTCGAATGACAGTCAACATTTCATTGGAAGTTTCCCCACTCAAAAGAAATAAAGATTTGTAACTTTGAATCTTGCCTGAGTAAAAATATTTCAGACTCCTTAAAAATTAGTTTGCTATTCTATCCTGGGCTTTTTTTGTTTACTTTGCTTTCCTTCAAAGGATCTAATTTTAAATTTGATAGTATTTTTTACAGAATAAGATAGGGAAACCAAGCTGATATGCTTTTGTAATTAGAGTGTTTGGAGTTTCAAATATTTCCTAAACTGAGCTCTAAACTCAAAATAATCTTTAGTGTAAAAACTTTAAATTATATTTCAATACAAATATAATATATTTGGATTATTTGTATGTTTATAAACTCATTGATTTATATAATTAAAAACCAAACAAACAAACAAAAGAAAACCAGACAAAAATCCCTGGTGTCCCTCTTGTTTTAAGAGAAGAGAATGCACAATTCTGGTTTCAGTTGACCCATGTCAGGTAAGTTGAAAGATCCACTGGTGTTATACAGCCAGAATCTGTAATGTGTTGGTGCAGCATATGGGGGTATCAGAGAGAATATCCAGAGAATCTGTAATAATGAGGATTATCTGCTGCAGCTCACATGCAGATCTCACCTTCAATACGGTAAGTTTCCATTTATATTTTATTTATATCTTCCCATAACGCACTAAAATCCATATAATACTTTTTGTTCACATTTAAGTGACTCCTAGGAGCACTGTTACTTATTCATCCAGAAATATTATCCATGGCTTCAGAATATGTGTTCAAATTGGTTGCCAAGATTTTTTTTTGGTCTTTGCATGCAGTCAGTTAAAGTAAAGTAGTTGAATCGTAAAGGTTGCTCAGTCTTTTCCATCATAAACTTTCTTCATCAAAAATGCTTTTTAAAATTATTAGAATTTCTATGTATATAACAAGCTTAGTATTGATCTTAAATCCTACTAGTGTACTCTGACTTCTAAAAATGAAATTATCCTGTATTATATTAAGCTGTAAAAGAGGAATTTAGAAACATATTAGGAGAAAAGCTTGACAAATCCAAAATGAGAAAAGCATGGGCCATTTTAAAAAGCAAAGTGACTTTGTTTAGTTCAGTGAATCTTGACTTTATTGAAATCAGCATTTCAATCCTCTAAAGCTGTATTTTCATTGTAAACAAGTGAGGAATGATTCATGCTCATTCATAAGGGACACAGAGGATACAATTGTTCCTAGTCATAGAACCACATGACACATCTGCTACTTTTACATTCCTTTTTTAGTCACTTGCAACTTTCTGTAGATTTATCTGTTCAGGCAAAATGTTTCATCTTCCTGATCTCTTTCAGACTGAAAACCATCCCTCCCTCCCACCCCCCAAAAAATTCTCTGGAAATAGTGGGAAGTTATTCAGAATAGGATTAATTAGGGGAAGCCTATGCCTTCTCAATACATATCATGTTTTTGTCATATTGAGAGTAATTTTATCTCATGTTATTTCAGGGTGATGCCTACAGAGTTCCATTAGTCTTCAGGACACACTTGGTGTTATTTCTTCACTCTGTGATAACTAGTCATCTTTATCTCTGTGCATGTGAAAAGGAAAGAAGTTAGTGGCATTAGAAGCCTCCCCCTGAGCCCAGGAATGCACCCCAAACACAATCTGCAAGGGTGATAGCCTAATTTGGCTTATGTTTCTCTGATCTTTTATTGAGACTGCTGTTTAATGCCAGTTTTGATGTGGACCAGAACCAGCTAATTTTGTGAAGACCATTCATCATGGGATTAACTTTCAGGCACTCCTCAGTACCAAGGTGGACTAGGTTCAGACCCACAGAAAGCCTTAGTTCCTTCTAACCAGACCTAGGGATCCCTAATATCCTGCAACTCCAAGACTTTGAAACTTGACTTTTGAGGCAACTGCTGCAATAATCATGTATAAAGATGTAGAAGTCCTTTTGTAATGTGTCTGTGGCCACTATCACCTCTTTCTCCTGAAGGTTAACAATTGTAGGTGTTACCATGAAAATGTCTTCTCCTTGCCCACTTTCTCCTTGGAGAGAATGGTTATGGCTCTTCCATTACATTAGATACAAGCTGAAGCTAGCCCAAAGCCTAGGAGGAAAATCTACACTTTATAGTTCAAGACCCTGTAGTCTGGAAAATGCCTGTTTGTCAGGTAAGAAGTTAGGATATCATCTCCAAGAATAATTTTAAGAACATCTGAGCCTTAGAACAGTTTCTGTTTGCATACACTGCTGCATGACACTGTTACATTTCCAAGGATAAAGTTTTATACCACATACATTGCTGGAGCTCCAGTTCACAGATAGTCTTGTCCATGTTACCCCTAATCTGTCTGTATCAGCCTGACCCTCACTGTATGCTCACTATGGGTTTTAGGATCCTGTCTGACAGCCAGTTTTCAGTCCATGTTGTAATATTGACTTCACCCGTGTGGTCTTTATCCAAACCAATTTGGATTGTCTATAAAAGAAAGTCAAAAAACACCATGTAAGGGAATTACTCACTTTTATGTGAGCAGATACTGGAAATAAACAGCTGGAGTCCTGGTTCAGTAATAAGCTCCCTAGGTATTAGTAGGATGCAAAAAAATGAAAACAATACTTAATAATTTATAAAATAATTAGATGCTCTGGGATCTCTATTAATTGAAGACAACAAGTTTTATGTGCTACATTCAGTCTACAAAACCCTGTGTAAGCTTAAATGGACATGATCTTTGTTAATATTGATTACAAAACATAATATATTTGATTGTGATGTAATAAATTGAAAGAATGCACAGTTGATATTTCATTAGTCTATTAACAGTAGTTAATCATAATGTAGTAAAAGTAGTGGAAGCGTGCTATGCATAAATTTATAGTTTATTCATTAAAGAAATAAAAATATTTACACTAAGATTATAAAGACTATTTTGCTGTTTACTTCTTATTTACAAAAGAAGGTCGGACACAGTTCCGTGCAGCCTTTTTTGAGTTTGTGTGCCTGTAAGTTAAGAAGAATTGTGTATTTTAAATGGCTCTTGAAAGTCAACCATTTAAAAAAGACATCAATAAACTAATACAGCCAGATGCTGAACATCTCACTGGAGACCAAAATAACTAATAACTACAGGAGATTCAAGGATCCCCACAATATTTCTATGAAATAATAATAAAGTTCAAACAGTTCTGCTGACCTTAGTGTTGCTCATTAAAGCTTTTAGCAGAGACCTGGATACAGTTGCATTTAAGTGAGGTGTTTGGAATTAAAATACAGATAAAAGGAAAAAGGTTAATCCAGGTCAAGGGAACAGACCAAAAGTGGGATTGCATAAGATTATAGTATCTTTCCTCATTTCTCCAATGGTCAACAGCAGTTAGTTTTAAGTAACATTCTTCTCTGCAAAATCTCTTAAATGAGAGCCTAAACATGGTATTAGCTGTCCATTTTTTGGGAGTTGTCAGTGTCTATTATCACTATGCAATACTTTTTAACCTCTAAGAGAGATTTTTTGGCCTAAACAGAGAAATGTGCTAAACACCACCTTCAGCAGAGAGAAATATACAACAAAACACCCCTTATTGCTTATTATATGTTGTAATCATAATAGTTCTTTTCTCTTTTCTCATACCTAATAATCTGTACAAATTGTAGGAAGTACATCAAAACACACTCTTAGCCCACTTTCATAATAGAGAGCCAACTTTGACCCCAGAACTGAACACTACCAAATGCTGAGGCAGCTGGATCTGGATCTTGCCTTGTGGATGAATGTAAAAATAAACCAAACCTAAAGTCTTTGTCCAGCCAGTGGTTCACAACTCTTCTTCTGCATCCCATATAATGTTCCTTTAAAATGCAAATCCAGAGCTGTGTGGCTGAGGATACTGCTACCTTAGAGAGTGGTTGGTGAGCACTCAGGATCTCTTGTGTCCATTCCTCGCTCCACTGTTCACAGGATGACATCAGGCAAACAACTCAGCAGGCTTCCCCTCCACGAGGAGAAAAAAAGACAAGGGAGGAGAGAGAGACAAAGAGAGGGAAAAGGAGAGGGGCGAGGTGGGGGGTGGGTGGGATAGAAAGCAGGGCACAAGAGTTGTTGCCTATATTGTAATAGCTCTTGGTATGATGATAGTTTTGGGGATTTTTATCTTCAAAAAAGTTCCAACAGAAGGGGCTATTCTTAAAAACAAAGCTGACATTAAAATCAGTGGGCTTGGAATCAAGTTGATTGAGATTTATATTTCTTTCTTCTCCAGGGACAGATCAAAATCTGTTTGAAGTGGATGCAGCTTTGACAATGTTGTGTTGGCACACTTTACATCAGATTTGACTCTTACCCCCTTCTCACATTATTATATGCAAAGAGAGAGCACTGTACACTATAACCTACTGAATATTTTATTTTTTAGTGATGTTAGTTAATCTCGGTAAAGACTCAGCCCTTTGTTTAGAGCCTTAGAGCCCAACTCAAAACTGTGCTAAACTGTGGTGTAGAGGTGAATTCACCCTCTATTTATATATGTAATGATAAACAGATCCAGATCTAAGATTTTAAAAACGCCTTACAGAACAGAAGTCCTGAAGTTTTTCTCAGTGTGTACTTTAGGAAAAAGGGAGCATTAGAAGCATTTAGATATATTGGTGCAAGGTCTTCTGATCTCCAGTAACACAAGGCATGCACTGTGAAGTCTGGTTCAGGAGTCTTTTCAGTCAGAGGTCTGAGCCAAACCCAAGTGTGTCAGCTGGGGTGTGTGCATACCCGTGAGCCACCCAGCTTGCTCCAAGCAGAGGAGGGAAGGGTGGCTGGGTCCTTTAAACAGTTGGACCTAACAAATGACTCGTTTTTGAAGTCCTAGGAAGGAATGTGTGCTAGAGTGCACTAATACTGGCAAACAACAGAAGAGAAACGGATATGGCCAAAAGTTGGCAGATCTTCTCTTAGAATGTAAAAGAGGTGGCAGGGGGAAGCCAAGAATAAAAAAGCTAGGTGTTATTCTTTCCATATGTGTTTATAGAAAAGGGATAGATTTCACATTTCACCTTTTTCCAGTTTAATGTGTATTTTTTCTGGTTTGGTTTTTGTTACTTTTTTTCCCCCCCACCAGTTATTGTTCTGTTACAGTCATTCAGCCTTACATTTAGACCGTTTAGTAATTTGGATAGTATTCCTCTGCTTCCCATGTGCAATTCAAAGGGTCATATTTGGTACACCAAATGCATTTGTCCTGCATGCATCCACAGTCTACTTCTTCAAAAACATGAAAGCCAAACAAATGCCCACAAGGACTGGAAACAAATGGCAATGGCAGGCAGGTTTTTAATCTTGTCATAATAAAAATTAAGTAAGAGTTTATTTATCCTGTAAATGCTCTCAAAGAGCCAGAGGGGGTGAAGAAACAGTAGTTAAAGGCAGTGGTTAATCAGAGCAGCCTTTCCTGAGACAAGCCTAGATCATATCTCATGTGACATAAATTAAACTGAACTCTTCTTTACAGGTCTCTCCTGTTATCTCCATTTGTGATAACATTTTTAGTACAATGTTTTGAGACTCTTCTGTATGTTTGTGTGTTTCTATCTTTACGTTACCACACTGTGAGTTAGTTTAAATGTGTAACTTAATATTTTCTGTCCTATCAAGTGAAAGGGACACAGCAGAGAATTGCTTCAGTGTTTCAGATGTTAATTGAAAGCAGCATCCAACTAACAAGTGCTCTGAACAATATGATACGCATTTCTTTATAACCCCAAGAGGCGAATTTAATTTTGTGAGTGTACTATTTACCTTCATGGCTGCTGGATTGAGAAATGATAGCGAGCTTGAGGTAGCATCTCCCTCTAATAATGTTGAAAAAATGGAGAAGCTGGCTAATTCTCTTCAAGATTTCCAATCACAGCTCCAGTCCTGCAGCGTATGAAATGTTCGGGGGATTTTGCAGGGAGCAGGACGTGGGTTTGCCCCTTCAGGCTTTTCTGAAAAGTGTTTTCTCACAGAACTTTGCAGATCACAAGAGTTTGCCTAAGCTTCACAGTTATGTGAATGCGTAGCATCAAAGCTGAAAGGAACCTTTGAAGGTTCAACTATACTTCGATACTTATTACATATTTATTAGATACATAAATTACTCCATTTATTTTCTTGGGAAGGGTTATGGGACCCAATTTTTAACCAAACTTGTAAGTGACAGCTTGACTTATCTGTAGGAACAGTAAAAAAACTCAAGAGCAAGGACTGAAATGAAGGAGAGAATACCAGATATATTGTAGAACACTTATAAAAAGCCCATAAATAAAAATTCATTTATTCTTTAAAAAAGCTGATAAAATGAAAATTATTAAATGGTGCAGTCAAAGCTCTTTTCCAACATTATTTCTACCACTTCATTTATGTGCATCGGACTAATTTATTTTCTTTCCATCTATGGATTTTTGATTCACTCATGAACAAAATATTTTAGAATAGATTTGCATTAAAAAATATTATTTTAGTTCTCAATCCTAATTGTATTTTATTGGCAAAATCTCTTATGATGCTTTAGAGAAAGGAACCATTTAATTAATTTAAACAAAATCTTAAAAAGTAATAAAACATTTTCAGATAGAGCTTAGATTTGAAAGTTGATTTCCAATGTGCCTGCTTTGCAACATTAATACTACACATTGTTTAGACTATTAGCAATGATGTTCTGTGTAGTATTTTTGTCCGGCTTTACTACCACTGTTCAAGCTGCTCCATCAGAAAGACACAGAAAGCAGAAATGTCCCTGATAATATAATTGAATTTCAAATCCTTATGCCTGTTGTGCTTATCTTTCAGTAGGGGCACTGAGACTCTAAAAGAACCTGTTCACATCTGAGTTGCAGAAGTTAAACACAATGAGTTTAAGAAAGGATGGAGTTCCAGCTAGAACAGTGAATTTCCTGACTTCTGATTAAAACCAGATGCTCAATACTGTTATAACACAGAGTTTTATGGGTGAGTACAGAAATATTTTGTTTCATAAATGTGTGCTTTACAACAAATCTAATGGGAATTGTAAAGTAGTATCAATGTTTAATGTCCCAGGGTAGCATATTGAAACAATTGCAGTTCTTTGCTCATGACACAGCTGAGGTGCAAATCCCTAGGCTGATACCCTCTGTAAAATGTGTCAGATGGAAGACAGAAACACACTCTTCCAGGACAATATTTCAGGGCCAAATGGGGTGTCCATAGAGATCGATTTCTTTAGGCTATGAAAAATAAATGTAAACATTCTTGCAAATATCTGTCAGTGTTTAGGGATTTGCATTATGTATAACTTCTGTCCATTCATGTCAGAAAGAAACACCACAGTGTGTCATACAAACTTTCCTATATTGCATGCTAAATGTTGTATTGGTGTTTTTAATGGGGTTTTGAATAAAGTCTTTAGCTCAGTGTTTGCCTTCTTTGGAAGAATTAGTTGCACATCCACATCCTTCTCCAATGGAAAAATCCCAGGTAAAGCTCTTTTCCCCCCACTTTGTTTTTTCCTATTTCCTTGCTCTGGAAAGCTATCCAGCCATCTGGCAATAAAAGCAAAGGTATTGAGAGATGCAGAGATGCACTCCCAGCCAATGAATGGTGGGCCCAACAGGGAAGCTGTCAATCTGGCTGCTGTTTTTCCTGCCTGACCCATTCATGCCAGTGCCAGACCCAAAAGCTCGTATTGGAAACACGGAGAATTTGGTTGCATCTGGGCTGCCTGAGGTTGCTGCTTCATGTTTTAACCTTGTGTTATATTTTACAGCACAGGAAACTTTTGCCTCTGGGGTAAGGTAAGGGCTGGATCTATTGTATAAACAGTGGCCAGAGTGCCAAGAGGTGTGATTTGTGATTGAAACAGCTCTACAAGCAAAAATTCCAGAAGTGAAAACTAAGCTTGCCTTTAGCTGGGGATGGAGGTGTGGTGTGGTGTGGTGTGGTGTGGTGTGGTGTGGTGTGGTGTGGTGTGGTGTGGTGTGGTGTGTGGTGTGGCGTGGCGTGCAAACATAGCTTTCTATGTCCATCTTTTCTTTTTGCTGTTTTGCTGGAGCCACTTCCTCTGCTTTCATGGATATTTCCCCAAATCCAGTGTGAACATGAGTACATGAATGCAGATTTCAGACCCTCAAGGTTTCATGTGAGCAGGAGACGCTAGAGCTATAGTGTTTACCTTATGGTGCTTACTCCAAAATATTGATGGAAGACAGCTGACACAAAACATTAAGTACCATTTTACTTTAAGAATGAGAGCCAGGACAAGACAACAACAACTAAGTGTCTATCTCATTTCAGAGTTACAGTGGTCAAAATGGTGTGGTGGTTCACCTGTAAGGATCGATTCCTAAATTGGGCATAATGCTTTTGTTCCAGTTATTGCTGTTATGGCTGAGATCAGTGCTGGAGTGGGTTGGTGTCTTCAATCTTTCTCTTAATTTCTGTGCCTGGGAGTCTGTATTTCTATAGGGAGTGAAAATGAAGGTATTATTTGGAAGAAAGTCTGGATCATCCTGGGCAAGGCCCATCACTTTAACATTTTGATCTGTGGAGGGAAAAACCTGTCCTTTTACTTTAGATCTATTTGGTGTTTGTGAAGACATATGGAGTGAGAATACTTGAAACCACATGCCCACATTTATCTGAAGGTTGGGGATTACCTTTCTGACAGGTGGGAAAGTAGTTGTCTCAAATCTCATTCAAATGTTTTCTTTGTTTCAGTAAATCTTGGAAAAGCGACAAAGTATAGCAAACATGTAATTTTGACATGAAAAACAGTCCAAAAGGGCCTTAAATGAAACCACAAATTCCTTTCAGCTAGGCACAGAGATTGAGTGTGACTCTTATGAAAATGACCTTTTCTCATGTGTTGAAATTTCAGAGGCTGTTCTCTCTCCTTCTTTTTCTCTTTTTTTAATTGAAAAATAAAGGATCATTGCTCCCCCCTCTCATTAACTCTGCTAGTCTCTAAGGGCATTAAATCTCTCTTCCAAGTAATTTGGAACAACCTTTTTGTATTAACTTAAACATATACCACTGTCAACTTTTTGAGGGTCGTGCATCCAGGTATCAATCTGGGGTGGTATTAAGAACAGGACCTCAAGGAAAGGATCTTCATGTTCTGTCAAACTCTTTCTGACTTTGACCTTAACAGAGTGAAAATGACCTGAAGGACTGCTTGAATCAATGTGATCAAGCTCAGAACAGAATTCTCTGTTCTGGTTCCAGGTTCATCGCTTAACCGCTCTTTGATGTTGGTCAATGAGGTGTTTTCTTTATGTATCTCTTGTTTGTACCTCTCAAGATAATCAGCTCTTGTGCAAAGCCTGCCTATTCCATGCCCTGTAGTCCTGTGCCCAGAGACTGGTCCACATCAACTGGAGCCAGGACCAGAGGAAGATCACCCAGCTGCTGTAGCAGGCAGGGCATGAGGTTGGACCATGCCTGTTCTGGGCTGAAAGCAGAACAGAAATACTTGAATGCAACAGGGTATGGCCCAATAACTTCCTTGTTGATCCATAAATAGTATTAATAAAAAGTATGGGATTGCTGTAGCATCCAGCACCAGTGTATATGTAGAAAAAGGTTCATGTGGCGTTTGTTATCCACTTATCTCTCACTGAAACTGACAGATATGTTCTTGGTAGGAAAGAAGTGTACCACTGAAATACCTATAAAATGATCATTTGCACCAGCTCACCAGTCATTTTGCAAGATCTAATGTTAAACATTAATATATTTTGGTGAGTGCCAGCTGCCAGCATATTTTTCATTAGTTTATGGGCTGTCGCATTATTGTACTCAACACTAGAAAGTGATGGCATTCTGAGACACATGGAAAGCTGCTGTTACTTTGTCATCCTGTCCTTCCCCACAGAAGATCCTTTTCCATTAAATTGTACCATTTGAACTCGGGAGCAGTGTTTTACCTTGCTATGGATTTACTTAAGGCAGACATTGGTGTGGTGGGGATCAGTGACAGACTCTGCTCACAACTGTGATGTCACAGCAACTTTGTCACCACTTCACTTCTGTTTTCAACTTCTCTGACATCACCCTTTAGGATATACTGGGGAAAAATAAACCAAATCCAACCATAAAAGTTCTTGTGTAAGCAAAACAAGATACTGGGTTTAACTGTCTGCTAGAGCTGACTGAAATCTTTGCAATAAGGGACAAGCTGCTTGTTAGAGGGGGTTGGAAATAGTGTGAGGAGGAATTTGCAGAACAAGACTGTACATCTGTGATCTCTGTGCAGGCCTCTGGTGGGAGGGAGGTCTCCTCTTTTATTATCTGATGAACATCAGTCCCTTTGGTCAGACTGCTAGGCGCCTCCTGGAGCTTAACCTCAGATTAACATCTGCTTCATTTCAGTGTCTGTCTGATAGTGATATCAATAAACATCATCATCTTACAGTAAAAACTGATAATAAAATCTGTGCCTGCTGACTCATTATCTATTGTACCCTGGGGAATAATTACAGATAGTGAAGATTTAATAGATAAAGAAATATATTTTGTATATCACTGAGTAATGAATATTAAACTCTGGTAAGCATGAATAACTGCATATAATGTGTATCTATAGATCATATGAAATACAACCAGAGGCAGGCTGAATATCCTTGTGCTGGTGTATACCTGCTGCAAGTGGGTAATTCCTGTTAATGGGATTCCTGTTACACCAGGATGGTACCTACAGGTCTGATACATCTCCTTTCTGCTTTGCAAAGATCTGTGGTAATGAAAAGGGAGATAACCACAGATGAACCCCCTGCCACATTGCATATACATTTGCAATGAAGGGCTCTTGCCCTCTCTAGTAGGGCAAATCTACTATAAGGTTTTAGTTGGAGACATGCGCTCTTGAGCTATAAAAATCAACTTTTCATTATTTTCCTCTAGACTGCCCCATGGTGTCTGGTAAACAGTCTCTTAAGTGTTGGGGCTGCACCTCCCACCAGTGACAAGGAGTAAGAAACATCCTGAAGGAAAGTGTGAGGCACGAAATGCTGTGAACAAGGAGAGGGCTGACAAACACTTTCTAATGTTACATGTGAGGCCCTGTTAAGAACTGAGTGTGGTTCAGCTGGGAGACTCCAGGCTGGCAGAGGCAGTTCTCCAAGGGTCTTGTGCACAGTAGTGGCTGAGCATCCTGCTGAAAGCAATGCTCAGCCCCCAGGAGACTGACAGGGCAGTGCTCCTGCCAGCCTCCATCCATCACTCACCATCCCTCTTATGGCCAATGCCAGCCTAAACTGAGCAGGACGAGGAGCTGGAGAGAGGGCTCAGCCCCCAGCCTTGCAGAGGTGGATGTTCAACTCTGTGCTGCCAGCAGCTTCTTCAGTGGTGCTGCAGGCAGGTTCAGAGCCTTGAGCTCTTAACTTGTTTGGCCTGTTGAGAAGAAAGAATGGGAAAAAGAGAGAGAAAGGCAGAAACTGATTCCAACTCAGTGTATCCTAAGACTCTTTGATTTTGTTTCTGTAACAGACCTTCAGAAAAAGTCACTCTCAAGAAATGAAAATGTGAAGAGTGAATTGGAAGAAGAATAAAACAATATAACTCTGCCATAATCAAGAGAAAATGAAACTGCTTTCTTGTTTCAAGTCCTTCCAACTGGTTTGGGGAAAAAAAAATAAAGAGTAGGGAATGCAAAACCATTTGCATAAGACCTAATTTAGAAGGACATTTTAGTAAATAAAGAGCAAAAACCAGTTAAAATATTTCAATAGTGTGCACATTTATCTTCAGTCTGTCTGTTCAAGAGCAGTTGGTGTAACACACCTAAGGTCGTTTCTTCTGGAGATGGACCAAGGAGTACAATTTAATCTTTCTGTGATTGGTGCACCATGTCACCAAATCTACACAAGGAATTGGCTCACTTCTGAAATAGTGCTGCAGGGTATTTGGGGTGCTGCTACCAGTACTGGAGTACACAGAATCTGTACCTCTGGGTTTGGAATCTGCTCTGCAGAACAGGTCATGGAGCCAGTCAGAACTGAAACTCTCCCTGGAATCTTTCAGGATTTAATCTGAGCATCTGAATTTAGTGCAGCTTGAGTTGTTTATGAGCAAGGATATTTAAATATCTTTTTTAGACATTCCTAGATTGTAATACATTTAAAGTTTATTTAGATTTAATTTAAAAGCCCAAACACTGACAACCCCTTCACCCCAAAACCTCACAGTACTGCACTACACTGACTGTCAGAAGATTAAAGCAGAGGAAGGTGAAATAGCACAGTGCTCTGTTGTGAGAGCACACAAAATAGGGATCTGGGGACCCATATTTAAGGAATCTTTAGAGAGTAGAGATAAGCTGTTACTACTTTAGCTGATCCCTTTCACTCAAACATGCACAGATTAACACATATCATATAATGAAACCACAACCCTGTTAATATCAAAGGTATTTGACCCTTGATGGGCTATAAATTCAGTCATTGAAATAATTTGTATTTTAAAAAATTCGTAACTCTTTATGTGTATTTAATGCAGAGATAAAATCATAAAAATGCAGAGATCAGTGACTTGCACCAGTATTTTATGTAGTACTTCAAATTGATGCCAATTTGGCAGTGAAATGAGGGACTGAGGAAAGACAGTAGGACACATTTAAAGTTTCCACCAGTAAGAAAAAAAATCTCCTTTTCCAAGGTTTATGCCAAAAGCTTTTGCTTTCACTTTTCCCATGTGGATGGTCCCTGTGGTTCAGCCATGTGCATTAACCCACTTAGATGTCCAAAGGTGTCTGGTTGATGAGAGAAGGGAGAAACATATACCCTCTCCACAGAAGACAGGGGAGACACTTGAGCTTTGTTTGGTTTAACCTCTTTATCATGGTATTTTGCATTAGGAAAAGAAACTTTGTGTTTAGTGGTAGGTGAGAGTGGCAAAAGCTTCAGGGAGACTGTGGGTGGTCTCAGAGGGTCTGATTTTTGAATCATGCCTTACTGCAGGTTCATCCCACAGCGAGGACCTGGGCTGCTTGGAGGGAGCCAAGAGTTCCTCCAGTGTTTTGAGCACCTGGAGACACCTTCAGTGTTGGCTCTCAGGGGCATCCTCACCTATAATCTGGGGTTAGGGCACCAGGGGACCTATCCTGCCCCATTTGCTGAATTTGATGCTTGGACAAGGGTTTGCCCGTTCTCTGGGTCCTGCAAGCTGCTGTTGAGTTTTGCTACAGAGCTGCTTTGCAGCCCAGAGAGGGGAAGCTTCTGATAAGTGGCCATGTTTGGAGAAACCTGCTGGGAAAGGTGATCTGTGGCATGGTGGAATATCCTGGGTGGCAAGGTGGGCTTGAGGCAGCTGGGAAACATACTCAGAGTTGTATCATCTATTGTCTTCCTGGCTGGGGCTGCTGAGCCTTGCAGGCAGGCACAGAGCTGGCCAGTGCAGTGGGGCAAGAGAATCCCAAGGAGCTGGGATTAATTGGGTAACTTGTGCAAGTTGTTTTGAACATAAGAAGAGATATAAAATGCTAATTATTACTGTGAGGTGTCTAAGAGCCCCTTTTAATTTACTAGTTGCTATTTTCTATACTATGCATTATACTATGGTAAAAGGGACTGTTATTGTTAAAATTCAGAAAGTAAAATTTTGGGTTATCCAGTGCTGTCTTGGAAAAATTATGTAATGAACAAAAGGGAGATTAAAATTAATGGAACAGGACTTACATTAATGGAGCAGAGTCATCTCAACTCTGAACCGTTCTGAAGTTACTGGAAGGGCACAGATCATCCAGAAACCTTTCTACATCACTAAATGTAGTCTAGTTGTGTTTCTTAAAGGAATGATAGCTCAGTGTGTAATATTATTGACCATATTTATAGAGAAAACATTTCTACCCAAATCCTTAAGTGTTTCCCTGATCTTAATGAATCCTGGCTGGAGAGGAACATTACTTGTAGTTTTGAACAGGGCACCTGAGGCATTTGGAGGATAATTTTTTGTGAGTGCAGAAAGGCACTTACATCCACTTGTGCAACATGCTCTTCTCTGTGGTTGCATTTACTAAAGCTGAGTGGATTCCGGCACTTAGTAGCACCCTCATGGATGGTGCCAGCATTAGCCTTCCTCTCTTCTTCTCTCCTTGCCCTCAGTGTCCACCACCTAAAGCTAAAATGTCAAACACTTTCAAAGTTCTGGGTGCTTTTGCAGATTTCCCGGTGCACTTTGCCACCGCTTTCAGTATTTTCTGGTTGTGTGGGAGCTTCCACAAATTGACAGGGTAGAAAAAATAACTCATGACACCAGGATTTGTGTCTAAACTGAGATCAATTCCCAAGTCCCAGGTCACCTGCCTGCCTGGCCCAAACATGTCACCATCACTCCATGACACCTGCACATGTTGCTACTGCTGATGCCTCGTTTCCAAGTGCTGGAAACCTCAATGCACAGGAGAGAAAGGAACTGTGACAGCTTCCACCAGATCCCTGCATGAATCACCAGGTCAACATGATCCTGGACCACGCCAGAGTCATATGTGCCTGAGAGCATGAGCAAAGTCACAGAGTTTAGCAGCAGCTCCCTGAATCTGAGTGCTGTTCTCCTGGTCTTCAACTCTTTTCAAGTTCTCAGAGCATATAGAGGAGCTGACTGGGATGTAATGGCAGGTTCACAGCCTATGGGGATCTGTTTGGCAAGGGAGTGGTACAGGCTCTCTTCCAGCAGGTGGGTTTCCATGACTGGGGAATCAGAAGGGAAATAGTTTGTAAACTACTGTTGTTGAGACAGTGTCTATTTTTTTTTCCTAGCTCCTGATACACAGCTCAAGCATAAGAAACATTGTTCCAAGGCAGCAGATGGATGGAACACTATTAAAGTTGGGGCATCTCATGTGAGTTGGCTTTACACTATACGTTGTTTTGTCCCTTATTTTCACTTTCAGTTTTCCCTGTTCCTGGTATTGGCAACAATCACGTCAAAATGCACAAGTGCAAGTAGCCAACCCAGGGAGCTTGCTTTTCCTTTGGAGCTGTAAAATACACTATTATTAAAAGTGCAACCAGTACTGCTGCCTGACAGCGCCACTAAACAAAGATGTGAACTAATTTGTATACACTTCAAAACCTGTTCAGTGTTTCTCCTAAATCTCATATCAAACCTTTTTGGGAACATGTTGGGAGAATTTGACAATAATGACTATATATTAGAGAAAATGCGTAACAAGAGCATTGAATATGTTGGGGGATTAGGGCAATTGTTTTTTGCTTTTTGGGAATTGAAGTATCTACAGTACACTTTGCTTTATATTCTTGCCAAACTATCAGCTGGGAAGAAGTTTCACAAAATATGCATTTAAGGAATAGAAACAAAAGCTATTGTTTTAATATGGTAGGTATGAAGGTAAAGAGATAAAGAACAGATTCAATTTCTGTACAGAAATGTGCAGCTGGAGGAAAAAAAGGGGGGGGATTTGAAGAGTTTGGTTTAGAAAGAAGTTGTTTTTCCTGCAGGAAAAGTTGAAAATTCTTGCTGGGCTCTGTGTGGTAGCCAAAGAATTTTTTCAGGATGGCAGGAGCCCACTGAGCTGCAACCTAAATAATCTGTCCATGAACAATCAGAAGTTAACTGTAACTCTGATAAAACAAGCTTTAAATTGTCAAGGGGTTCCATACCCCTGGTTTGCAGAGTATCTTGCAGAAAGATCAGTAATGAGGCTCTGAACTCCATTGGAGGTTTGTCATGTAGTTTTTATTGGTAAGATAATTGTGTGCTGGAGTCTGGTTTTGGGCATTTTTTACTCAGTGTTAACATCTCTTTTCATTTTATTGTCCAACCCTTTTATATGTGAAGTTTTACATGGATTAAATTAGGATATAACAGTTGTTAGTCACCTGTTCAAAATAAGTGCATTTAAAGAAAAGAAGCTGTAGCATTCAAATGAAGAACTGTAAGGAGTGTGTACCCAGAGGGGCTGTCATTTTCAATAAGTGCGAAGGAAAGTTCTGCGGCAAGCTAACACAGGGAGCTGCTTTATTCATGTTAGTTTTTCTCACCGCTCCATATAATCAGGAATCCAGGAACTCTTCAACCTCACTCAGAAGAATAAAAGATCTTTTGAAGCATGGTGTATAAGAATGCTGATATCTTTTCAGGATTTATTATACATCCTGTAAGATAAAGGAAAATGATGACTCCAATCTGCATTCAGCACAAACCAGTAAACACTAATGTTGATATTTACCACCTTCCAAAAACATTCAGCAATGACATATAGGCCTGAATGATGGTTAATCTTTACACCTGTAATTATGAACCTGTTAGTAAGCCTTCCTATTCTCTCTGAAGGAGGGGGCCATAACCATTGTAATTTAATAATGAAACTTTTGATCTTAGCACTATATATGGGACTCCTTGTTGCTCACTGAGGGTGTATAGGAATATGCTTGAAAGTCAGTATTGCAAAAATATGTTTGCTATGAATTAACATTTGAGTGAATTTTGGCAGCTACTCTATGTCTGGTTTTGTCTGTTCTCTGGTACAAAACTTTATCTGGAATATCTGGGAAGAGTTATATTCAAACTCTAAATGCAGAAGTATTCAGTGAAACAGAAATACATGTAAGCTACACAGCCAAGGGCTGGAAACAGTCCCAGTCATGGCAAGTAATAGCTGAGCAAACCTCAGTCTGGAACATTAAGTATTTCTTTGCATTCTGACTTAGTAGATAATTATAAATTTGCTTACTGAAGTAATATAATTATAAATTTACTTACTGAAGTAATTGGTAAATAAAACAGTTACATAGATGTTTGTAGAATGGTGTTTGCAACTAGAGTTTTACAGAACAAAATAATTATCTTGGCTGTAGTAGAAAACAAAATACAGTTGATAAAATTACAACTGATCTCAGACATTCTGCAGATGGAAAGACACTCTTACATCATAGGAAGTGTTATTTGTTGAGAATCAGGTTTTCCAGCTCCAGTTGTGGATGAAAGAGAAAATTTAAACTGATCAAAAATTACACAGAGCTGTAACTGTGAGGTTTAAACTTCGAGTAGGTGGAAGCTCAGAAATGAAAAACAGCCGTTGCCACCCAGCTGAATTGCGATAATGACTAGGGATAAGATCCCTTTGACACAACCTTGGTCCAAGCAAGTAATTGCTTGGAGGGGTTGAAAGAGTCAAATTTGTGGAGTGCACAGGGAGAAGGAGAAGGTAAAAGGGTAAAGTTAACTGCACTATTTCAGACCTCAGCAAAACTTCTGGATGTCAAGGAGAAGTGTTGTGAAGCTTTGGTCATACCCTCTTCTACCAGATATTTCTATTGTCTCCTTTTTCAAGAGATTTAAAGAAATTTGAAAATGTGTTAGCTTACACTGCTGACCAAGATTTGTGTTTTGTTTTTTTTTCAAAAATTTAGTGAACTTTAAGAGTAAACTTTGAAGTGGGTTGTACTGATGCGTTTGATTTCAACATGAGTTCAAGGATTGGCCATCAGGGAGACAGTGACTACAACAGCAAAGCAGCAAACACTGCCTCTTATTTTGTCTCAGAAGGGTGGGGTGTTCACATTTGGAGCCAAAGGCCTGCTAAGATTGCTTTGTGTTCATCTCTTTCAGGACATCACTGTACCCAAGTCCTTGTAATATCAGAGCATTTATCTTTGAGAAGATCTCATAGAGCAGGATAGTACTATTATTCTCATTTTAGAGGTGGTGGAATCAGGAAGAGAATGTACTATGACAGAAGCATGTTTGAGGCAGAAAGGTGAGTCATTATCTCACAGTTTGCCCACATGGAACACATGTTCCAGACAACAAGTAATTTGGGGGCTCAGATTAATATACTAATTTAAAACGTGTTTTCCAGAAGAAATGAACATTATTTATTTTCATTGCTTTCCAGGTGTGCTGCTTCACGGTGAGTATTTCGGACAGCTTTATGGACTGCTCCTTCTCCAGCCCTGTGATAAACTTCCATGAAACTATGCCATCTCTTCCACTCATGCCTCTCTCTTCTACTACATCTTAATGCTTCTCTCCATTTTTACCTGCACTAAAAATGTTGGTTACATTTATTGCTCTGCTAATTACTCTTATTTCTCTTAATAATTACTTACACAAATTTAATTGTGAGCCTTTCCTTGAGTATCTTGGCTCACATGCTTTTCACTCGAGTCCTCACAAAATCGCAGGTCTCCTTTCTCCTCAGTCACATGTTTCAGCTGCATTTTACTCTCACCTCCCAGTCGTTTGTGGACCTTTCCCCTCCAGTTCTTTCCTCTGCTCACTGGGGACACTTTCTCTTTTGTCTTTGTGAGATGCTGTCATACAGCTCCAGCAAGCCATGTGTGAGAGAGATTCATTGCAAACTAATGATAGTCCCTGTGTTTATTTGAGTTGCTGTCATGTTTAGTCTCCATCAAGGCAGAGTGAGTGGCTGCATCAGTGCCTCTCACTTACAAGCTTGTGTTAAATGTCATTTTCAACATGTGTTATAAAACACCACGTGGTGAAGATAATCCATTTTGTTAGTTCTGAAACTTGAAACCCCTGTCACCAGAAAGAACCCCACATAGGTTGTATAAATTACTTTGTTATAGCTAACCTAGATGTTGAATCCACAGATTTGTGCCATTGTTAACTGCTTAAGCAGAAGTGCCTGGCAGGAAAATTCACACTGACAGCACAGCACAGCATTGGTTTATTATGAAGTCAGGTGGTAACAGCATCCAGTTTTGTCCAGCAAGCAGGCCACAGCTCTTCCCCCTCCTGCACGTTAAAAGGTACTTCCTGCTGTAGACAGCAGCTCATTGACAAAAGCCATATTGACTGATGTCCTAATGCATTATTGAGCAGCTGAACAGGGTCATCCCTGGGTGCAGCTTGGATATTGGGTGCAGCTTGGATAAGGAGAATGGGCAGTTGGGAAGCTTTCATTGCAATCAACATCCAGCTGAAAGTGGACGGCTCGTAATGATGGTGCTTGTCTAGAGAATCAGATAGTCATGAGAATATATCAAAGATAGCTGTGGAGTTGCTTAGTCTTCAGCGGCTCATGAGTGAAGGGGACATAGACATCACCCAGCTAAATTAGTGCAAGGAAGCTGGAGTGAGACATTCATTTCTTTGTAACTCTCTCTGAACGGAGTAAATAACTCTTTAACATCACGTTCAGGAAAATAATCATCTTTACTTTTGCTCCAGGACTTCTCTGATATTGAGTCATTTCAACGTGCCAGAGTAGCCTGCTCAAATCACTGGGACACTTCGGTTTCACTCTTCAACCTTCTGACATCTCTCCCACTTTAGACGTTCCTCAGTATTAAGAGGATCCTCTCCATAAAGATGAAAGGATTGGTAGTATGAAACATCTCTTGGGGAGTGGCATTGCCCTCCACCAGGTAAGAACTGCCTTGACAGGATATCAGGAAACAGCCTGAAACTCGGGAGTCCTCCATAATTGGGAGAAAAGGCCTTCTGTCCACCTCCTGTATGGGAGAGGTAAGGTGCTTGTTCATCCAAGCATTTTAGAAAACCACTCCTTTGACTCGCATTGCATCAGTCAGGAAAAGCTTTCCCTATAGAAGGGGTAGCTGATGGGGAATTGCTCTGCTGACTTGTCCATTTTCGGGGAGGAAGCGGGATGATCTGCTGGTTTAATGTTGCTTTGTTTCCATGTCAGGCTGGCCCAGCAGAGGGGGCTTTTACATAGAGGAGAGGGAGCCTTGCGTGACCAGCTCCCAGCACGCAGGTGCGAGTGCTCCTGCAGCAGGAAACAGCAGCCTGACCAGAATCCACTTACAGTATCTACTATGTAAACACAGGCATGGGTTTATTGCATTAAATTTTCCATGAAGGAGACATTTCCCATTTTCATTTGTGCCTGGACCAGTCACCCGGTGCAGTATTGTTATGTCTGTTAACAACATACTCCCCTGTTGTCAATCCACCTTCCTAGTCATAGGATGTTTCAACAACTGCTATAAAACACTCTGACACTGAGGAAAAGTAGGAGCAGTGATATGATCTTGGAAAAGGCAATTATATAAAACCTCAAAATGTTTTAGAATTAATTTTATGCAGCACCTAGGATTGACCCTTTATAACAAAGTAAAAGCTTTTTTTTGTGGCTCTTACATGTTTTGTTTGACTGTGAAGTTAGATTCCTACACATGGAAACCCCATGAAATTAAAATGGGCCATTTGTGCAAGCAGTGCCTCAGTGAATAAATGAAGCTTATGGGCTCATTTTTGACCACTAAACTCCACTCCTTGCTATTGGAAATCCATGTAAATTCTGCCACCGTCACTGGCCAAGGGTGACCATTGGAAAAATACCAGTTGATTTTTAGAGAGTTACAGTTTTTCTATAATTTGCTGTATATGACAGTAAGATTGATTATGCTTTTAATACCATTTTGTCTAGTAGCTGCTTGAGGACTTCTTTTGGCATTTTTCTGCAAGTTAAGTACACTTTCTTGGTCACATATAATCCTCTGGAATAAAACCCATCTGTTCCTATTTAGAAAGCGAACTCTTACAGCTTTACTACTGACCATAAAATTTGGTAATTGTAAGTTTTATGTTTCTTAGCAAATACCTTGTACAGCTCTAGCTTGGAAAAAATAATTGAGGAAAACCCATTGAGGGTTGCAATAAAAATTACAGCAGAACAGGGTTGAAAGGCAATCCAGTAGCTTGCCTAATTCTTTCTGCTCTAATATAAGAACAACTACATTTACAAAAATATTGTATTCTATTATCATATTGTATCTTCCTAATACATTCTTCAATACTTCCAGTGATGGAAGCACCACACCACAGCCTTGCCTGTAGTACACACTGCAGTACTCATCTCCTCTTCCCACAACCCTATGTCTCACCTTGAGACAGTGTGAGCTATAAATCCTTCATGTAGTCTGTGGATGCTGTGAAATATTATTATATTACAGAGCCACAAAAGGTCAAGCCACACATCTATTTTAGAACAGAACTTTCTGACTGACCTTCCTAAAAATGGTGGGTTTACAAACCAGCATCACTGAAAGTGTGGGGCTTTCTGATTTATGAAGAATCAGGAGTCTGATCAAGAAACATGATTTCGTTTCAGCTTATGAGTGTGAGTGGAACAAAATGTCCCCCCCCAAAATCCTTTGTACATGCCATGAAATGAATAGCAAAATGGCAATTTGCGTATATGTGCATGTTTATGTCTGAAAACGGGATTAGTTTCCCCCAGAGAAGGAGATGGTCTGTGATTTGCATGCTTCAGAAAAAGCTCTGTGAGTGATATTTCATGAAGTTTTGAAGTTGTTTGACAGCATTGAACAACAAGAAGTTCTTCTGTGCCAAATCATTTTGGAAGACACTGGAATATTAAAAATTATTGCTGGCCCTGAAAAATTCTGCCTATCCCCTGAACAAGAGTGTAAAGTATTAAAGGAATCAAATCACTATAAAAATAAAATCAAATATCATCTTAACATAAATAGTTAATCTTACAGAGTTAATCTGTAATCCAGGAAGAGCAGCAAACCACTGATCCTTGTTTGCTCTTTGCACACTCAGTAGAGACTGCATTTGGACAAATGGGAATAACTTTGCCAACATTTCCTATAAGCTGTTTTTGCAGTTTGATATTCTAAGGGAAAAATTATACCACAGTGAATTAAGAGAAGAGCTCAGGCTGTGTTATATCTTGGTATGCTGACAAGAGGTGAAAAATAAACAGTGTTGAAAGGATGTAATGTGGGAATGGCTACCTTCAAAGTTTCATGTAAAACCAGCCAGCCTACATTTGGGCAACTAAAGACTTGGCTACCTTGTAGCAAAGCCCAACCAGCCCTACATCTTAGATGAGGCTTACAAATGCTTCTTCAAAGCAGGCATGAGGCATCTTCAGCACCTCAAGGTTTTTTGGGCAGAGTGTACCTAGGGCCAGAATGTCCTTTTTGTCCTTTCTGTCCCCCTCCAGTCTGGCACTGGAGAGCAAAGACACTGGCAGAGGAAGAACTGAGAAATACATGCCTGGCTGAGCTGGTGCAGCCCTGCAGTGTGGTGCTGCTGTGCACTGCCTGGCTGGATTGAAATGGAAGCCCCCATGACCACTGTCCCAGATTACCCACCAAACTCCCGCACCAGTGTGCTGCAATACCCATTGGCTAGGAGTAATAGCAGGAGAGTGGATAAGCCTACAAGTCAGATCTTCTCCTCTTTCTCACTCTTTCTCTCTGGATTAAAAATAAAAGGATAACAAATTACTTCTAATTTACTGCGTTTTACACATAGATACTGTAGTTAATGCTGTGAATTTAATTCTAGTTGGCAAGATTTCTCTGTTGGCAAGATTTTTACAGTCTAAACTGCAATTGAGTGAATTGTCATAGAATAAGGATTCTTTTGTCAGTTTTTAGCATTGCCATTTAAAACAATTTTTTGATCGATAATATAGTGCTTTTTGAGTATGGGTGTGTGTCTGTGTGGGGGTGTGTGTAGCTGCTGAAAATCCCTGTGGTATTCAGGCTGCTAGGAAAGATATATTTGCTTCAATATACTTTATGCAGATTCCTGGAAAATAAGTAACTGCATCATAAGAAAGAAAAATAATGTCTTCTATTCCCAACCAAGAGTTTGTCTTGTTGAAAGCTCTAAGCATCCACTTTGCTTTGATTGTGTATGTTCATTCTTTTTTGATCACCTCATTAAAGATGGAGAAATAATTGATTTGCTCTGCTTTGCTCAGGCCTTAACACTTTGCAAGATGTGCAGGAGGACAAAGACTCCTCAGAAAGGAGAAGGAGGAAAATGAGAAGGAAATAAAATGCTGAAAGGTCTCCTGGCTATGTGAGTTGATGCTGAAAAAAAATCATTCTGACAGTTTTTGTGGCAAGGCATACACCTGCAGAAATTAAGTGTTTAACTTTTTGGGAGGTTGGTCTCCTGACTGATCTATTTCCTAACAGCAATGCAAGCCGTTCATGCTAGTCCACATGCTCACCATGCTTGTACTGATCCTTTCTGCAGAGGAAAAGATCAAAGATCACTCTCTCAATTAAAAAAATTACTTAATCCTGCTAAAATTCCTTACATCATTGCATAACTGCTCGCCTCTACTATGGAAAGCAATGGAAACATGGGATAGCAATTGGTGTTAGTTTGTTCTCTGCTGTGAGATGAACTCATGCTCACTTGGAGGCCAAGTTCTAGTCAGAACCTCTGTTTTTTCTCACAATGCCCATTCCCACATTTATTCCAGTCTCAGTGTATCTGTCTTCCCACTGGGTGTGCAGGATTACAGTCCAGAGGATTAGACCACTTCTGTCTTCACCATTCCCTAAGGGCTAGTCAGTCCCTTTGGGCTGCTGACTTTCTGCTGACAAAGCTTTACAAGGCCTTATTAACAGCAGTGTGTAATACTGATCGATGAAATATCAAGAAGTCTTTAAATTTTTTTTTATGAGAGAAGGTGACACTGGAGCACTTAGTCCTAGTAAATGGAAAGAAGATTAGCTTTTTGCCACAATTTAATTTTCTGGGTCTTTTCAAGAGGATGCTGCCATCTTTGCCAATTTGCGTGGAGTAAGTAGCTCCCCACTGACTTTCTGGCTGGCCTTTATTATTCATGTGAACACCTCCTAAGCTGTCAAACATTCCTCCAAATCACATAAGCACCACACTTAATGTAGAGAAAACCCTGGGGTTAGTTCATAATTTGTAGGTTTGGAAGATCAACTCAAAAGCATGAGTGATGTTTGAAATGTTGTTTCATGCATCTCATGAAAGAAGAGAACCACTGGGTTGATCCATATACCATCTGTGTGCAATCATTTCCTGGTCTGCTTGCCTGGGCCAATGGATAGGAAGAGTGAGAAGGGAGCTAGGAGGAAAGGGACAACGGGTGGGAATGAGGATTTAGTGGGAGTCATGTAGAGAGCTGACTCTGACACATCTGAGAATGTTTCACCATGCTGCCAGCTCTGAGCTGAGCTCTCCTTGGCTTGCAGTTGTCCCTCTGGTGTTCTGAATGCTGCCAAAGAAATTAAAGAGACATGTTTGTCTCTGGAGAATGGCTTTATCCATCCCCTTATGGACAAATAGGCCACACTCTTTTCCATGTCCTACTTCCCTTTTCCTTAATGGATCAAGGATGCTGGTTGGGGTGGCACCAGGGATTCTTCCCACTGCCAGAGCTCTGCCTGGTGATCCAGCTCCTCAGGGGCAGCATCAGAGAGGAATTCCTGCTACTCCCACCTGTCTGGTCCATCTGTCAAAGAAAGGCAACACAAGGTTGTTGGTGTGACTGAGCAGAGTGAGAGCATAGCTGTTGGACAGGGCTTTCCCAAAAGTGTGGGAATTGCTGCTTCCACATCTTGCTCTGCTTGATTTATATCAGAATTGATGAGAAGGTATCTCTTATCATATGTTCATTAATCAGACAAGGTCTACTAATAGAAAACACAGTGAACAGAGAGGGTTTCTTTCAGAGATGCTCTTGCATTCCCTTTTATATACAAAATATTTTTTTGGGAGCAGGAATGTGAACTACGGCCGTTTACATAGGAAAACCAGATCCAACAAGTGACTGAGTGAGCCACTCTATTGCAAATTCCCTCTGGTTTTCCTAGAAACAAATTAAATTATCCAGCAGGAAGCAGCTAGTTAATGTGTGTAAAAGAATGGAGATCAGAAGTGCTTAGGGGACAAGTGGCACTGTGCCAGCCCTTACCTGGTTCTGTTCTCTGGATTTGTAATGTTCAGTGCTTGTCATCTTGTACTGTTACATGAGAATTTAGAGAGGAAAACTAGTTTAGTTAACCATTTTTTCCAGCAGAACATCTGAAAAGTCCATTAAGAGAAGTCTGCAGACAGGAGGAGTAACATGACTTTTTTTTTTAATTTGAAGGCTATACATTTTTATTCCAGGAACTGATGTTTTGCTTGGTAGTGAAGCAGCCTGATTAGCAAAATCAGAAGTCTTGCACTTGTGGAAAAAAAAACAGAGCAGCTGTCACTTTTCAGATCTACATTACTTTTAGCAGTATCTCTACACTTGGTGGTGTCCCACAGAGCATCCAAATTACTTTTGTGCTTTCTTTTACATTTCAAACAGGTTGGACATGGCATGACTGCCAGTGTTGCTATAACAGAGCAGGGCTGCACTGCAGCTCAGAGAGGTGCTTCCCACCTTTCTTGGGGAGAGCCTCCAGGCAGCCACCAGGCTGTGTCGGGCAGGAGTCCAGAACTGCAGAGTACACCATCCACTGATTTTAATTTTTAATTTTTATGGCAAAGTAAAATAAAGATTCCTTTCCTCTTGAAATGTCCCCTGTGCTCCTCTTGATGATTAAAGAAAGCCCCAGAGACATTCACTTTCTTCCCATGATATATGTCTTGGTGCAGATATTTGTTACTTATTTGTAGTTGCTTCCTAGTTCCCTCCTGATCTCAGCTCTCTTGTTTAGAAAGCAGGAATTTTGGGGAATTGGAGGTTTTTCCCCTTATTAGACTGTCTGGGAGTGTTGTCAAACAGGTATTTTTCCCCTGGATGCTAAGCAGCATTGAGCAGCCAGGACTCCTGACAGTCATTTTCTCTCCTGGTTTTTGAAGAAACAGAGAAAGGCAGGCTAGTAGAAGGTCTGCAGATGGACAGTGCATCTGTGGTAATTTCATACTGCAGAGCAGAGATTGGCAACACCAGCACGGCCTCTCATAAACCAGGAGAAGTTCTTCAAGGCATTTCGTGTGCACATTTTCTAACTCCTCTCCAAATGGAGAGCTGTCAGGCATTCGTATCCATGTGAAACATGAATAAAGTAATGAATGCCAAGAACTTTGTTAAGAGATGGTTCATGCCTAGAGAGTAGGTCACACAAATCCCATAAATATGTACTACCCTCTAATTATGACATCAAGATTTTAATTTTGTGTCTTTGAAAATGTTTTCAAGGTTCAAGGGTCCTGATGCAATAATTACTCAAAAGCATAGAATTCAAAACAGTCCTGCTGATGAAATACCTATTTTTAAGAAAAACACTGGCTCCCATTCTGACATTGACATGACCAATGGAAAGATTAGCTTTAGCCAAAATACAAAAATATATTTTTGTGGATCTTTCCTTATTTTTGTTTTGGAAGCTTTCCCAGTTAATTATAGCAGTTTTCAGCTCAAGCTATAAATGTGGACTTAAAGAAAGAACTGATGAGTCATTCTTTACTGGACCTACTTTCTAAAGTTAAAGATCTATAGTTTAACTTAAGTTTTTTGCATTCTAAGTATTCCACTCTCCACAGAACTATAATCCCTGTAAGGTATATATTGCTTAACAGTATAAATAGTCTTTGTGAATTCAATAACTATTCGTATTTTTCTTGCACAATTTATAACTATTGCTATGGAATAGGTAACCAAATAGCAAGCAGGACTGAAAGTTTCACACTTGCAACTCTTTTAAAGAGTTGTGAAAGGGGGTGTAGAATGGTATCTTACTTTTTGGAACCAGTGAAAGGCATTAATTGGAGCATGCCATCAAAAAGAGTAAAAAATGATGAAACAAAGAGCTATCTTGTAGATACCTGAGCAGAACTTTGAAGACAAGTAAAATTAGTAGCTTAAAGCTCAGGAGACAGGTAGAATGACTACCACTGCCTTACCCAGATGGCATCTGTCTTATCTAGGCAATCTTAGTAAAAAACAGAAGTTTAAACTGTCTAATTAACACTTATTGTGAGGGTAAAGTTTGGGTTCAATATGCAAACAGGACCATCTATGTTGAGAGTTCATCAGTAGCTGCATTTAAGTCCAGTGTTATCAGGGGGAGAAATAGAAAGAAAATTAACTTATCAACAAACAGGTTGTGGCTAACAGCAGGTTCACAACTGACCAGTCACAAGCACTTTTAGTCATCTCACCAAGCAGTCAGTCATTAAGCAATAATAATAAAAATAATAATTAATCCTAAATGGAGAGTTTGGTAAATGAACTGCTTCAGAACATCACAATACCACAGTCACATCTCTGTAGGCTACTGCTTGTGCAATGCCTCTCCTTGTTGTTATTCTTAATTCTTC